>OX940803.1:37279399-37879399 GCA_954870605.1 Acer campestre
TTTGAATATAAGATATTAATCTAAGATCATTCAAATAATAAAAGAGATGCATTGATAAATAAAACACTAAATATCAATGGATAAAAGTGAAGAACATACCAAGGGAAGTGTGATGACCAATACCCACTCAAATAAGCAAACTATCTATGTTAGAAGATGCTTAGATGATCATTGATGCATATGTGTATGATTTGAGTGTTTAGTAAGTACAATGGTAATTCAGAATATGAATATAGATGATATCCAAAAAAATGATTTCTCATTAGATCAAGGAGTTTTACGCACCCTTACAGTACAGTATGACACATTCATCTGTAATACGAGAAACACTTGCATGGGACGGTCTCATTGACGTGGCATCGGGACCGTCCGATGAATGTATGTCATATAAATCTTGGGAGTAAAAATATATTTTAAAGTCCCATGTGGCATACATTCATTGGCCGGTACCATTGCCATATCAATGAAACCGTCCGATTCAAGTTTTTCTCCTTTACTACAAACAATGAGTATTTATTTGGTTTTTCGAAGGGGCGCGACTGTCTACTGAGGCCTTCATTGCAATTACAAATATCAAAACCAAGGTCATACCAAATTGCTACTGTATCAAACCTAACGACCATACTATGGCGACCGTAGGTCAAGTGGATAGCAAGAGGGGGAATGATAAATGTTACCCCGTTCTTGTTGCCATGTCGACACACATCCGGAAAATGGAAGAACTCAAAGATGTCATCATAAAATTTCAACATACGGCTCCGGAGGGGAGACACCGAGTTTACAGCGATTGTCCTATGGACATAGATTCGTTACGGATACAATTATTCGAACTCATTGAAGAGTCACGCCGTCTTTCAGCACAGCTCGATGAACAGTTTGGTTTTCCTGCAGGACCGTCATCCCTTCCGGCGAACTGATCAACCAAGTCCTACATGTTATTTCAATGATCTGTGCTTATTTTAGTTTTTTATCATTCATCTGGTTGTTTTGTTTATAATGTCTTTAAGTTTAAACGAAGGCGATTGTATTTGCATCCACTAACTAAACATAACTCCGTTTCATGTGTTCACTATCTTAGGGGAGGTAATGAGTCGCCGGATACACGAGGCATTGTACTTACCTTATTTTCAATTATATAAATTTATGATTAGTTTATCAAATGATAAGGATTATATACAAAATCGGTTGTGAACAAAGTGTTGTTACCTGTATCCATCTATCTTCACGCTATTGTCTTTTGCATTATATATTCATTTGAAGTCTACACCTACAAAATCAAAGGGAAAAAACAAATAACACATGATGACACGTCGTAATCAAATAAAACACGAGGGCAGATTAAATGATGCAATACATAGTGTAGGAGAAGATATCAACTATGAAGAGAGGTATGTGTAAGAGTTGTGACAAGGGTATTCATGTTCATCAGAGATATACCAAATTTATAACTATTCATCCCTGCATCATGCAGGGCCTGCATAGTAGCCAAACCCCTTCATTTATCCCAAAAAATTTATCCATTACCATAAGGGTACCCGTAATCAATGATTTTAAATAATTAGATAAGATATATTTTGGTCCTAACTTATTGATTTCTGATTTTTATTTGAAAATAAAACTTTTTTGCCATTGTTTTAAATAATAGTTTCGGACACGTGGTAGCATTTTGGGAGGGAGGTTATGCTTACCTCTAGTTAAAGTGGGTAAGCAAAAATACACTCGTTAAAGTGGGTGAGCAAAGTTGTACTACAGCGTTCCACCCTTACAATAGAGAGTACAACTTTGCTCACCTCCTTTAACTGGAGGTAACCATTAACCCCCACCCCAAATGTTGACACGTGTCCTAAACCTTGAGTTAACTTTGAACTTTGGGTTAAGTTTGGGACACGTGTTAAACACTTGGGGTGGGGGTAATGGTGTCCCAAACTTAACCCAAAGTTCAAAGTTAACTCAAGGTTTAGGACACGTGTCAACATTTGGGGTGGGGGTAATGGTTACCTCCAGTTAAAGGAGGTGAGCAAAGTTGTACTCCCCAATTAACCCTTCAAATAGTCTCTCCCTAAACTCACACCATCCTCATTTCACTCCACCCGTCTTTATTGTGAATCAGCCTTCATAAGTTTTTTTTGGCCTCTAGTACATGCTTCCTTCCTCCCGTAGTTTAAAGTGTTTGCTTCCATGCAACATCTCTTCCCAATCACCCTTAAATTAGTATCATCCCCTCTTCCCAATCACCCTTGAACTAGTCTCTCCCTAACTGACACCCTCCATTCGTCGCTCCACCTGTGTTTATTATTAATCCGCCTTCTCAATCTCCTGTTTCCATTGTTCACACCCAACTGTTTCTTTTGCCTGTACTGAACATGGTTCATTCCTCACGTAGTGTAAACTTGTTGCTGCCGTGGAACATCTCTTCCCAATCACCCTTGAAATAGTATCTTCCCATCTTCCCAATCCACAACCTCGTATCACTCCACACGTGTTGTATTTTGGGTTGCTGTTTAAATTTTTTGTTTCACCTCTGATTCTGAATATTGAGTTAGGTTTCTTCGATTACCCCGGTAATGGAGCAGAAATTGTCATTGGAAGAGACTGCGGGTCCTATCTCTTCTAAAGGAAGAATACCTCCGGGGAGGCCAGGCTATGAAACAATGGGCAAAAAGTGCGTATTCAAGGCGAACCACTTTCTAAAACAAGTGGCGAACAGAGACATCCATGACTATGATGTTGGGTGGATAAGACATTGATATTTCTGACGATAGCCCTAGGTGACGACGTGGTCAATTACTTGGAGAAGGTTCGGGCCATCCAAAGCATTGTTTTGATCACGGTGTATCTGGTGTATCTGGTGTATCTACAGAACCGAGTATATATATATATGGATATATATTTACAATTTGAGCAGATGTGTTGGGAGTATGAAAATAGTAGGAGGGATTAGTCTGAATAAACAACAGAAGGTTTGAACATACAATTTGTAGAGGTAAGAAAAGCTGAAGTTTTAAAAACAAGTGTTTAGTGTCGCCGAATAGCAGACTTCAGCACTGAATGGTGCTGTCTGAATCTGTATCTGTGTTTTTTAACTGGAAAGGCACCGTTACATAACGTCAATAGGTCTATGTGATATCAGTTTACCTACAAGATGGTCTCAATTTTTTATTAACGTTTTTATCGAATTTGGTTATCATTGTTCAGTGATATTGAATATTACACATATTTCGGCAATGGGCAATTTTTATTAGTACATTTGTGGCGGTCACGCAATTCCTTTATTGTGGTTCAATATTTGAAAATTAATGTGACGTCGTTTCATTTATAGAAAAAATTACAGCAAATAATTGTAAAAATATTGTTTCACAATTTTCAAAATTTCACACTACTCGAGTACTTGGGAGGTGGACGAATATATTTCATAAAAATTTTGTACGGTATAGAGTTCGTTCATGACAGACAAATATTGTCTGGTTTCGAATTTTAAAATGTTAATAGTTGTGAAGAAATAAAGAATTATTGTATATAAGTGCACTGAACACAGAAGGGTCACCATGTGGAATCAATGTTATATCACCATTTCAATTATTTAATACCTACTGACTTATTTATATTTATTAATTTCATTATATACTACCTATAACCTACTGACTTTTTTATATTTATTAATTTAATTATATATGAAAGACAAAGAATACCAACAACTCTTCACAGGAATGTTTTCGAAGAGATACACACCACTCTATTTATCTGTTGGTAACCCAAACAATTGATTAATGTAAGTACAATTAAAATGGATTTTAAAAAAACAAATTAATGATCCAAAGTTCCAAACCTTTTCGATTCACAAAACACACATTTACACCTGACACAACTCCCGCTGAAATTAATTAATAATAATAAATGACCATTCGGAAATGAGTAGCCACACCCTTTAACAGAATGAGAATATCTATGCTTTGGGAGAAGATGAGCATATTAATGCTAATTGACTATTTAATTGTTCATTTAAAAAAAATATATCATATTTCTTAACACGTGGGGTCGTGGGTAGATAAGAAATTGCAAATGTCGGAAATCAATTGAAGATGAAAATTACTATAAGAGGAAACAACTGCAAAAATGTCAAAATTACCATCATCAGTTGATCACAACCATCACTTCTTGGACTTATTACTAACATACCGTGTTATGACAGTAATGTATTGATCGTGTAAGGATTATCTTCGGAATGCTTTTATATATTAATTAAATTCATCTATTTTCCGAATTGATTACATATTGTGGCCTATTACAAAAAACTACCACACCACATTATATCATTGAGCTGTGGCAATCCAATTCCAGCACAGTCAATCAGTCATTAAAGAGGTTAGCTTACGAAATTCATTTCAAACAATTGTCAGATTCACATTCTTTTTGAGGTTCTCTTACCATATGTACCCAACTTAGTATTTAACACATCAATCCGGTTTCAAGTTCGACATCAGTAATTTTGTTTGGTTCAATGTGAATGCTTTGTTTTAATCTTTCTATGTTCGTGTCTTTTGGATAGGGGTTAAAGTACCGAAAATCGAAATTGCTGCTGACATAATTGTTTTTTGCCTGTCTGTTGACCATAATGACGTTTGATGTGATGGGCCAATGTGATATTGACAACCCAAATCCAATGGGCACGCTATTATGGGGATACGCAATGCCGGTCTACAAGAATACTCATTACCTCTTCGTGTAGCGTTACAAAACAGGAATGGATGGTTGAATCTATGTTACGCAATATAAATTGCCTCACCAAATCCTTAAGCTCCCAACGCAATATCTTGTAACAATTATCTCCTGTACATTCGTACAGTTCATCCAATCCCAAACTGTTCATTAATTTACACATAACATTTCATTGTCCGATAACTTGATGTTACGGCCATCAAGTTTTAGATGATTTGGACCGTCCTAGGCAAGATCTTCTCGTATTGGACATGTTAATTTAAAAATGTGGGATTTTAGGTGAGATGTTTAGCATTATTGTTTAAATAATAATAACAATTTAGTTATGAACTCCTTCCGGATGATAAACGTTAATTACAAATTAAAAGTATGAGGATTTCAAAACACCATTAATCAACTCATATAATCTAAACGATTGGCTTATGCATTTGGTGTTAATTTGTTTTGCCCATAATCAATAGAAAAGCTGATGTGGCATTATTTACAAACTCGAAAAGCCATATTTGCCCATTGCCGATGCTCTATATATATGTAATTGCCTAAAAGTATTTTCTATCGTAATATTGGATTGACATTACACATTCTAACTGAACTTAGTTGAAAACTTCAAACACAGTCAGAACAGTAACCACACGGTTGTTTGACGCCATCTTTTTTCGGAATGGATAGGAATTCCCAAGGTGAACCAGCGGTGACCCGAGATCGCATAGACTCCTTCCTCGACGCCATTTTACAAGTATTCAGTGAATTGGAGGACGTGCGAACTCAATTTTCAGGGAATTTCAACACTGACGTGGTTTTGTTATGGACAAAGTTCATCCAGGTAATTGATGACACACAGAGACTGATCGCGGACTTTGAGAGGGAGATGGGTCGTCCTGTAAGCTCAGTACCGTCTCATCCTTCCCATTAGGTTATGCACATTTACTGTAAAATAACACATGTATGCTTTTTGTTCTCACCGAGTTTTCAACTGTTACGTATCGAAATTTTGACTTCTGGGTTGAGCTACTTTATATTACGGTGGAAGTTGGGATGCGATGTTTATAAGTTTCGAATATGTAAAAAAAATTCTGAGACCTTGTGTTTTCTATGTTCTGCTCTTTGAATTATGTGCAGTGGTTTAGAAATGAAATGTCGTACATAAATGTTTGCATCCGTAGTCAAGTTCTTGTATGAGTTTACGATTACATGAGGAAGACAAATCAAATGACACGACGCATGCGTTTAAACTGTCTTCACGCTTCCATTTACTACCAGACAGTTCTACTCATTAACAGAATTATTGTTTGTTTTAATTTATTACTCACAGGGATTTTCTGGTATTGCATTCCTAGTATATACAAATTTTAGGGGACAAAGGGGTTACACTAGGTATCGGCGATTCATTAAACGAAGATTATATATTAGTATTTAGTGATAAGATTATTAAATTAGTTTTACGATAAACGATAGAAGTTATAGGTTCTGTAAATTACTGTTAACAATAACATATTCATTTTTGTCCTCAGTTTTTATAAAATGAATTTGGGGTGTAAATAAAAGTAGGGTTGCCATAACCTTTTTATATGGGTGCAATAATCTGCACTGCTTTTTCAATACTCCAGAGTCCACGACCACCTCAACAAAACAGCATACCATAAACAAATTACGGTTATTGGAATTTTGAAATGCGGACATCGATAATGGTTTTTGAATTAGAATTTTTAAAATATAAAAGAAAATGAAAATTTCAAAACTAAAACATTTTTAAAAAGAAAATTAAAAAATAAGTTCAAATTCCGAGATAAGTTTGATTAGTGGACTGTATTCACTGTACAGATCAAATCAATAGTCTGCATTAATGCATGGCTTAATTTCATATAATAATGACATCATTATCTGTGCATATTTCATAGGGAACCGAAACGGTCTATTTCACTTTGTAAATAGTTATCTTTCATTGGAATTTTATCAAAACTAGTCAGCTGTATTATAATCCATTACGTGGACACTGTAATTGCGATTTATTCGTGTATCACCAAACCTTAGGGAGGTTAGTTGTAATTTGGTCATAAAGCCCTAAATCACAGACTGTGACCATTCGTGTATACTTACTTACTCAAGAACCTATACCGTGTAAGCATCAAAAGGAGGTACTCTTCGGAATCCGGCACCTGGAAGAACTTCTTTAATCGACGGCGCACCCAATCGTGTCGACGGTATGGTGTTTTCTGTTGTGATCCTAATTTTTTCTGTTATCATATGTTTGTTTGTTTCGATTTAATTATTAAGGGTGGGTATGTATAAATTGGTAATGGGTTTCAGTCTGGGTATGGCCCGTCGAACATTCAAGGAATAAAATTTACCCAATTTGTTTGTTGTTGATGGGTTTCGGTCTGTAATTTTTCACAGCAGGCTGATGATTGAAATGAAATCTCAATTACTCTCTCGAACGACTGTGATAGATTATATATTCAATGTTACTGTAGTGTTCGACTGAAATACTCGCAGCCGGAAAAGAGTTCAAGGATGGGTTTTGTTCTGTTAAATACTGAGTGTGGATATATGTTGATGTTGCCTCAATTCTTAGTTCGTTTACTCTTGCAATTGTAAATTTTATGAACATATGGCTGTGGAGGAAAATTTGGACGATTTGTTGGTACACCCGACTACCCGAGGGCCACTTGGAATTATAACATCACCATCAACACACACTGTTTTCACAAATTGATTTCCGATATAGATAAGATTTTTGACCGTGCCGGAGAAAGGGCAGAATTCGAGTCAGGATGTTTTGGCCACTTCTTGGATTTCCCTAAAGGGGGTTATTTTCAGGCACAGTTCATCCACAGCTTGCTGCGACAGATATGCATTCCTGGAGGTAGTGAGGACGAGTTATGGTTTGCCTTAGGAAAAACTAAGGTCAGATTTGGGAAGAGGGAGTTCTGTCTGTGCACTGACCTAAAATTTGGCCGCCTGTCAGACATACCGTCAAGAGAGTATGAGGTTGTCCCGGGTGGTATTCACGCAAGGTACTTTCAGGGAAGGAAAAAAGTTGTGATCGCAGAATTGAAATCTCCCTTTATGGCGGAGGGTTTCGAACGGCCCAACGATGCACTTAAGTTGGCATTGCTTCTGTTTGCCAACAGGGTCCTCTTCGGTCAGGACGACCGGAGCCAAGTGGCGTACTGGACGTTCTCGCTAGTGGAGGATGTTCAATCGTTCAACAACTTTGCTTGGGGTCACTACGTTTTCAAGATGACCCTCCACTACATCCGTCAAGGTTTTAAGGTACCGGCAGACCCTCTCGGGATTACAGGTTATTTTAATAAGCG
Organism: Acer campestre; assembly: GCA_954870605.1. NCBI lineage: Eukaryota > Viridiplantae > Streptophyta > Magnoliopsida > Sapindales > Sapindaceae > Acer > Acer campestre. The sequence goes on from OX940803.1 coordinate 37,287,433, forward strand.
TTAATCCCTTTGACCTTTTTTCGTATGTTTGTAAATTAGATTATTCGTTCTTCCATGATTAGTAATGCTAATTACACCCTCTAAAACCGATCCCTCGGTTTGACACGGTACAGTTTTGGGCTGCGGAGGCTATACCTGTGATGCGCGACAAATGTGGAAAGCTAACAGGGGATCCCAACGGAGCCCCATGGTACAGGAAGTACTGTTTCAAACAGAGGGGATCGGACATGGTCAACGCCTGGACCAAAGCGGAGCCAAGCAGGAAGGTAATTTACAATTATCTCATTTTGGTATAGTTTTGTATCTTTTTGGTTATGTAGACAGTGGACAGTTATATTAGTTCCATTATGTTTAAGCTCACTGGGCTTCTGGAGCTTGTACCTACCGAACGTGAGTTGCAGAAACATTACTGGAGGGATATTGATGTGGACCTATCCGAGGGACCCCAGTGGAAGCCAAATGGGAGTAACGATGTTGAGGAACCCACCAAGAGGAAGCACATGCCAAGTAAGAAAACTAATGGTGGGCGGAGAGGATGTGACCGTGTAGATACAACGGACCTCACAGATACGGTCCTTCCAGATATACAACCATCCAGCGATGGACACAGATCTTTCCTTCCTCCGGCTGACTAAGGTGCAGCAGCCCCGGTTGATGATACCATGCAAGAAGACTTATATCAGAGGGCAGGTTCAAACGATGGGTGACATTCGCTTGGTCACACAACCGATGAGGTAAACTGTCGAAGTAATATTGGATCAATGGTTTATACGTCTATGATGTTGGTTGCCCAATTTGTTTGTGTATCTATTGTTTCGCACCATGTCTAACGTTTTAGTGTTTTACGTATACCGTTTACATAAACAGTTGGAGGTACCTTGACAGTATGTGGGACCAGAAGTACTGGAAAGAGTGCTGCACGCGATGAATGCCATACCGTAATGTGTATGCAGTATCGTCCATGAGGAAATTGGGGTGGACCGCGTACGCAATATCGTCAATGAGGGTTTGAGGCGGGAGATCGAAGGGCTACGACGGATGCTGGGGTTTCAAGTACGTATATATCCACAACTGTCACCGTTGAAGTCTTCTTTATTTGATTTAATTTGTATTCATGTCCATTTACACTGTGACACTTTCATCCCCAAGGGAAATGTAGGGGACGGTAATTCTGGAGATCAGTCGCAGCGCGGGGAGAGTGTGGAGCAGGAGGAAGAAGGATTGGGGCATGATCAGGCTACCGATGATTGTTATGATATGGGCGACGATGAGGACAGGCAATACGACCAAGATTGGCAGAATGATAGGGGATGCGTTTATGAAAGGGTCAATGATGAACCACAGCAATATCAAAAACTTGTCCCTGGTGATGTCATCCCGGAAGTTGATGAATCAAATCTTCCCTTAGTCTTGTGTGAGGATTCATCATCCTTGCAATGGGCGGGTGGACTGGAGGTGGCTGCAGCACCTTCATTGGCTTCGCGATCACCCAGTCCAGTTGACAAATTATTTTCTCATATGCCGTTATACTTCTGGTGCCGAGAAGTAGGTAAATTGTTGTCTGTGTTTGGTATACCAGGTCTAGTACATCCAGGAGCACCTGGAGCAGAGGACCCCGATGTAACTCAATGGTCGCTGGCTTCATCAAGTCCTTTTAGCATGCAAGAAACATGTCTGCTGTTGGTTGCACCACCAAATACAGATTCATGTCCAGTTTCTGAAGAAGGGAAGATAGATACCGATGGCAAGGAGGAGGAGATACCGAAAGAAGATGAATCCTTGGCTCTGTTAGTGTTGTGGCAAGATACTTTGTTGCACGATCATCCTTGTCTAGTAGAAGGTAGACAATCAGGCACAGATGATCCGTCTGAGGATCCAACATGTCCGATGTTGGTGGGAGCAAATATTACAGCGTCATGTCCAGTTTATGATGACGGGAACTTGGAAATAAATGGCGACGATGAGGGCATACCCAAAGAAGATGCCTCTTTGCTTTCGTTAGTGTTGTGGGTAGATCCTTCGTTGCATGATCCGCCTTGTCCAGTAGTGGACACAGAATCTGGTCCAAATGATCCGTCTGAGGATCAAACATGTGCGACGTTGATGGTAGTCCAAATTACAGAGTGTTGTCCAGTTTCGGATGTAGGGGACTCGGAAAACAATGGGGTAGATGAGGACAAACGTGAAGCCTCACAGGCATCATCTTCTGCAGTACAAAGTCCATCACCACATCCACTGTCACCATCACATTTAGATTCACATCTTAGTGTGCCGATTAAGTCAGACCTAGATCTTGGAGTTCCTGAAGGTTCACCTCCATGGGCAATGGGCCATCCACATAACAGATGCAAACATACATATAACAGAAAACAGAATCGGTTAAGGAGAGTGTCACAGATAGTATCTCCGACCCTTCCTGTAGAGGAACCGATTTCAACACGAGCGTCGGTGTCAGGTTCACGTTCTTCAGGAGAGCAATCGACGTGTACACCCACAAATCAACGAAAACGAAGACTATCTGCGATAATCTCCAAAACACTTCCGAACTGGGAACCACCTGTAATTGATGTGCATACCAATGACACGGGTGGTTCGTGCCAGCAGGTATTAGATGATACCGCTTTAGCAAGACAGCATCAACGGGAGTTATGGTTCCGCAGTCCCTATAGCAACCCCGTTGAGTAGAGGAATTCTTTCCACTGGCCCCAGCCGGGAGATATATGCGCAGTTCAAGATTTATTCGACAGTGTTATAGTAAGATGATTACTAACTATGCATTTTAGATTCCATCGCCCGTATACAATCAATTACCAGTTATAATATCATTCTTGTAATGTAATGGGTGCAGCCGTAACGTTGGCCTGGAGGTGCTGCAGACAAAGGAATTTTTCATATCATTAGAGGAAATTAATAGCCTTCTGTTGGATACACACGTGGATGCCTACCTCAATTTGTTAAACAAGATGAGAGGGAGCAAGCACAACCCTTACAAGTTCAAGGACAAAATGGGGATCGTTGATTGCAACTTTTTTGTAAGTACGTCTGTAACTTTCAGGCTATGTTTATACTAGGAATTGTGTAGTTGGGTAAAATGCAAATGTCCTGTGCAGGACGAACTGGCAATGGCGTGGGCAGGCTGGCAGCCGAATTTACATGCGCCTGTAGTACGACCCTTCTACCCCTCCGATTATCGTGTTCCTCCGGAATGGAAACAATATGTACACGGCGACCGACCAGACTGGGGCAGTCCATGGGATTCCTGTGATAAGGTTAGTAACGTTCTGGTGCGCAGACATGGGTTCCAGCTTGATTTTTATATAAATATTTGATATAACTTTTCCTTTCCAGGTGGTGGTCCCCTGTAAGGTTGAAGACGGCCACAGGGTTGTTTGTGTCATTGATCTCCAGGCATGGGAGATCGTGGTATATGATCCCAACGCACACTGGACACCCAAAGGCGCTCATTTGAACCTCCGACAGATTTTACCACTCCGACGTCTGTTCCCGGTTATTTGCTTGCAGGCAGGTTATTTTAACAGAACGGGAAGGAGTAGATGGGATCTCGCTCCTATGAAGGCTCGTCGGATGGATGTTAATAAAGTTCCAAAACAAATAGGTCCGAAAAGTAATGGAGTCTTTGTCCTGTTAATGATACGTTCCCTGCTGAGAGGTTTGAAAAGCATGAAGTCCGTTGAAGCGGATATCCGGAGCCATAGGCAGGAAATCGCGTATGAACTTTTTACAAACAGCTTACCTAAGGAATGTTAATTAACAGAATGTTTGATGTTCATGTCATTAACCTGGTTATCACTTATGACATAATGTGGACCTGGTTATGAAATATTGAGGTGTTTGCCCTTTTTGAAAACCGATTAATTATTGTTGTATATATCACATGAAAAACTCGTGCATATTTTTCTAGGGTACGAAATCCTATACGTAAGACGGTGTTGGAACTTCACATGTGAATCCTCTAAAACAGTTTTATTATGATGTTGATGGGCAACAATGTTTGGACAAAGTTACCTTTAGGAAGATGGTTGCAAGTAATGAGACTTCCACGTGTCAGTACTTATTAAATTGTTAGGTTCATTTACAATCTTAGGATGTTGTGCAGGGTAATCAACACATGAATAACTGACCAAAATATAATCGTGTATATGGAATATCGTCCTCCTAATTAAACCAATACACGATGATATGGATATAAAACTTGGACTTCATACACGAACATGGGGGAAGGGTCCACATCTAAACGATTAATCCCACAGGGAGAAATCGACCTTGGACTGAAAACACGATTACAAGTATAGATGGATACCAAACATTACATTAACACACTATTTTTTGGCAGAGATAGGTTACCTCTGTTTTTGCACATTGTGAAAATTTTATGAGTCGGTGTCTATGTCGGTGTAAGCTGAAGCCTCACAGGTTAGGTCAGTGGATGGCCTATCCGGGCACGTCTGTCTGTTGTGTCCCTGTTTGTGGCAAACACTGCAACTGCGAGGATGCTTGGTTTTGTTAGCACCATCAGACGCTGGTTTCCTGTAGCTCCTCTTGTTGTGTCCCTTTAGGCCGCAGTTAGAACAGTTCTTTTGCTTAGCCTTCTCGACGCAAGAACGGTACCTTGACTTTTTCGGTCTTCCAGGCAGAACACGCACCTTCCAAGGAAGAACAAGTAGATTTCGGACTTGATCCGGTATGACCCAGTTCTGTGCATATGGAAGCGGGTTGATTTCTCCCCGATATGCCTGTCGCAGCGTATCAGAGGTGTAGTACTCAGAGCATATTTCTAGAACAGGAATTGATGCGTATCTGTTCATAAAATTAATTCCTAGATGTGAGACATTGAAAATAGATGTGGTCACTGACGAACTTACGACAGTATACTTCGCTTGCATACCTGGCACAAGCAAGGGCATGGTGACAAGGTAACTTTTCAAGATACCACCCGCGACAGGCACACGTCTTTGCTTGAATATCGACAATAGAATTATTTTGATTCTCCGTGACGTTGTACCTGTGGTATGAAATAGGTTGAATGATGCATTTATAAGAAGGTTCAACCCCTTTATGTATGTGATTGTCGGCTGCAGGAGTCAGATCAGTCCTAAGACAATTTACAATAGTACGACGCTTGTGGAACCACTTCTGCATCATATCCCTAATCTGCTCTGCAAGGGCTGCGATAGGCAACTTCCGGAGATCTACAAGAACTGAGTTCATACACTTGGCTAATTGGGTAGACATCATCCGGTACCTATTTTTGGGGCAGTAAGCTCGTGTGATCTTATCTAACCCAATTTCCATGACGTCGTTGTAGTACCTCTGGTTGCAAGCAGCCAGCTGTTGAAGGTAGCTATCACAGTCATCGCGACAGTATTTGGAACATGCTTCGTAAAACAATTCTCTTGGCATACATCGATTCTTGGATGACCGTCTAAATTTCTGTGCAATATGGAACACACAGAACGCGTGATGTGCATCTGGGAAATCCTTTATCATGGCTGATATAATACCTCTGTGATGATCAAAAACGATAACCAGATCCTGAGGAGATCCAATGCCCTTCTTCAATTCAGAAAGGAACCAAGTCCAGGATCCCTTACATTTCGAAGGAGCGAAACCAAATGCCAATGGGTATGCTTGTTCGTTACCTTCTTTGGCTGACGCTGTAAGTAGCACCCCTTTGACAGATCCCGTCAAGTGGGTTGCATCGATGGCAATCACTGGTCTGATAACCCGGCTAAAACCTTGGAGACAAACACCAAGTGCCATGAAGCCGTACTTCAATCGGTCTTTCGAGTATGTGACGATGTTTGTTAGGGTCCCGGGATTGCATTGCTTCAGCATGTAAAAGTACGCCGGCAACGTTTGGAAAGACTGCAGTGGATCCCCGTACTGTATTTTTAGAGCATGGAGTCTGGCCCGGTTAGCTTTGTTATACAACAGGTGCACCCCGTGCTGAGACCCCATTTCCGATATGATATCTTTAGCTCTGATTTTGCATCCCGGATCAGCGAATCTTTGGGCATAGAGTTCCCCAACGATATAGGCACTCACTTGGGTAAAGTGAAGACCATAATTTTTGACTTTGCAAGTGTGTGTATCTTGATATACAATGACGTACCAGTAGGTTCCATAGCGCTTCTTCACCGCACGTACCAACCATTGACAATTTAAGTAGGTACACGATGTCTCATACCGCGTTGTCGTCGACCGCTTAACCCTGTACCAGAAATGGTTTTCCATTGCGTACAGACCCAACTCCTTCTTCATTTGACCCTTGTGTTTGAATATCTTGCCTTTATGGATGGAAGTGTTTCCCGGGTCGGATCTGAATGCGCTGCATTCGTTTACATTTTCAAAACATACATGGTCAAACCCTTGCACTTTATGCCTTGAGGGATTATGGTCAGCCAGGTCAGGAGGGGTGTGAACGTAAGTCCTGTTATCCAGGTCATCATCTGGTAGATTGTTTGTAATACATGATACAGAAATGTTAGTCGTGTTAGGCACGGGCAAGGGATGGACCTCTCTGTCAGTATCCCCATGAATGTGATGAGGTTGTAAAGGATGTCGATGTGTTTCCTGTTTAGTAATGGGAACCGCTGATGCACTGCAATGTGTTCCACAACCTCCGGCATCATCTTCACCAGTGTGTACATTTGTACAATGAACATTGTAGTTTGTAGAATGCTTTGAATTGGACCGAACAACCTTTGCATTACCTTTAGGCCGATCTCCGCAAGACAAAGGATGCACGCTATCATTAACAGCCATTCGGTGGGTACCGCTTGATATTGTGTTAGAACCTATGTCCAGTGGTATGTCGTCAAAAAAAAGCCGCTTGATAGCTATATGAGACAAGGACTCATCAACGGGACATCGATTTGGGATTTTTTTTTTGCCTCCATAATCTGATATAACTGTTACCGGTGAACAACCAATTGGGGTAACTGTATATTTTGCCTTCTTATTTATCTGTCGCGTAACCGACTCATACACCGTTGAAAATGGTGTGGTGATGTGAATAGGTGAACCGTTGGGTTGATTTGGATACAGTGGCGGTTTTACCAATGAGTCTTCATTCTGATTTAGAACCTGTGCGAGATTTCCAGGGACATGTTTGTGCAAAACCGAAACATAACATTTAGGATTATGTTTGTTATGCGAAATGAAGATTTGAAAATCAGTGTCAAAACTCATTTCAACAACGGTGCCAGAAAGTAAGGTACTGAACTTCATATCCACTGCATCGCGGTTCAACCCAAACCGAACGCATATCTTATCCGCTAACGTTTTCAGTGTATCGTTCGGTGTCACAGCCAAAAAGAATACAGATTTTGGGTTGAACTGTACATCTTCCCACACCCCATCATAGTTCACTATCAACAGAACCATTTCCTGGGCTTAAACCAAAAAGGGTGAAGTATACTTAGCAGAAAATCTTTCAACGGTGATTACATGTTTCTTCCCTATTATTCAACGCACGATCTCGTTCCTCCTCGGAGAAAGAATATAGCATGCACCCGGTGCATTAAAACCCATCCAATTGGTGCATGCGTAGTAGCAAGGATTCTACGTGGCATGCACCCATTGGTTAGGGTGGTTACAAGTGTACAAGTGGAAGTATTTTATTTTTATTAGTTTATTCAATATTGTACAAGCAATGATGGTTTGCAGTATGGGAGTGGATGGGTTTGCCAGTGTCGCTTTCATCCGTACGGTTGTTGAGGATTTTTTCGGGTTAGGTGCATGACGTATGGTTGTTGAACAGGAATGCACTGCTGTGGTATATTGGCCATCTCCAATACTCCAGCCCAAAATCCAAGACTCCAACCCAAAAAGTCAAAAACAGTAGGGGGTTGTGGCAGTCTTGCACAAAAGTGGTGGAAGTGTGGAACTATGAGAGGATACACTATTTCCATTTTCATAAGCTTGCAACCCATTCAAACCTACGTATACACTAAGTCACTAACCGGATATTCCCAACAATATTATATGTGTTCCCATTTAGCAAATATCTCAGAACAATTAACATTTCCCCACATGATATATAATATTGCAATATATTAACAGATGTTAGAAATTAAAGGTGCTCACTTAACAAACTACCCTTTAACCTAAGTGAGTTCAATGAACAGATTGATGTGAATTACATAATTTGTATGGCTGGATTTTAGAACTTTGTTAAGTTCAAATTTTCTATAATGTTATGTGTTATTTCGAATCAAAAAAAAAAAAAAAACAAATATTTAAATGATTACAATTATACACATAATTCTAGTTTTAATGAACAGGTTATATAATATATATATATATATATAAGTTAGAGAAGCCAAGTTGCAGCTGGGTTGGAGATTTATTGTTTTACGCACAATTAAATATAAGTTAGAGCATAGGATTCACCGTGATACCAGAAATTAAAAGAAAAACAGACTATGAAAGAAGCAGTCGATCCCTTGCAAACACACAGTGGAACATTAACACACTACGCTTACTTGTACAAAGACCCTTCATTACCCTTGTTTACAAAAGAAAACAAGAAAGCCCTAGTATCAACTCATACAAACCTAATCCATAACATACATATAACTTCAACTACTTGTGGTCCAGACAAACCACTGTATGGACAAACCCCTCGTGCTGGACCACGTTTCGTATCTCCTTATAGGTGGACCACAAATACAACCCAATGGTATAGATTAAAATGGCTACGCAGACAGTTCCTACCAAGAGGGCGGCAAGCCCTAGCCACATGCTATCAGTCTGCTTGGGATATATTACCTGGGGGGTATTCTTGTCAGTGGCAAATGTATTAGGATCTAGAGGCTGTGAATGCATCCATGGTGGCCAAACCCAGCACTTAAAGGTCCATGCATAGACAGAACACGTCTGCGTAGTGTTGCCATTTGAAGAGGTCAATCCAACAAAAACGTCGGTGTCATGCCATATTGTCGACAAGTCAATTGAGTAAGATAAGAGAGGATTCACAGGTTTTATATTACCAGAATGGCTCAATCTTACCTCTAATCTCTTTGCACTAGCATCATAATCGATCCATGAATCCAATTTCTTACCACTATTAAGGGAAATATTCTGAGATGATATGTTGCTACATTGAACCGATAACAGACTGTCAACGTCAATGCCGACGTGATTTCCATTCAAATCACCATACTCGGGCTCTAAAGAGGTGTCAAATTCTACGACCACCACCCTACAGTTGCTTCTGTTAAATCCCATCGTAGATAGACCAAATGACCTCTTACCCACATGAGTAAAACGATAACCCTTCGGAACCATAAAAAAAGCCAAACCATCACCACTCTTGTTGGACAACGCAAACGAGAAAAGCGTAGAAAAAGATGGAAATGTCGGAGGCTTACCTTCCACGACCTTGATGGGTTTTTTGTTCATCAGTCGTCCAACGCTTGAACGATCCGAGGTTGTGAGCTGAACAGAAGACCCACCATTCACAGCCATTGCATCTCCATATAAAGATATTTCTGACCGGCACCTTGGGACTTCATCAATCCTGCTGAGGACCACAGGACAACTTGGCTCACCAGAAAGGACCATGAAGTTGATAATCAACAGAGTTACGGTTGTTAAGTACGTCGTCATGGAACATTTTGCCATATCTGGAATGAGTTTGAGTTGTATCCGGAGTTTGTCTGACTATTTAATTGAAATGGTTGTCCATACAGTGAGAATCTTTCATGCACACGGTGCAACGCACTCCAACCAACGGGTGCATGGCACGTGGCAGAGATAACTCATTATCTTGTTCATAAAATTGTTCAATACGAAATTCCGAAATTAGATTTCGGAATTTGGAATTCGATCGGACCAAACTTTTGTTTCATCATCTGTCAATATCCAATCCAATAAATAACAACATATACAATATAAAAAATATATAATTGATTTAATATAATACAAAATCAATACAAAATAAGTATAATAATATAGTGTTACTGTATTACACTATTACACATAAAAGTTTAGTCAGATTTAAAGGTTTCGATCATTCCAAAATATGAGTAATAGAGTAATAGAGTTAAATAGGAATTTTTTATTTTTTAAGAAAATAAAATTAAAATTAAATAAATAAATAAATAAAAATATATGGGGGAATGGGGTACTTGAGGCCCCACCCCCACCAACATTTAGTTTTTGGGGACATATTTTGGCCCCAGCCCCACCCCAAAACACCATTTGGGGGCGGGGACCCTATGGGGAAAATTTCCATCCCTATGCACTGATGCTACTCCTCCAAAAAATCGGACCCAAATTCCAAACCAAATGTGAGGTGTGTGTGATGTTCACACGGAAAGTGTCATTGGTGGGAATTTGGGTGGAGTATGAGTACTCTTTTCAAAAAGGTCAACATAATTGAAATTTCTCAGAGTCCACAGTGCGGGGATGCAGTAACTTAGGTTATTCTATCGTGTAACATTTTTTAGTTCGTGTATCGTGTCAGCGAGGGTGCTTTTTATGATCTTACAGCTGTAAACGTGCATAAAAAATATAAGTGAGATATTGAGATGGGAAGAATAGGTTAGCGGTGAGCCGGTGATTCAGAGATATGTGGTTAATTAGATTTGGGTAAAATGGTACAGTTTCGGAGCAAAACATATTTCCAGGAAATTATACGGTCTAATTTTATTTCTTTATATCGTAAACATAAAAACGTGAATATGTGATCAACCTGAACCGTCTTCTCCATTGGTTGCATTAAGGAGCTGATGTGGTCGGTCTGGGTACATGCTAGTTTATATAGGATGTTTTTACATTGAACATCCTTGATTGCATTGCCGTATACTTAAGTTATATTGTGTACCATAAATTGATATAATAAATTATACAAGGTATGTTCTTCGAATTTTCTTGGCATTACAACGTTTGGTAGCAGTGACATGTTATCTATATATTAGACTCGTTCATCCAGCAGTTGCCCGACTGTTGTTCTCACCCAAAATGTTGGTTTTACTCTTTCAATGTGATACCGCGCACATTCTTCTGAAAGTGCCTGTTCCATGTATAAAACAGTAAATCGATTATTACATGATACCCATATGTTATATATATATATTATATATGTTATATATATATAATATAATATAGTTTTGTATTTTAACTATTATTTTCCGAAACATATAATTTATATTTTATATATTATTATGTCACATATATTATATATAATAACATATTTGATATAATATACATATGTATATATATATAACATGTTATTTATATGAATATAATATACAAAGTTTATGTAATTGAAAATAAAAATTTAATTATTACTTACATTACTTTAAATATATATATACTTTCAAATATCATGTTATTATAAGTGTTTTGTAATTAGGGGTAATTGATCTGTGTCTAATGAATTCCATTCCAATGGGTTGTTTTGTTTTGTTTTTTTTTGAAAATTCCAATGGGTTGTTAACCAAACATAATAATACCGATTCATATACTAACCAAACAAAGGAATCAGCTTCCCATTCCTTCATTTCAAATGCCCATTACCATTCCACTAACCAAATGCCACCAGTACTTATTGGTTGGGTTCCTTATACAGTACTTAATGCATAGTCACCGTCCGTCAAATCAGTCAATTCACAGTTCAAGATATCGAAATTATCCAAAGCGTATGGGCGGAGTCGTAAAAAATTAATTACCCTAAAAAGGGGGTTGATGTGACCAGTTGGCGCAGAATGACTATTATGTAAAATGTGCATCAAAAAGCGAATGAGGATTTTTCCACGTTTCCCGAAGTTGCAGTTGCATTATTCATTGTAATTGTCAAACTAATATAAAAGCAAACTACTTAGGACGGTAAGAGTAATACATCTAAGCAAACTACTTAGATGTATTAGTGTATTACTATCCCACTTGTTGATCGACAACAATTGAACAATTAAAAAGCCTGTGACGTGCACGGTTCGAATTCTTGGAATTGTTGTCTATGGACATTTAAACCGAATTGTGGCACTGGCAATGTTTGGAGCCCTGTATCGGAGTGTATAAGAATTATGAACGTTGCACTCTTTAAAATGCTGAAGTATACTTGTTAAGAGCAATGGCTGACCGTCAGTTCTGAAATACTGCAAGTTCCACTTAATTTCTGGAAATTGGTACAAGTGCTTTATGTGAAATATTAATGTACAGTTGCATCAAACTAATAAAAAAAACACATATTGAGACACAAAAGCATAACATGTTAACAAGCATCATCATCTTTTTTCCACTTACAGTAGTTTCCAAATTATGCATTCGTCCATTTAAATTTGTTTCGAGGTAGTGCATCCTTGCTTGTAGCATTTCCACTTCTTTGTCGATGGATAGATCTCGACCAATAGATGTAGATTCTCTACTGGCATCAGCAGTGGTTAGGGAAAGTCCCTGCAAAATTGGTGAAACGGCCTCCCACCAACTAAAAAATTTGCATTGCCGTTGTGCACAAACAAAATACAACTTACCAGGATTTTCTCCGGATTCAGATATCTTCACAGCAGCCTTCTTCCCACATCTGCATGATTTGTTCCTGAATATTCCCAATCCACCATTAATGTTGCTTGCTGACCCTGAACTACCTTCCATGCCTGTTGATTGTAAGAGAATTGTATGTGATAGTTTAATTATGGGAAACAGATAGGGAACCAATGCAATCTACGATTAAGATTAGTAGCAGAATAGAAGATGTCTATGAACGTGCACATCCAAATTACAAACAACAGGTTTTAATTGACAGAAATATAGTCGTTGGAGTCCCAACGGTTGTATTCAGGGGCTGTAAATTTGTAGTCGCAACAACGCCAACACGTGTTCAACTCAGATAACTGTCTTCAAATATCAAAAAGAACATTGTACTTGGGTAGTTACCAGTCACATCCCTAGGAATGACCCCACCAATGGGGTGTTGCCACGTGGTCTTTCAGGAAATGCATTCGCCAATTGACATTGTACTTTCAACCAATACACGATTTATGCATGGCAGAACAAACAATACACGAAGAAAAGGCAGATCTGACTTGAAAACGTCCCCAGTCGTCACCCATTCACCATTTCACCGATACATGGACATAAATATGAAGCACGATTATATTTATGTTAATCAAATTTATAATTGAAATTTTATTAATTATTATACAGTAATTTAATAGGTTGCGAAAGGGAAAAGGATATAATTTGGTACGCTATTTTTATGTGACATGTTAGAAAACCGCAAGGGTATTGTTGTAAAAAAAAGGGAAAACCCAAGTGTTATCGGCATCAAAACTTGGGAATATGCAAAGTTGATTTCATTTTCCAACAAGAACTGAAAAGGTTATTTCATTGATGGGACAAGAGGGCGCCGAGTGCATTTTTGCTCACCCCCCTTCAAGAGGGGTAAGCATTACCCCCCTCCCATACACATGACATTTGTCTATGGAGGGGTAAAATTGTCTAAAAATTTACTCCTCTACGACACCTGTCATCCATTTAAGAGGCGGTAATGGTTACCTCCCTTTAAGGGTGGTGAGTAAAAGTGTTCTCGAGGGCGCCGGTCTGGATTAAGTGAAAAGATATTGTTTTTTAAGTGACGGTGGGACCGTCCAAGTGATTCTTATATACACTGGGTTGTGGTGCTTGTCCTCTGAAAAGTAGTAGTTCTCATAAATGAAAAACTTCTTTCTGTAAATGTCTTTTGCTTTGCTTTTTAATCTATTTTTTTGTAGTTGTTAGTTCTATATCAACATTTACCAGACTTCAAATTCAACTAAGCATTCTCATGGTCCATCCGAAGGCGTCTTGGTAATTGAAACAAATTACGGTGTGTACAATATTAATCTAGAGGGGGGGTGAATAGATTTTATCTGATTTTACCCAATTTTCGTTAATGGTCAAGATTACGAAAATACCCTCTACTAGTCAATATACAATAGCAAGTGTAATATGGTGCGGAAATTAAAAGACACTTGATATTTACGTGGAAACCCTCACGGGAAAAACCACGGGCTATGTAAGTGAGCCACACTTGAACCTCGAATCCACTAAATGTGTAAAACGATTACAACCTAATCCCGGAAGTAATCACACACCTACCTACTCCCGGTATAAGTGAACCTAGTCCTAATGCTTGTGATTTATGCAACCTAATCCCGGAAGCAACATAAGACTTAGTTCTCAATGAAGAGAAAACAACCTAAGTGAATATATGAAATACTCAAAATGCAACAAGAGCAAGGCAACTCTATATGCTTACCTAGAATGATGATATATCAATGAAATCAATCCTAGATATCAAAAGCTAAATGACATATCATAAAGCTTAGCTAATCAAGATTCAACAAAACCTAAATAGCTATCACAATACAACACTCAATCAAATCATAACTTCACTAAATATGCAATAAGAGTGAAGATTTGCTAAACTAAGCAATAAAAGACATGTCTTGACTAAGATAGAACAATAAATGAAGATGTTGTGTTTGTTCTACTTACCAAGTCATAAATGAAGAAGACCCATGGAAGATTGATGCATGAAACATGTTAGATGCACATGGGTTTTGGGTTTGGAGAGTTAAAGAAGCAAGCTTGAAGCTTTCTCTCTCTAGGGTTTGAGTTTCTCACTCTAAGTTCTGATTTTGAGCTCTCAAAAACGAGCTAGGAAGAAGATGATACTTATATAGGACCCCTAGAAGAAATGACGTCGTTTTGAAAAATTTGCAAAAGACCGCCGATTCTGCGCCCTGTTCTGCGGCCTTGGCCGCAGAACACAAGGGCGCAGAAATGCACCTGACAGATTTTGCGGCCCCTAAACGCAAAATCCAAGGGCGCAGAAAAGAGGACAGAGAGTATGAATTCTGATCCTTATTCTGCGGCCTTATTTCTGCGGCCTTGGCCGCAGAACAGGGCGCAAAAATGCACCTGATGCAACATCCTAAAATGAAAGAAATGATGAGCAATACCAAGCAAGATGCACCCATATGGACAAGAATGAAGAAAGATTAAATAAGCAATTAATGCATACACACAATAAAGACACAACACATTCAAGAATAAGAATTATGCAAGTGTTGTGTGTGTGTGCATCTATTTCTCTTCATTACAAGAAACACTAAGAATTATACCTTTGGAGTGCTTCTTCCCTTGAGGTCTTGAAAAGGGCCTTTGAGCATGATCTTCAATCACCTAACTACCCTTACAATTCAAACCCTCAATATGTGGTTTGTCTACGAAATAAGCCAATCAACAATGGGAATCCTTACAATCTCCCCCTTTGGCTATTTCGTGACAAAACCACCACTCACATTGATCCTCACAAGATAAAAGAAACTACGGGAAATTCTACATTACAAAGTACAAAGAGATAAGAAAATAAAACTTCAAGTCTTCAATCTCTTGTAGAATAACCATACCTTCAAAACAATTAGATTACACTTCCAAAGCAAGTGTATGTGAGATGATCAAGTGAAAGAAAAACAAGCATTTGCATATGAATCTTTTAACCACAATATCATGCAATGTATGAGTATGCAATGCTCCCCCTCAAAGGGTTACTCCCCCTCAAACCATAAACTCCCCATATGCACAATTGCTACAACAATTAGCAACTCCCCTTACCACATCCTACTCCCCCTTTTTGTCATGATATAGGCAAAGGAGTAGTCCCCAACCGGGTCACTCATAGCAAAGAGAGATAGAAGCATACAAGATAATGCATAGTCAAATAAGCCACTTTATGCACTCAATTAAATGGAGAGAATCAAGGAGATTTATTTTATTGAAAATGTGTGAATTAGAAATGCTTTGCAAACAAGACATGTTGCATTCAAGTCCAAAATACAATGGTATTTGGCAAAGCAAATGACAAAGGTTTCCAATTAGAATTCAAACCAATTTTACCATTTGTCATGAGAAAAGCAAGAATATAGAGAATTTATTGATTTTCATTTTTAACAACAACTATATCCAACTTTATAAGCGAAACATGGCATGAGCGACTTTGCACCCTATTTGATTTTTCCGGGTATGAAACCCGTATGATAGTAACCATGTTCAACAAATAAAGAAAGAGAGACTTTGAATGGATACATGATCCTTTATCAATTTTAGTCTCACTAGCTTTTTCACACATTGTTTTGCATTTAAGAATATGCAATCATCAATTCATGCTTTTCCAATTTAGCAAGGCATTTGAATTTCATGCTTTTCAAGTTCATTAGCATGTCAATTAAGAATCATCATGTCATGGAAATAACTATAGGTCATTCAAATCATACTTCCTATGAAAATTTCCTAGTCCAAAAATGCATGTTTGAACATAAATATGACATGGATTGAAAACAAAGCAAGGTTCACACTTATTGAGATAAAAGCATATATACATATGTCCAACCAAGCTTACTTCAAGCAATTAAAAGAGATGCACAAGATCTTTCAAATAATTTGCATGCATCAAGTATACAAAAAGCTCTCTTTGCATGAGTTCCCCTTATGGGGTCAATTACTAGAACTCATCACTCCACAAGACATATTCCAATAGATCTACTAAGAGTTTTAAATCGAGTAGCATCTAGAGGTTTTGTAAACAAGTCGGCTAGTTGATCATTTGTACCTACATGCTCAAGTACAATGCATTTATTTTCAACTAGTTCTCTAATGAAATGATGACGGATGTCAATATGCTTAGTTCTAGAATGTTGAACCGGATTCTTGGAAATATTAATAGCACTCATGTTATCACAAAAGAGAGTGAGTGTACCTTGGTTGAATCCGTAGTCTACTAGCATTTGCTTCATCCATAGGAGTTGTGTGCATCCACTCCCCGCGGCTATGTACTCGGCCTCCGCCGTGGACAAGGAAATTGAGTTTTGCTTCTTGCAAAACCAAGAAACAAGATTGTTTCCAAGGAAAAAGCAACTGCCCGATGTGCTTTTCCTATCATCACAATTTCCGGCCCAATCCGCGTCACTAAAGCCTACAAGACTAGCATTAGTGTCAAATGAGTACCAAATCCCATAGTTAGAAGTCCCATTCACAAATCGAATGATTCTCTTGACGCAAGAGAGATGGGACTCCTTGGGATCGGATTGGTACCTTGCACACACACCCACACTAAAGGATATGTCGGGCCTACTTGCGGTCAAATAAAGCAAGCTTCCTATCATACCCCTATAAAGTGTTTGTTCTACACTTTTACCACTAGCATCTTTGCTTAGTTTCAAAGTGGTGCTCATGGGTGTGTTACAATGTTTGGCTTTCTCAAGACCAAACTTCTTCACTAGGTTTTTGGCATATTTGGCTTGGGATATGAAGATCCCATCACTTAATTGCCTAATTTGCAAACCTAGGAAGTAACTAAGCTCACCAACAAGGCTCATCTCAAATTCATGAGACATAACATCAACAAATTGTTGGACTTTGGTGTTGTTGGTGGATCCAAACACTATATCATCAACATATATTTGAGCTATAAAAAGCTCATCATTGTCTTTCTTGATGAATAGTGTCTTGTCAACACTACCTCTTGTGTAGTCATTGTTGACAAGAAATTGAGTGAGGCGCTCATACCAAGCCCTCGGTGCTTGTTTCAACCCATAAAGAGCCTTCTTGAGGCGATAGACATGATTGGGGTGGTGTGCATCCACAAACCCCTTGGGTTGCTCAACAAACACTTCCTCTTGCAAGAAGCCATTGAGGAAGGCACTCTTAACATCCATTTGGTGCAATTTGAACTTGTGCACACAAGAGATGGACAAGAGAAGCCTAATGGACTCTAGGCGGGCAACGGGAGCAAAAGTCTCCTCAAAGTCGATACCCTCAATTTGAGAGTACCCTTGTGCAACAAGTCTTGCCTTGTTACGCACTACGTTGCCATCCTCATCGGATTTGTTCCTATATATCCATTTTGTGCCTATGACATTAGTGGTCTTAGGCCTAGGAACTAGAGTCCAAACCTCATTCCTTTCGAATTGGTTTAGCTCTTCTTGCATGGCAAGAACCCAAAACTCATCATTTAGAGCTTCATCAATCTTTTTGGGTTCTATTTGAGAGGTGTAGCATGTGAAGCTAATAAGATTAGCTATTTGCCTTCTAGTCCTAACACCCTCATTCACATCTCCAATAACATCCTCTTTGTTATGGAGTCTTCTAACCCATGGAGCGGGTTCATTAGAGTCCAAGTTAGGAACTCTATCAATAGGTTGTGTGTCATTTTCAACAACATTGGATGTCCCCACATTAGGAGTCACAACAACCTTCTCCAAAGGAGAATCATCACTAAGAATAACCTCCTCCTCATGATTACTACACTTGAGCCTTTCATCATCAAATACAACATTAGATGATTCCATGACACTTAGAGTTTTCTTATTGAAAACTCTATAGGCTCTACTATTTAAGGCATAGCCAATAAATATACCCTCATCACTCTTGGCATCAAATTTGCCAAGTTGATCTCGGTCATTTAAAATGAAGCATTTGCTTCCAAATGTGTGGAAGTAGCTAACATTTGGCCTCTTGCCTTTCCATAACTCATAGGAGGTATTCCTAGTACCGGGCCTTAGAAAAACTCTATTTCCTATATAACAAGCCGTGTTGATGGCTTCGGCCCATAGATTCCTAGGCACATTGTTGCTAAGCAACATCACACGGGCCATCTCTTGAAGGACCCTATTTTTCCTCTCAACAACTCCATTTTGTTGAGGTGTCCTAGGAGCCGAAAACTCATGGGAGATACCTATACTATCACAATAGGTTTCAAAAGAAGCATTCTCAAATTCCCTCCCATGGTCACTTCTAATCCGTTTTATGCTTTTAATGTTAGAATTCATTTCATTTTGAAGTTTAGTACAAAGCATTTTAAACTTATCAAAAGTTTCGGATTTTTCTCTAAGAAAATATGTCCATGTGAACCTAGAGAAATCATCTACACAAACAAAAATGTATCTCTTTCCACCCAAGCTCTCGGTTTGCATAGGACCCATAAGATCCATATGGAGAAGCTCTAGAGGCTCCTTGGTGGAGAGATACTTGCCCTTTTTATGCATGCTTTTAGTTTGTTTTCCTTGTTGACAAGGTCCACAAATACCATTGGCTTTCTTCCCAAGCTTAGGGAGGCCACGCACACAATCAAACTTTCCAAGGGTCCGTAGATCCCGAAAGTTCATGTGGCCAAGTCTTTCATGCCACAACTCAATTTGCTCATCCTTGGACACATTGTTTGAGACTATTCTAGCTTCAAGACAATAGCAATTGTCGCTAGATCTCATACCTTTCAATAAGGTTTGTCCATTGGGCTTTAGGATAGAGCAATTCTCTTTGTTAAACAAGACGGAATATCCTTCATCACTAAGATGAGAAATGCTAATCAAATTGGCTTTCAAGCCATCAACAAGTAAAGCATTGGATAAGGAGGGCAATCCGGGAACGGAGATGATTCCTTTCCCTATGACATTCTTTTTGGATCCATCACCAAAGGTGACATTTCCTCCTTCCTCCATAACAAGAGTCTCGAAGAAACTCTTGTTTCCCGTCATGTGCCTAGAGCACCCACTATCAAGATACCAAAGATTAGAAGAATTTGCCTTCAAGGCAATTTGTGCAACATGGCAAACATTTTCATTCTTTCTAATCCATTTAAGAACAACATTTTCTTTCTTAAAGGTCTTTGGTACATGGGCTCTAGTAATCCTAGGATCATGCAAATTAGTCTTATTATTCCTAGGAACATGCATCTTGGCTCTAGTCTTTCTCTTCTCAATCATGCTTCTAGTTCTACACATTTTAATATATCGAAAGCAATTTGGTCTTATGTGACCATTAAAACCACAAAAGTGACAAATGGGAATGAATTGAGGAATCATACCTTGTCTTTGAGCTTGCATAAGAGTCCTCCCATGTCTTTGTGGTTGAGAGGGTTCAATCCATCTTCTTTGTTGAACCGGTCTATCTTGCTTCCAATGTTGGACTTGCATGATTGGATTTTTCCCTTTTTGAGCCAATAGATGAGGAATGTTGGCTTGAGGTTGTCTCCTTGGTGCCACCTTCACTTGTGCATTTTTTGAGCTTTGTCCTAGATCTATTTTCTTCCTAGGAGTGTGCACCGGAGAAGCTTCTATGTTGCCCAAGCTCTTAACAAACACGGTCTTCTTAGAGGAGGTGGTCTCTTGACAATCTTCAAACCCAAGACCTCTCTTGTCACATGGACTCTTTCCAACACCAAGCATGTGATCTAATTTTTTGGTGCTAGAGTCCATCCTAGTAAGTGACTTCTTAGCTTCAACAAGCTCCCTCTTCAAACCTTCTTCATTCCTCCTAGATAAAGCTAACTCCTCTTTTAGCTTATCTTCTCTCTTCTTAAGTCTTTCCACTTCTTCACTTAAGAGATCATTGTGAGATGAAAGCTCAACATTTTCTTCTCTCAACATCTTGATCTTCTTAGTTGTTTTCATCTCTAATCTCCTAAACTCCTTAAGATATTCAACTAACACTTCTTTCTCCACATATCCATTAGTGGAGTTAGCATCGGAGTCATCTTCACTAGAGTCACTTTCCCTTTGACTCTCTTCCTCTTTTTCACTACCACTTTTGCTCTTGTGAGAAGAGGCAAAAGCTAGGAAGTTAGCCATGATGTCTTCATCATCCGAAGAATCATCTTCTTCATTGGAGTCATCACTACTTCCACTCCAAGTGGCGGCCATCACTTTACCCTTCTTCTTTTCCTTGTGATTAGCACATTCGGGAGCAAAGTGACCAATCCCACCACACTCAAAGCAACGGACCCCTTTCCTTTCGGTCCTCTCTTGCCTTGGTTCAAACTTCTTGAAGGGAACCTTTTTCTTGTCTTGGCCTCTAAAATCAAATCCCTTCTTTCCAAACTTCATAACCTTGTTGAATCTTTTCACAAACAAGGCCATGTCTTCATCCGAGTCATTCTTCACCTCCTTTTCATCCTTAGATGCTTTCAAAGCAATTCCCTTTTGCTTTTTAGGAGGAGTGGAGCTAGGAACCTTCCTAGACTCGTAGGCGAGAAGTCTTCCAATGACCTCGCTCGGCTTCATATCCTTATATCCACTATTTTCTTCTAAAGCCGTCACCTTTGACTCAAACCTATCCGGTAGGGATCTCATTATCTTTTGCTTAATCCTCCTATCCGAATAGGGATCACCAAGTTGATGACTTTGGTTGACTATGTCCATCAACTTGATCTCAAAGTCGTTGAAGCACTCATTCTCCTCCATCTTGAGCATCTCAAATTGGGTTTGGAGAACTTGGAGCTTGGAGTCCTTCACAACTTCGGTTCCCTCATGAGCAACTTCTAGGATTGTCCATGCCTCCTTAGCAATCCTAGTATTTTGAATCAACTTGTATTGATTCTCATCCATGGCACATAGGATGGCATGCATTGCCTTCCTATTCCATTTTGACGCCTCAAATTCTTGTGCACTCCATTGTGCCTTGGGCTTCAAAACTTCTTCTCCTCCACCCGTAGGAGTCATCATGGGAAGATCGTATCCATCTTCAACCGACATCCATGCTCGGTCATGAAGTTGGCATATGTAGGATTCCATCTTCCCTTTCCATGAGGAGTAATTTAATCCGGTGAGAAGGGGAGGACGTGTGCTAGAAGCCCCCTCGTTGTTGCCACCGTTTCCACTCATTTTGAATATGAATGAAATGAAATGAATGCAAAATGTATGAATGAACAAAAAACACACAAATGCAAAACACACCAAAATGAGCAAGGATCACCTATGTATATCTAGGAACCCGCTCTGATACCAATTGAAACAAATTACGGTGTGTACAATATTAATCTAGAGGGGGGGTGAATAGATTTTATCCGATTTTACCCAATTTTCGTTAATGGTCAAGATTACGAAAATACCCTCTACTAGTCAATATACAATAGCAAGTGTAATATGGTGCGGAAATTAAAAGACACTTGATATTTACGTGGAAACCCTCACGGGAAAAACCACGGGCTATGTAAGTGAGCCACACTTGAACCTCGAATCCACTAAATGTGTAAAACGATTACAACCTAATCCCGGAAGTAATCACACACCTACCTACTCCCGGTATAAGTGAACCTAGTCCTAATGCTTGTGATTTATGCAACCTAATCCCGGAAGCAACACAAGACTTAGTTCTCAATGAAGAGAAAACAACCTAAGTGAATATATGAAATACTCAAAATGCAACAAGAGCAAGGCAACTCTATATGCTTACCTAGAATGATGATATATCAATGAAATCAATCCTAGATATCAAAAGCTAAATGACATATCATAAAGCTTAGCTAATCAAGATTCAACAAAACCTAAATAGCTATCACAATACAACACTCAATCAAATCATAACTTCACTAAATATGCAATAAGAGTGAAGATTTGCTAAACTAAGCAATAAAAGACATGTCTTGACTAAGATAGAACAATAAATGAAGATGTTGTGTTTGTTCTACTTACCAAGTCATAAATGAAGAAGACCCATGGAAGATTGATGCATGAAACATGTTAGATGCACATGGGTTTTGGGTTTGGAGAGTTAAAGAAGCAAGCTTGAAGCTTTCTCTCTCTAGGGTTTGAGT
The DNA here is from genome assembly GCA_954870605.1 of Acer campestre. Taxonomy (NCBI): domain Eukaryota; kingdom Viridiplantae; phylum Streptophyta; class Magnoliopsida; order Sapindales; family Sapindaceae; genus Acer; species Acer campestre. Next base: position 37,310,033 of record OX940803.1, read on the forward strand.
TTCTCACTCTAAGTTCTGATTTTGAGCTCTCAAAAACGAGATAGGAAGAAGATGATACTTATATAGGACCCCTAGAAGAAATGACGTCGTTTTGAAAAATTTGCAAAAGACCGCCGATTCTGCGCCCTGTTCTACGGCCTTGGCCGCAGAACACAAGGGCGCAGAAATGCACCTGACAGATTTTGCGGCCCCTAAACGCAAAATCCAAGGGCGCAGAAAAGAGGACAGAGAGTATGAATTCTGATCCTTATTCTGCGGCCTTATTTCTGCGGCCAAGGCCGCAGAACAGGGCGCAAAAATGCACCTGATGCAACATCCTAAAATGAAAGAAATGATGAGCAATACCAAGCAAGATGCACCCATATGGACAAGAATGAAGAAAGATTAAATAAGCAATTAATGCATACACACAATAAAGACACAACACATTCAAGAATAAGAATTATGCAAGTGTTGTGTGTGTGTGCATCTATTTCTCTTCATTACAAGAAACACTAAGAATTATACCTTTGGAGTGCTTCTTCCCTTGAGGTCTTGAAAAGGGCCTTTGAGCATGATCTTCAATCACCTAACTACCCTTACAATTCAAACCCTCAATATGTGGTTTGTCTACGAAATAAGCCAATCAACAATGGGAATCCTTACAGTAATCAATTTTGATTTTTATTTAATCTATTTTGCTTTGCTTTTTAGTTGTTTTCTGACGGTGTTAACAATTCCCTTTTGGATTTTTTTTGGGTGAACAGGAGAGAAATCTCAGGCCAACTAACGAACAACTCATCGGCATTAGTCGACTTGACCCTGATTGTTCTATCCAATTATATAGCAGTTCTTGACCCTGATACTTTTTTTGGCGGAGAGGTTTCAGCGCCGGGGTGATGCTCTTAAGTTGGCATTAGTGCACCCCATGGACATGAGCCAGAACAAGATTATTGGGCGGACATTGACGTTCATATATCCAAAGGTCCCCAGTTTTCCCCTTCCGCACGATGTTCCCGACAACCATTTCCACCTACCGAAACAGATACAACTGCGTAGTCACTCCCACGTTTCCCAAACAAAGTTCATTATCATTTCCAAGTGGAAGAATGACGTCTAATTCATACTCCCATTTTTAACCAACTTTCTACGTCCATCATCTTCCCAGCTTTGCCATCATCTTCAGTATATGCGTTGTAATTACTAGTTTTATATACGGAAATGTAAAGATTCTCAGTCATTCCTTCCATGTTAGATGTTATTACTTGGATGTAATGGAAACGGTTAGAAGATTATATTATGTCCAGGTTGGTATATACATTGAATTAATCATTCAGTCCATGTTAGATGTTACTTTGCTTGCTGTGCTAGATGCCTAGAAGTTTTTTCCATCACATAAAAATGATGAATGTAATTTTTTTTATTAAAAAAGTAATCAATTAGATAGAATGAAATGTCAGAAATTCAAATAAATGTATTTTTCATAAAATAAATAAAAATATTACGAATCAAAAGTATCATAGTGTAATTGCATTATGGTTTATGGATATGTGAACAAGCAACTGTGTGAATAAGGAAGTCTCTATGAATACTTTTATTTATTGACAAAAGTAAAAAACATAATGAGGAAACAGAATGATTAGTTTAATTTTATATGTTTTCTACGTTGTAACCTGTAAGCATGTAATAGAAACTACTGGAATATATTTTAAAGGTATATAATCATTTTCTCCCCTATAGTTTGCCATATTCGAAACTTGACCCCCTCTAGTTTCAGTAATGGCCATTTCCCCCCCTGAAAACCAAAATATTAGACATTTTGCCTCCACAGACTACAACTCTACAAGTACGTGTAATATATAGTAAAGGAGTTACCATGAAATATACTGTATTTGTAATTATTTTCAAAAAAATAGATGTTCCACATATATATATATATATGGGGCAGGATCCATGGCTCCAATTTTTTTACACAAATTTTGACACAACTTCATGACCATAGGATGTTGCTTCTTTTAATGGATAGGATTTATTCTCTTTTTCTTTCCTTATTTATTACAGACATTGTCTCTCTCCTAATTAATACTTTATCCTTTACACGTTTTCTTTTTCTTTTTGTTTTTTTTACTTCTAAAACTAGATCACTCGCACTTTGAAGTCTTTTAAATCCCTTTATTTATTTGTTTAATTATTTACTATTCTTATTTCTCAACATCTAAAATAAAAAATTTTATACATGTAATCAGTCTCGTCTTAAAAATTGCTTTGGTATGACTACTGTATATAGATTTAACTATCATAAAATCTATTTATAAAACAATAATGGTAAACATCCCACCTTAATTAAATCCCACTTTTTTCATCCCACTACATGTGGGATGTGAGGTATCAAATTGTGAGTGGATACACATTAATGATGATTTATCTCACCTACCTCATGTATCCACTCACCATTTCACACCTCACATGGCACATGTAGTGGGATGGAAAAGGTGGGATTTTAGGTGGGATGTTTACAATTATTGTTATAAAAATAGATATCATCACATATATTCGAAAAGAAGAAAAATTAACTAAATCAATTTGTTTCCAAAGAAAAAAATTTAAAAGAAATCTAACATGTCAAATCTTACAACGAAAATTTAATAAGATTGTAACAGTCTTATATAAACAAGTCCAAAAGAACCAAAAAATTTGTTCTTTCAATCTTTCTTTTATCATTATTAACTAGAAAACAAGAAGATACAAGATAACATAAATAATTAAATAAATATAAAAATTTCGAAGAATAAAAAAAATACTTTAGATAAACCATGAGCATCTGTTGACAAGTCTTCTAATTCCAAAATTTTGGACATTTTTGGATATGATAAAAATCAATTGAAGCTAATCGAATGAAAGAAAAAAAAAATGAAGACAGGAAAATGAAAGATTTTAAAGATTGAAGAGTGAAAGTCTAATGATATTCTGATTTCAGGTAAAATAAAATAATCAAAAAAACATGTAAAGGTAAAAAGAAAAGAAAAAGACAAAAAATTAAATAAGGTGACATAATTAAATAAAATAATAATATTTTGGAGAGGTAAGCTATTAATTAGGTGACAGAAATAATATCTGTAATAAATAAGGAAAGAAAAAGAGAATAAATCTCATCCATTAAAAGAAGGAAGATCTAATGGCCAAGAAGTTGTGTCAAAAATTGTGTAAAAAAATGGGGCCATGGATATCTAAATTATAAGGATTGTACGATTTCTCAAACCAAGCCATTTTCGATTGCATACTTTCAACATTGGTGGGTTAAACAATAATATGTACAAATAGGTGGGGACATAAAAAGCATTACAACCTTGCATCTGAAATATTTCATAACGTTGTAATAAAATTAAATAACAAAATTAAGATGAACAAGGATTAATTAAAGAATAGATAAACAAAAGTAAATAAAATAGAAGCAGAGAAACAAGGGAGAGAGACGAGTGACGAGAGATGAGAGAACACAAGAGAGAGTTCTCTTTATCTTTTATATTGATATTGAATGGAAAGAGCATTAGCTTGAGAGTTGAGATTATTAAAATTACATCATGTTTATATTTAAATCCATCTATATATATAGCCATATAGGCAACAAAGTGAGGGATGGATGTTGTAATATTCCAACACCTAATCAGCTTATGCATGCAGCAAAACAAACTGGAGCTTCCACGTGTGCCTACTAACTTGTGAAGAGGAGAAGGTGGAAGGTAGTTGTATTAAAGTATGACAAGAGGTTGGATCAAGTGTTATGTGGTGTATACAATTGGTGGTATATCCACACAATATTCACAATACATAAACATTATATTATTCCAATCCACAATTTTTTGATTTCAATTTTATAGTGATTTCGTTTGTTCAAAATTACAACAATATTTCAAATTCGATTTGACAGGTCGTGACTTTCAAATTTGTACTCATCGGGTAAGAATATATATAAAGAAAATACTGTGTATGGGACAGTCCTAGGCAAGATTTTCTCCTGCAACGTAGGTAACCCATTATCTCCCTTGTTTTTAAGTGAGCTGCTACATTGTGAGTTCTGACCGTAAACAAGGTAATCATATTTGTTTTTAAGATTACCTTTGACGTCAGTTGACGTAAGTTGTTGCCAAAAGTGAAAACCTTGTTATTAGCCTTTTTACAAGTAAGGTTTTATGCTAAAGGACTTCGAATTCAAATCATACCCAGTATCTACTGGGTCACCGATTATATATCGGTTTGAGGAGGCCGATCGGTGTAAATGATTGGAACCATACATAATTATAATATGACATTCAATTTCCAAACACATAACATATAGAACAGTTCAGCCATGTATTCAACACTTCAAACTTGATCAGGACATATCATACCAAGACACAGTTACATGTGACCTTTATCTACCCCAAATTAAACACAATTCTAACAACATAACATATAGAACAGTTAATAAAACCGATCTCAAAAAATTCATGAGGTATCGCCTCACCTCTGGTCGTTGCATGCCTGTGTTAACTCAACGGCCAACGACTCCAGGTTGGATATCCGATCCTCCACCTCCATGTACTTCTTCCTCCACATAGCGACCTCAATTTCCAGAACCTTCCGATCGTTCTTCAGGTGGGCTATCTCAGTCTTCATCGAGTTCTCTCTCGCACAGAACACAGACTCCACATTTGACAGTTTAGAATCGCGACGAGACGACTGCAACGACCAATCAACGTTAGTTATGGTGCTACTGGCATCTCCTTCTCCTTTAACATCCACACCCACACCCACATTATCCGCCATGTCTATCAATTGAGTATTTTGGACTTCGTGAAGGTATAAATACCCAACTCATTAAGGCGCATTAAATAACACCTGTTGAGGGTCACAACCGTTGAAATTCCCCACAAACGTAATAATTGTTCAAACATGTGGTTTACAAAAACAAACGTTTGATTCCGATAACACTTGGTTAATTTGGAAGGGTAAAGAATATGAATGAGATTAATTTGGAGTGCATTTTTGCTCACCCCCTTGCTTACCCCCCCTTCCATACACATGCCATGTGTCTATGGAGGGTAAAATTGTCTAAAAAATTAATCCTTTATGACACTTGTCATCCATTTAAGAGGGGGTAATGGTTACCTCCGAAAGGGGGTGACCAAAAGTGTTCTCATTAATTTGGAAGGGTAAACAAGTAAAATAAAAAATAAACATTAATGATTTATTAAAACAGAAAGTATTGAATTAATAAAATAAAACAAATTACAATAAGTGGAAATGAATTCCAGAATCAGTTCATCATCATCAATACAATCACCGGTTCACACCACCACCATCTCAGTTCATCAAACACAAACACAAACCCAAACACAAACCCATAACACCACACCACCAGACCTTGAACCGTACTAGCACCACCAGAAACAAAAATGACCCACCACTAGTGAAACACAAAATCCAAACCGGTCTAGCACCCACTAAACACTCAAACCCAAAACCCGAAATCCATCCGTCAAAAACTCACTCGAATCTATCTCTCGCGATCTTCCCTGTCGTAACCGACCACCATCAGCCACTTGAAACCCACGGCCGCCGCCAACCGCGAAACCATCAGCCACTCAAATCTCACTCAAACCTTTCTTTCAGACGATGGAAAAGGGATGAACTGGTGAAAGAGAGAGATATATGGATTCGATAGAGAGAGGGGGGTTCGAGAATGAACAGGGCAAGAGAGAAAGGGGTTCAAGAGAGAGAGAGAGGGGGGGAGGGGGATTCGATAGATTGATGGATAGAGAGAGAGAAAAGGGTTTTTTTTTTTTTTTTAAAAAAAAAAAGAGATTGGTTCAGGTAATCTGGGAAGAGGGTTTCATGATTATGATGTTTGTTCCTGGCATTTGTTTTGTTTATTTGGCACTTTGGCAGTTAATTAGGGAAATTATAATGCATGGAAGAAAATTAAAAAATCTAAGGAATGAAGAACAGAAGAAGATGGCCATAGATTATAGGGAAGCGGGGAAACGGGGATCCGGGGGAAAATGTGCAACCCTAGGTGTGGACCTTGTGGTGTCATTATTGCAAAACCGTGTTAGGTTGGAGTAATAGTAGCCATCGTGTAAGAATGATGTAAGCTGACAGGGCCCATTTGGCACATGGGATGGTGATGAGGTCGTTTGTGTACTCAACAAAATATTAATAATAGAGATTATGGTTGATTCTTGAAAACTCTTTTAAGGCCACTTAATCCTTTTGAAATGTGATTTGATAGCAAAATAGTGAGCAAGTTCGTTCCACAGGGAATGGAGTGTTAATTATATAAATTGACTAATCTTAGAGCAATAAAATAAATCATATTGTTTGATAGATGTGTGGTTTCTAAAACCACAAATGCTAACTACTCAAATGAAAATACACAAAATATGTTATGAAAAATAGAATACTCAACACCTTGATAAGAATTGTGATAGAAATCAATTAATGAGAGAGCTAGGGAATAGATCGATTAACACTTGGATGTGGGTAAGCTAACTAGCATCATTAATGTACCAATCTCATTATGTTAACCACTTAGAGGCTTAGATTAGTGGGGTTGGTATACCCACCACTAATCTATCCTATCCAATGGGTTCTTAATCACACAAAGATTGTCAATCCACATGTGAATATATAACAAATTATTCCACTCAAGATAGCAATCAACAAGTGATATACAAGTCAATTATAATGAATGGAATCTAATTAATTTGAATGAATAGAACACATAAGAGATTCATTACAAGCTAAGCTAAACCCACAACCAATTGTTCCTCAAATCTATTCCCTAGATTAGGGGTTTAGTTACACATATTTGCAATGAATGAAAAGAAGTAAATGATAAGGAAATAACCCTTGGGTCACCTTCTTTAAGCTTAATCCTTCTTCTCCTCTATGCTCCTAGATGCAAGGAATGGAGGTTGAGGAAATGTCTTGGAATGTGGGTGTTTTGGTGGAAAGTTACTAAGGATTTTGGTGGAGAAATGGTGGGATGAGGATGTAGTGAAGTAATCAAGGTTTTGTGTTGAGGGTTGGATGGATTAGATGAGTTCAAGGAGAGAAATGGAGGATGATGAATAATGTTCCATGGATGATGATCTAGATCTGAAATGAGTGTTCTCTGAATTTTTGCTCTGATTTTCGATCCCTTGAAGATGGAGAGACGCATCATATATATACTCACTCATGGACATGTACTGGTAACTGCTTGATTCGCTGATTTGGAGCCTTGGTCGCTATTTGGTCGCTATGGCGACCCTGGAGCGTAAAACGGTTAGATGAAAAGGTCGCTTCGAAAACCATCTTTCTCGCTATTTGTCAAGTGGCGACCATGACCAAAATGTGTAGAGGTCGCCACTTGTAACCTTTAGGTCGCCATGGCGACCATAAGTGGCGACCCTGGAAAAGTGAAGAGGTCGCCATTTGCACCATCAAGGTCGCCATGGCGACCCTAAGTGGCGACCATGCCTTGAGTGCACAAGGTCACCACTTGCAATGGAGGTCGCCATGGCGACCCCACCTGATTGTTTTTGTGACTTTCTGTCGCCATGACGCTCAAGTGGCGACCTTCTGATGCCTTTTGGAGAATCCTCTGTCGCCATGGCGCTCATGTAGCGACCTCTTATGTCCAAGTGGCGAATATGCCCTGTTTCTTCCCATTTGTGAGACATTTTCGCACAAGTCCTCCACCTTCATCTCAATTGCTTCTGAAACCTAATAAAACCTGAAACACTCAATTTAACAACATTAAACACAGGGAAATGCCCGAGAATCAAGCAAAAAGAAACGGAAATGAGGGCCAAAATCATACCAATTTTGGCATGATCAGATGGGATGGGATGGGAATCGGCTTAATTTGAATCCCATTCCCATGTTTGGCTGCCTGGTGGGATGGGATAAATTAGTCCCATTGACCGTTTTTATCCCATTGACCTGGGATACATTAGTCCCAACCAATTTGATGGGATTCAAATCAATCCCATCTCTTCTTTCACCTGAAATCATCTTCTTCTTCTTTAATTACACCAACACCAAAATCATCATAATCATCTGCTTGCGAATCAACTACCCAAATCAATCGATTACACCAACACCAAAATCAATTAACTAAACCAACACCCAAATCAAACAAAGAACAACAGGGAGCTCGAAGATCAACTCAACGAAGACCAACACAGGCACAAAATAGTTCGCGATTCTAGCTAACATATCGATCAGCAAATTAAAGTTGATGGCCAGAGTTTGGTGATCGGTGGCCGACGGATCTTTGGCTATATTCGGGTCGTTAAGTAGGCTATACATGGCAGAGAAATCGAAAGGGTTTGGAGGAAAGCTAGGTTCAGCCGAAGAAGAAGCAGCTTCTCTTCTTGGTGAGTCTCTAACAGCAGACCCAGATGATGTCTTAGTTGACCCACTTGTCTTCTCCTCTGCAATCAAAAATTTCCCACATATTCAATCAATCAATCAACAATAAACCCCAGAAAAAAAGTAAAAAAATAAGTAAGAAAACATAATTAAATTACCGGATGGAATATCCTGGTTGGGATTGGAAGCCATGACCAGAAGAAACAAGCTACTGCTCTTTGATTCTTTTCAATTGAATTGAGAAAAAAAAAGGACAAAGAAAAGAGAGAAAAGAGTGTGGCACGAGGATTGAGAGAGAGGAGTGAGTGTGAGATGATGAGATTAGATTAGTGAAATGCAAAAAAGAAAAAAATAAAAAACAAAAGAAAACAAGCAAGAACAAGACGATTAGATTTGAATGGAGTTTGGTGAGAAGTTGGAAGAAGAAGACAATTGACTTTGAGTTTATTTATTTATTTGTTTTTCCAGTTCTTTGAGTTTCATGTTGTAATTTGTTCCATATATTTGAGTTTTTTATTTCGTTCTAGATATGTGAGTTTTTTTTTCCTAGATCTGTGAGTTTTTTATTTTCTTCCAGATTTTTGTTGGAAAAGATTTTGTTGAAGAAGATATTACAAATGTAAGATTTAATTCAATCCAATCCTATCCTATCTCATGTTGGAACAAACGTGGGATTATTTGTATCCTATGTTACACCATAGGATAACACTAAATTTAGTCCCATCAAATCCAAGCCAATCCAATCCAATCCTATCCTATAAAAATAATCCTATCCTATCTTGCGCACCAAACAGACCCACAATGTTTTGAAAATGTATGTTATATCGTGTTAGGTTGGAGTAATAGTAGTCATCGTGAGAGAATGATGTAAGCTGACAATGTTTTGAAAATGTATGTTATATCGTGTTAGGTTAGAGTAATAGTAGTCTTCGTGAAAGAATGATGTAAACTGACAATGTTTTGAGAATGTATGTTTTTTTCGTGTTAGGTTGGAGTAAGGTGGTCATCGTGTTAGAATGATGTAAGCTGAGCATGTTTTGAAAATGTATGTTATATCGTGTTAGGTTGGAGTAATAGTAGTCATCGTGAGAGAATGATGTAAGCTGACAATGTTTTGAAAATGTATGTTATATCGTGTTAGGTTGGAGTAATAGTAGTCTTCATGAAAGAATGATGTAAGCTGACAATGTTTTGAGAATGTATGTTTTTTTCGTGTTAGGTTGGAGTAATGGTGGTCATCGTGTTAGAATGATGTAAGCTGAGCATGTTTTGAAAATGTATGTTATATAGTGTTAGGTTGGAGTTGAAAGTTCACAAATTAACACGGTGTGTATACAATATTAATCTAGAGGGGGGGGGGGTGGGTGAATAGATTTTAACTAATTTTCACCCAATTTTCATTTAAGGTCAATATTCCGAAAATGCCCTTAATAGACAATATAAAAACAACAAGTGTAATATGGTGCGGAATTATAAATGACACTTGATGTATACGTGGAAAACCCAACCACTGGGAAAAAACCATGGGCTGTTTAGTGCGCCACACTTGAACCTCGAAATCCACTAATTGAAATGAATTTTACAACCTATGTAGACCTCGTCTAACACTCTGGTCTGTAACCCCCCACTTCTACCACGCGGGCCTTTAAAAGTGGCTCTAGTCCATCTTGCTTGTGGCCTAAGCAACCTTAGTCAACAAGACTTAAATTCTCAATGAAGAGATAAAACAACCTAGGTGTGAATATATAAAAATACTCAATACATGCAATAAGAGCTAGGCAACCCTATATGCTTATCTAGGATGATTAGATGGCAACAAATGCAATCCTAGATATCAATGGCTAAATGACATGTCAAATAGCTTAGCTAATAATAGATTATAAAAACCTAGATAGCTATCACAATACAACACTCAATCATGTCATCACAACCAATCTCTATTTTGAATATAAGAAATTAATCTAAGATCATTCAAATAATAAAAGAGATGCCTTGATAAATAAAACACTAAATATCAATGATAAAAGTGAATAACATACCAAGGGAAGTGTGATGACCAAAACCCACTCAAATAAGCAAACTAACTATGCTAGAAAATGCTTAGATGATCTTTGATGCATATGTGTTTAATTTGAGTGTATAAAAATGAGTTCTTGATTTGATTTTCGCTCAAAAATCTCTCTTTCAAGTTTAGGGTTCTTTAGAGTCAGAGAACTAGAACTAGAGAAATGAGAAAGTATGATATTTATAGTCATCAAGAACAGGGCAAGTGAAAAGACAATTTTGCCCTTGAAATCACCGATCGGCGGTTTCATTCTGCGTTCGTGGCCGCAGAATGTAACCGCCGAATTGAACCCGAGAAGCAGGGGTTCATTCGGCGACCAGATTCGGCGGTCAATCGAAACCGCCGATCAAAACCCAAAAAGAAACCGACCTAAAATATCTAATTCGGCGGTTTCAATTCGGCGGCCAGGCCGCCGATTAAACCGCAGAATCAAACCCGAGAATAATAAATGCATCAGGTCTAATTCGGCAGTTTCGATTCGGCAGCCTGACCGCCGATCATAACCGCAGATCCAATCCAGAGCTTTTTGGAATCAAACGGCGGTTTCATTCGGCGGTCATGGCCGCCGATCAAACCGCCGTTTCACCAATGATGGTGAAACCAAAGGAGAAGCCAATGGCATTCTCCGAAGGCGATCTTCGCGCAAAACCAAACACATTATCGTGCGAGCGCGGACGTTTCCGAACATATTCGGGAAACGAATTACACGACACAAAACACACAACAAGATATGACAAACAATGTGCTAGTGTGAAAAGTGACATTTGAAGAGAATACACACAAAAGTAAAGCATACATATGCAAACATTACAAGTGAGTGTGTGCAACTAAATCTCTTCAATAAGAAAGTAAGCACAAGATATACCTTTGAGTGCTTGTCCACCTTAAGGTCTTGAGAAGGGTCATTGAGCATGAACACCTATCACCTAAGCTACCCTTTACAAACAACCCCAATATGTGGTTTGCACACGAAATAAGCCAATCAAAAATCGGGAATCCTTACAGGAGTACTAGTAGTCATCGTGAGAGAATGATGTAAACTAACAATGTATAACAAATTTTTGTTTTTATCGTGTTAGGTTGGAGTAATAATGGTCATCGTGTTAGAATGGTGTGTTGACAATGTTTTGAAAATGTAAATGTTACACAGGGGAGCACTCTCCCAGTGATAATATGTTTTGGTTAGGACATATGTGCAAATGGTAAATAATGAATGCTGGTCGATTAAGCTACTCACTAACTACGTTGTTGCGTTTGTGTAAACCTCGTGTGCCATCCATGTCCTAATCAACGGCATGCCCGAATGGTATAATTTCCAAGGTGGAGGCGTTCTGTCTAATATAAATTCAGCAAACTGGCACATGTAGACGCCACACTGGATACTGAAAAGTGAAAACATAAACAGAAAGTATGCAAATAAATACATATATTTGCAACCGTTGCAAAGGGATATGGCAGAAACGAATATTAATTACGTACCCATCCTGCTGGATTGTAAGATCTGGTCTGATGTACTCAAAATGTTGGAATGGCTTCGTACGTACGTCTATCCCCTTATGCTCATAGTACCCAGACTGCTGGAGAAGGGAGGGCATTAGGTAGCTAATACAGTCCATTTCCCTTACCCTCAGCATTGACTTGCTGTTGGCATGCAGTGAGTCATAAAAAGTGAATGCCCCATCTTCAGGGAAGAGATGGCAGAGAACCCAGTTGTCGCCCACATTACAGGGGATTAGAACCTATGGAGGTGATCCAAAGATGAGAAACGGGTTTAGCAATTGATGCCATGAAACGTTAATAATAAGGAAAAGGAATTAGTACAGGAAAGATAGCCCACCGAATTCATATTCCACCATTCGGGTCGAACTAGAATTGACCCACCGCCTCTCACAGCATCTATACACTGTTGGTCGTGGATGAAGGACATGACATCAATGTCCGGAAAATCAATCCAAGAATCCTGTGTTTTTCTACCCTTCTTTCGTACCGGTCTTTTCTTCAGTTGCAATGTTTCCTTCAACGAGTCCCATTTCTTAGCAAGGTAACACTGTTTAAAGGTTTCGTATTATTTTGTCGGAGACAGGGATGTGTTATACTCATTAAGGTACTTGGATACGCAGTTACTCAAATATACTTACGTGGAATGAACAGTCAACCATTGTGATGTCCTGCGCATACTTGTCATATCTGGAACAACGGCGCCTCCATAGAACATCCATAAAGCTGTCCACATGCTGATGGAATTTTGGTTTGTATTAAAAAGGATTGTTTAAGGTCTTTGGCCAAAACATAAAGGGGATAAGTAGCATATACAATAAATACCATGTACAAAAACATTTATAATTACCAGGTTGGAGAACGGCACCGACGGGCTCTTCATGTCGAGAAAATGTTGCCGAGTAAATCTCTCTTCTTGACCCACATAAAGATTGTGGTAGTACACGGCACGTATTAGATGCAAGTAAAAAGGATAGATAATAAGGGCATGAAGAGCTTACGAAAAATAAAGTTTAAATTTACGAAATATCTTCGCTGGTGCTTTTCAGGAAAGCGGCATATTCGGTGTCCAATAAATCGTCATCATCACTAAAATCAAGGATCAATCCTCTTTTTGCTCGCTTTCGCTTCTTCCTTTTCTCGGGATCGATCCAAACGGTGTTCAGAAAATCGGCTCTCTTCCGCTTCCTCGCGGTTTCTACATCCCTTATTGGGTAGTTGTCTGACATTTTTTCCAACAGAATTATACTTCCTACCAGTTCTCCCGGGACCATCAAGTTGGGATCCGGAGATCTGTAAGGTTCGAGATGGATCGTACCTTTGCGGCCTATAGGGGACCCTGTATGACCTTGTGTCAAAACTAATGCAATTAAGAGCATTGCTATATGATGAAAGAAACATTTCTATATGATCACAGCAACTCGAAGAATAACTAAACCGTAACTTGTATGTACCCATTTCGATAACGCGGAATAGGTAATAAGAAAGCAAAAAAATTATAAATGGGTAACGCGGAATAAGTATTAAGAAACCAATATAATATTGTACTATGTAAGGACTTGGATCAAAATATGTACGTTTACCTCAACTGCAACTTCAAATTCATCGACTTTGGGAGCTTGTTCATCCAGTTTTGGGGCCTCGGAGTCCTTATTATCCTCGGATTTGTCTGTTCTGTCAACAGGGTAGGAGGCAGTCACATGCACATTATACCGATTCTCTTCAGATCCATTGACTTTGGGAGCATGTCCATCCAGTTTTGCAGCCTAGGAGTCCTTATTATCATTTGCCTCAGTTTTGTCTGTTCTGTTGGCAGAGTCAGAGGCAGTCCCATGCACATTGTACAGATTCTCTTGCATCGCCTTCTCCAGATAAGCAGGCATCACCTTAGGCAGAATGTCATTTAGTGCCTGAGGGAGGACCTTAGGGAGCACATCATTAAGTGCCTCAAGAAGCACCTTGGGTAGAACGTCATACAGCACCTTCCTTATCACCTCAGAAGTATTTTTTTTGCTAACCTCATTAGGCAACACATCCTTCACTGCTGCCTGGGGAAGCACCTTGGGGAGAACATCAAACAAGACCTTTGTCATCATCCCACACATACTTTTATATGTAACCTCCTTTAAGTCAGGGTCATCCATGCCGTTTGGATTGGGTGTAGTCTTAGGAGATTCGTTGTTGGCAAACAGTTTCCTCTGAACCGAAGGTGGAGCCCTGTTGTGATGGGAATCGATTTGTTCATTTTTATTTTCGGTTTCCTGGTTGTCCAACTTTGGAATACCACCAGACAATTCACACCCTACCTGATCATCAGTAATAGACTCAGTTCGATTCGGCTGGGCAGGCCATCCCATATAAATAAAACTGTCACAGACGAAGTCCATGTCGATTGATGTGAAGTAGGTTTGCTATTTTTCAACTGGAGTAGGTTTCATGTCCACCGTTGCCAACTGCAAATATCAGAGGATTACCGTTAATATTAAACTGAGATCAAAATCTAACATGACAATTAAAGGCTGCAACTGACATGGGTAATATATATACACACATACACTGCGTTTGACGAATAAGTTTTCATCGAACCCAGTCGAAGTGTTGAAAAACTCCCAGTTTTTGAACTGTGGATAACTCGAACCGTGGCGCTTGCCAATTACGCCAGTCAGAAAAGGAAATCTTTCAACGGCCCAAACCTATTAAGGTTTTCATTAAGTAGCGTTATGAAAATGTGTTAGGAAATGATTCCAGACAATCGGTATCTAAGCCATAGTGGTCGGTGTACATACCTGAAAACATAGAAGATGCCCAGAAAGGTTGTAAGTGATGGTAGTTTTCGTTTCTGGTTTGCTTTCGGTCTTTTTTTTGCCTATTTTTTTTGCATTCCCTTTCGAAGGACCTGCAGTATGTGATTCTTGTTCACCTTCACCTTCAACAACTGCTTCGTTTGATGGTTTGAGTTTCTCGCAGTTTTTGGGTATGGCATTTTTTATCCAGTGCAAAGTCAAACTATACACGTATGAACCCCATGGAAAACCTTTGAAAGCTACATCGTCATCCACTAATGCAAACATCCATAGCGGTACACGGTCACGTTCGTCGAGAGTGCTTAAGATATAGCCTATGACCAACAGATTTGCCATCTTCAAGCCATCTTCACCTTGATCGTCGGTGACTCATTTAAAAGTCTCGAACAAAGAAATGTACGTAGGTTGGCTCAGGAAATGTCTTCCGTATAGGCTGTTCTCCGTTGGACTATAGTTTGCATTTATTAATCCTTCTGGCAGTTTTCCCATTTTAAGCCCAGAACATAGGCAAAACTCAACTTGACCGAAACGATGTTGTTGCATACCCAGCCCAAACCACATTTCATCATCTCGAGGTGGTGATGCATTACCGGACCTACTGGTATATTCGATCTGCCTTTTCAGTATATTATGCAAAACCTTTGCATGTATAGTGACGGGCAATCGCAGACCTAAGTAGTGGCCAAAAGGTCCTTGCTTAAACGCCTCTAAAACTTGTAATCTGCCTAAAACTTTTTCAATGTCAACAAGAATGTTACAGTGATGCCGACTTTTGGAGTTTATCCTTGCATTTTTCCATCCCTCGTGATCTGGATATAAGAAGGTTAACATCTGAAAATAATGGGCAGGTCGTGTAAATAAAAATAAAAACATATTAGTCCTTTGGATATTCATCAAAGCATGGAAAATCAGAAAATATAGGCTAACATGAACATGTGATGAAAAAGTAACTGAAAGGTTACCATTTGAAAATAATATGCAGGTGGTGTAAAATAAAAATATTAGATATTCATCACCAGCTAACATGAACATGTAATGAAAAGTAAGTGAAGGTCATGAGAGGATATTGTGGTCATGGAAATTCATGTCAACTTCATGGAACCGAAAGCATCATGGAAAGAAAGTCATGGAAATTAATGTATGGGGGGATCATGGAATCATTGAATCATGGAAAAGTCATGGAAATTCATGTAAGGGAGAATCATGGAAATTCATGTAAGGGGAATCATGGAATCATGGAATGTCATACCAACATCATGGAATGTCATGGCAACATCATGGATATATGCAACATGGAAATTGGCATCATGGAAAAGTCATGGAAATTCATGTAAGGGGAATCATGGAATCATGGAATGTCATACCAACATCATGGAATGTCATGGCAACATCATGGATATACGCAACATGGAAATTGGCATCATGGAAATCATGGGGGATATAAAAACATCATCATAAGGTTCATGTAAAGTCATGGGGCACATCATGGAAAGTCGAAATCATCATGATCACATCATGGAAAGTAGAAGCAACATGAAAGCAAGTCTTGGCAATATGTGATGGAAAACCCCAAAACCCCGTGAGAAATCCCCTGATGTGCTCATGGAAAGTCATATGGGATGTAAGTAAAGAAAGACTTTCCATGTAAAGTCATGGGGCACATCTACTTTCATGTAATCTTGGTCTTGGATCTATGGATCACATCATGGAAAACTTCATGTATCGAATGCATCATCAGCACATCAGGGGAAATCTTCATGAGCCCTATTGGGGTAAATCATGATCATGGTAAAAATCAAGACCCAAATGGGCAAGTAACACAAATTAATTCCATATTGGAATTCCAGATTTCAAGTAATTCCAGATATCCAAAAAAACCCTATTACGACATTAGGGATTAACATTAGGGATTAACACAACAGAAAAAGGGATAGAGGACATAAGTCCCTTATATCAAGTCAAATGTTACAGAAATAATTCGGGATCGTGCCGATTAAGAGCATAGCTAATTCGATCCTACCTCGTCTTCGCACACTGTGGTCGTCGGGGTATCGCCTTTCCTGTTTTCCCTTTTCAAGGCTTTCCCCTTTTTCCTCACTTGCAGTTGTCGTTCTTCACTCCCGTTTTCCCTTGTCAAGGCTTTCCCGTTTTCCCTCACCTGCGGTCGTCGTTCTTCAATGTGGCTTTCCCATTTTCAATTTCATCCGTTTTGTTACAGACTCTGGTTTTCCGTTTTCCCTTTCAAGCGAGAATCCATTACAAGGGGTGATTTAGTCATTTAGAAGAACACTTAAATGTCAGGTCCGAACAGTTAAATAGGGGTACAATAGTAAGATCAGCTATTTAAATACAATGAAGTGGTCAGAATTGGGTTTTTAATAACTTCTGGCTATATGTCGATTTGGCATCTTCTAAGTGGCTATATTTGAAAACCCCCCCAATAATATATATATATATAATAGTATATATGATCATTAAAATTGTTTGTAATTTTTAAAAAATTTAAAAGGTAAAGTAGTCTTTTTGTACTTGTCCCATGTCATGGGACAACCTTGTCCAAGGGTCTTGGGTAGGAAAAAATTTGTTGTTTTTTGTCCCACTTTGTCCTTCCAGTCCCATGTTAAAGATGCACTAAACGTGGGATAAGAGAACATTGTCCCACGTTGTCCCTCCCGCGTACCAAACGCACCATAAAAACTTCCTTAATATTTCAAAGTTTACTTGTGATAATCAAGCTATGACTAAATTTTATGCTAGTCAATATGTGATCAAGGATCTCAAAACAAAGAGAGTTTTGCTCCAAGGAACAGTTAAAGATGGGCTGTGTTGCTTGAAGTTGGTTGAGACTCCTGAAGTGAACTTCTTAGACTTCAAGCCTTACAAAAAAGAATAATCAAGGGGTGCTTTTGTTTTCACTACCGTTGTAATAAGTACAAATAAAACAAGCCTTGGAAAATGTAAAACTCCAAGTCACAATCAGCTCATCTAGTTACTTATACCGCTGTGAATGCCAATGTTTGGTATAATAAATTAGGGCATCCAGCTCCATTGATTTTACAAAAAATGTTACACACTATACACTTTAATAACATATTTAGTGTTCCTCATTTTTATGAATCTTGCAAGCTTGGAAAGTTACACAGATTACCCTTTTCTACTCTTGATATTACAGCAAAATAACCTTGGAAACTTATATACTTAGATGTATTGGGTCCAGCTCTGATCTTGCCTACAGAGGGGTACGGTTACTACATCTCCTTCATTAATGCATATACAAGGTTCAGTTGGGTATTTCCATTAAATCTCAAGTCTGAAGCTGCAACAACTTTCATCAAGTTCTAAAAGAATGTGAAGCTTCAACTTGGGAAGAAAATCAAGAGTCTTCACTCAGACATGGGTGGTGAATATGTTGCCTATCAAAATACTTAGCGGATTAAGGAATCCAAGCACTACAAGAAAATATGATTTTCTTGACAATTATTTGTTGACAGTTTTTAACTGTCATAGATTCTTGACAGTTTTTAGCTGTCAAGGGTTTATGACAGCTAAAAACTGTCAACAAATAACTAACATTTTTTATATATATTATTAATATATATAATAATATAATATATAATATATATTATTTAATATATTAATATATATATATATAATAATATATAATACATAATACATTTATATTATATAATATATAATATATATTATATATTATATAATACATATATATATAATATATATTTATATATCATTAATATAATATATAATAATAATATATTATTTTTGGAAAAGAGGGTATTTTTGAAATGGGGTTGGGGCATATGAGGGTATTTATAGAATATAAATTTTAGTTTGAAATATAAGGACATTCTATTGGTTTTTGGATGGAATGCTCATTCAACCAAAATGATGGAATCCTCATTCCAATGGAATCACTATTACATTGTATTTTAACAAATCAAACGAATGAAATGACTTTCTTTCCATTCCATTCCATCCAACCAAACATAGTCTATAGAAGACTCGTAACATCAATTGTAATAAGCATAATTTGGAATACAATTCTCACTATATGGGAGATATTTCTCAACATTCATCTTACAATTTAATGAACAAATCTGGAGTGCGTTCGAGTGGCGAATGATTGGAATGGGGTGTTGGATAGATGCTGCTGTAACCAGCTCTTTGTTTTTATATTGTTTGGCCTTCGTTTTTGTTTTGGGGTTTTGGCTAGATGCTGTTGTTACCAGTCTCATTTTGTGTTGCTTAGTTAAAGTTTTGTGTGGCAGCGTTTTTAGGCGCAAGATGGCTGTTTTGGGTTTCTTGTGTTGCTATTTTTTATTAATGTTCTTGTAAGCTGTGTACTTGGTAGTTTCTTTTTATGTTAATAAATCGGCAGCTTCAAAAAAAAAAAAAAAAAAAAAAAAAAAACAATTTAATGAACAAATGTAAAACTCGGATTACTAATTTATATGGGTAATTGAATTATTAACGTGTCTTTGAATATGAAACAAGAGGGTGTAAAACAAATAAACAATTTTTTTAAAATTATTTTTTTTGAATTTTTTAAAAGTAAATTTATTAAATTTAAAATTTTACTTATCCAATATCGGTTTGTCCAAAAACCGATATCTTACTATAAAATAAATCCATATTGAGATTTTAGTGTTGAAAATGGTAAGAGTTTAAAAAAATTATTAAAGATAAAAAATGAATGTTTTATAATATAATATATAATATACATTATTATAATATATAATATATTATATTATATATTACATAAATATTATAAATATATATTATTATTATATTATTAGATGTGATTCTAATAATATATATCATCTAATAATATAATAATAATATATATTTATAATATTTATATAATATATAATATAATATATATATTTATAGCAAATCACATCTAATAATATAATGTTTTATAATATAATATATAATATACATTATAATAATATATAATATAAATATTATAAATATATATTATTATAATATTTTTAGATGTGATTTGCTATAAATATATATATTATTTAATATAATAATATAATATATATATATATATTATATATCGGGAGGGATAGAGGGACACAATTTTTGACACAAGAATTAACATGATTTCTCAATCATTAGATCTATGAGATTTGAATGACTTAAATTTAATAATTTTTTTTTTTTTTTTAATTTCCTTTTGCACTATCTATCATTAATTTCTTTTTCTTTAATAAATTGATTTCTTTTTTATATTCACTTTCCTAATTAAAATCTATTAATATCTCCTCTTTTGATTTATATTTTCCTCTCCCCATCTCTTGCGTTTTTTTTTTTCCTCTTCAATATTAATTTTCTCTTCTTTAATTACTCACTTAATAAATTTTGTGTATCCTTGAGATTTATTCATTAGCTTTTATGCTTTCTGTCAGAGTTACATGTCAGAAATCGTGTTACATTTTATTCATTAGCTTTTATGCTTTCTGTCAGAGTAACCTGCATGTTTTGAGAATTATAATTAAATAAAATAAATGCTAGAAAATATATAATTATAGACAAAAGCTTACAACTTTTGATTGGTTTTCCTTTGAGACAAGAAAAACATGTAGGTTACTCTGACAGAAAGCATAAAAGCTAATGAATAAATCTTATGTCAAAGATCCAATGGCTGAGAAATTGTGTTAAATCTTATGTCAAAAATTGTTTCCCCCAATCCCTCCCGATTATATATTATATTATATTATATATTATAAAACATTCATAATATATAATTTTTTTTTTTATCTTTAATAATTTTTTTAAACTTTTACTTCCTATTTTCAACACCAAACAAAATCCCAATATGGATTTATTTTACAGTAAGATATCAATTTTTAGGAAAACCGATATTGGATAAGTAAATTTTAAATTTAATAAATTTACTTTTAAAAAATTCAAAAAAATAATTTTAAAAAAATTGTTTATTTATTTTGCACGCTCTTGTTTCATACTAAGAAACACATTAATAATTCAATTACCCATGTAAATTAGTGATTGGATTCTTACATTTGTTCATTAAATTATAAGATGCATGTTGAAAAATATCTCTCATGTAGTAAAAATTGTATTCCAAATCATGTTTATTATAATTGATGTCATGAGTCACCTATATGATATGTTTGGTTGGATGGAATGGAATGGAATGAAAGCCATTCTATTCGTTTGGTTTGTTAAAATGCAATGGAATAGTGATTCCATTGGAATGGGGATTCCACTATTTTGATTGAATGAGCATTCCACCAAAAAACCAATGGAATGCCCTTCCATTACGAACTAAAATTTATATTCCATAAATACCATCATATGCCCCAACCCCATTCCAAAAATACCCTTCTTTTCCAAAAATAATATATTATTATTATATATTATATTAATGATATATAAATATTATATATATATATGTATTATATATTATATTATTATAATATATTATTATTATATTATAATATATAAAACGATATATGAACATATATATATTATATATGTTATTATATGTATAATATATTATTATATTAAATAATATGTAATTATATATATAATATACTTTTATATTTTATTGTTATTATCCATAATATATCATGTTATTATTAATGTTTTATAATTAGAGGTATTTTGGTCAAAATACAGTTAACCTTATTCCATTCCGTTGTTAACCAAATAAAATAATACTGATTCAGAGACTAATTTTAAAGTTCCAACCAAACAAAAAATTTAGTTTTCCTTTCCTTTCCATTCTCATTCTCATTCTCATTCTCATTCCGATTACCATTCCACTATGTAACCAAACATGACCATAGAGTATTGACCAATAACTCGACTATATATGTTTTAAAAAATATAATTTTATTAAAAGTTTCAATAAATATTTTGTAATATATGTTTGTCGTAGAAATTAGAATTTTGATTAGTTGAATAAATTTAAATTTATATAGCAAGTTTTTTTTATTTTTTTTATTTCTAACAACTCATATAGGTTATATATAAATATTGTTCAATTGTTAACACATTAAATGTTGTAGTCAAGTGGTAAAAGCTTACAACTTTTAGCTTAAGGTCTCAACGGTTGGCCGGACGGAGGCGGAGTCCGGCGACGACAGCAGGGTGGTGGTGTATAAAAATAAAAGATGTTATTTAATTAAATATTAAATAATGAAAATTATAAAAAATTATAAAAATACCTTGACAATTACAAAAATAAATAAATAAATAAAAACTGTCAAGACTTTCCTTCACATTAGCATTGTTGACAGTTTTAAAAACTATCAAAAATCCTTTTCTTGATAGTTTTTAACTATCAACAAATGCACTATTTTCTTGTAGTGAACATTCCTTGCACAAGTCAAGTTACATTTAAAATTTTGGTATGAGGCTTTTCACATAGTTGTTTTCCTTATTATAACATGCCTATTGTTGTGTTCAAATTTATATCTCCTTTTGAAAAACTTTATCTCAAGAAACCCAATCATTTTTTTTTTGTGTACTTTTTGGGTTTAGTTGCTTTCCTCACCTTCGTGACTACTCAAAACATAAGTTCAATTTTCACACTTATAAGTGTATATTCATTGGTTATAGTCCCTTGCATAGAGGGTATAAATGTCTCCATCCATCTGAACAAGTGTTTTTAGACATGTTGAATTTAATGAGCTAGAATTCCCAAATATGAGTCTCTTTTTCTTACAAAGACATATGCACACTAACTCCATATTCTAGCATGCCATTGTTAGCTATACAAATCATTCTTTCATCTATTGTAACACACAATACCTCTTTTAGCAACTCTTTCCCTACTCGATTAAATACACAAAATATATATCAGCCATTAGTTACTAATGCTAGTCCAATACAATCACCAACACTGTCATATGATACAACAAACAGTCCATCATTGTCACATGACTCTGCACCCTATAATAACTATGACAACAACCAACAATTAATGCTCTTCCTAGCTCATATGTACACCCTATGATAATTAGATCCAAAAACGGTATCTCTAGACCGAAAGTTTTCAGCTCAATTTCCAGTTGCTATCTATCTGAAACGAACCAATGTCAGTCAAACTTAATTTACAAGATCTAAAATCGCTAAAAGCTATGCAAGAGGAGTTTCATGCATTGCAAACAAATTGAACATGGTCTCTCGTTCCCTTTAATTCAGGTATGAATGTTGTGGGTTGCAAGTGGGTTTTGAGAGCTAAATACAAGCAAGATGACAGTATCATGAAGCACAAAAGTGAATTAGTTGCAGAAAGCTTTCATCGGACTCTTGGACTTGATTTTTGGACACATTAAGTCCAGTTGTGTAAGCTTCAACTATTCGGGTCATATTTTCTATTGCAGTCACCAATGGTTGGCCAATTGAGCAGGTGGATATCAATAATGAATTCTTAAATGGGGACCTCTTTGAGCTTGTTTACATGACTCAACTAGAAGGCATTGTGGCTAATTCCAAACCACATCATGTTTGCAAATTCAATAAGTCTCTCTATGGCTTGAAACAGGCCCCTTAAAGCTGGTTTCACAAGTTTAGAGCTGCTCTTGTATCATAGGATTTCAAGAACTCAACTTCGGCCCTATCGCTATTTCTAAAATTCACAAGTTCTGATTCTTTGTTTCTCCAAGTGTATGTTGATGACATTATTATCACTGGTAGCAACAAAGTTCTCATTAGTAATCTCATAACTACTTTGAATAGCACCTTTTTCTTGAAGTTAAGTAAGTTACTTTCTTGGTTTTGAAGCATTTCGAGATTCAACAGGTCTCAATCTGACTCAAACTATTCATAAAAAAAATTTCATTCTTTGTAATTAGATGTTGGTTTTTTACAACAGAGGACAGTCTGCACAGACATGTGGGGTACACAAATTTCAATTTAATTAATTGCTGCATTGCAATTGCCTTTTTATATAGAATATTCCAACTTTCCTTAATACTTTTTAGGTGAGGTATATTAGTCGCACACGTACATCCACAGACAAATTCATCCAACTGTTCATTCTTTTATCTTTCACACTCTTGCACACATAGGCACTGTTTGGTTCACCAAATTAGGGAGGATTGGATTATTTCCGGCCCCTCTTCCATGTTTAGAGCACCACCAATTGACTTCTCCAATCCCGTTGGACCCGTAATGATTTCTTTTAGTCCTGCGCGTGCAGGACTAATGCAAACTGTAAGGACCTCTTTTTTATGATTGACTTATTTCATGACATACCACATTGGGGATGATTTTGTAATGGGTAGCTTAGGTTCCATTGGTAAGCTTCCAAGCATCTCCGTGACTTCAAGATTAAGTGCAAGAGCGAAAGGTAATTCACTTAACTTGATTCTTGAAGAGATTAGGTGCACACACACACTTACATGCATTCTCATATTACTTTGCATTTGTGTTTTCATGATTGTGTGCATTTATGTTTCAACTCACATGAGCACTTCTGTGTTTGTGTTTGTGTTTGTTTTGGTATGGTTGGTAAAATCTCATTGTATTTTATAGAAATATATTTTTGAGATTTTTCGTATTTTTACGAGTCCAACTATGTGTGGATTTGTCCCTAGATGTGTTCCGAGTGATTCGGAGACTTATCTATGTGTTTCGGATGATTTCCGAGATATTTGGGACATTCCGTGTTTTTATCGGAAACCAGAATTCAATTCCAAGCTGAGTGGAAAGTTATACAATTTTCCATATTTGTGATTGAGTTCGGATCCATATTCCGAAGACGGAATCGAATTCCGAGTTCCGAGGTTAAAATTGGATGGAAGAATTTTTCGGAACGGAAACCAGCTTGGTGTGGCATGAAAGCCACACCAAGAGAGAGGTGCCATGTGGAGGGCGTGCAGCCCACGGGAGAAAAGTCTCTCTGCCCGCGTTGGCCTCACGACACCCACACGGCACGCACTCAACGGATTTGCTTTGCATTTTTTTTGAAATTTTTAAGCCATACTATCTAATGTTTCTTTGTTCTTGTGAGCTCGTGTGTGTGTTGACTTGTTGCATGAGTGGAGTTTGATTTAATAAATCATTGGATCACTTTTCTTCTCTCACGTGAGCTCACCACACTAGATTATTTTTAATTATTTTGTTTTCTCTCTCACGCGCACACACCACCTGATTGCCTTTGTTTTTTTTATTGAATGTGAGCTTGTTTGTGTGTGTTCACTTGTTTCACGAATTTAATTTATGTGATATTTTATTGGTTGACTTGAGTTCCTTTCACGTGAGCTCACCTTACAGGATTACTCTCTTTTGTCTTTTAATTTTGTGATCCAAATGCTATGCGTTTTGGTGTGTGTTATCTCATATATATATATATATATATACATATCTTCTTATATATTAAAAGTGTGCTCCTCTGATTTGCAAAATACCTGATACATATATATATATATATACTTTTTCTTCTTTACTCGGCTACACACACTTTGAGCAAGAAAAAAAATAAATTATATTTTGAGAGAAAATATTTTTCAAAAGAGGCTTCCAAGATCCCATATTTATTCATCCAAACCCAAAACCCATCATCTTCATGCATCATTAAGCATTCTTAGGCATGGGTCTCCATCATTAACTTGATTTGGTAAGTTGAATAAAAACCCTATCTTTGTTATTTGTTCATACCTTTCAAGATTGTGTTTTTATTGCATTTTTAATTGATTAAATGCTAGGATTCTCTTTATTGCACATCTTTATGAGTTTCCTTGTATGATTGGGTTTGTATTGTGATAGCTAGCATTTAGGACCATTTTGCCCTCTAGCTAAGTCTCTATGCTTTGTATTTAGACATTGTTGATTAGGACTCCTTGATTGCATTTCTTGATTGCATTTATTGTCCTTGCCTTGTTTAATGACAACTTATGTTGATTGGCTTTTATTTGATGACTAGATTTTAGGTTTTCATATATATATATATATATCTAGTTAGGTCTTCATGAGCATTCATTTAGACATATTGATATCTAGGATTGATATTTTTGCCATCATTTAATCTCTAGATAAGCATTTAGTGTAGCCTAGCATTATTTTCATTTTCGATATTGTCATATATTCACATAGGTTATTGATCTCTTCATTGAGAATTAAGTCTTGTGACTACCGGTGTGTAGTGCTCAAGCAACTTTGGTCTAGGTTCACTATTAAAGGCATGCGGGTAGTAGTGGTGGGTTAGTGACCGTGTAGGGTTTGATGTGGTCAACCTAGGTTGTAAACACTATTACAAGTAGTGGATTCGAGGATCGTGTGGCGCGCACATATCAGCCCGTGGTTTTTCCTTGTTTAAGGTTTCCACGTAAAAATCAAGTGTTCTTTAAATTCCGCACTTTTACTTGATTTTAATTGTTTGTTGAAATGGGTTAATTGTGATTAATTTTGACTAATCGAAAAATTGGTAATAATCGATTAACAACCCATTCACCCCCCCTCTAGGTTGTTTTAGACACACGTAATATATATTTTTAATTGGTATCAGAGCAGGTTCCTAGACATACTTAGGTGATCCTTGCTCTTGCTTGTGTGTCTTGCTTTTGTGTATTTTGAGTGCTACATTCATTTGCATACATTCACCCAAACACTATGAGTGAATTTAGGACTAGCCAAGAGGGAGCGTCGAGCGTTAGACCGCCGTTGCTCAAGGGTGACAATTACTCCTCATGGAAGGGGAAGTTGGAGTCCTATCTATCAGCGATAGATGATAGGGTGTGGATGGTGATTGAGGATAGATACACACCTCCTACCGTGACCGTCGGGGATGGAAGCATTGTGCCTAAGCCCAATGCTCAATGGAGTGCCGAAGAGTTTGGAGCTTCGAAGTGGAACAACGAGGCCATGCATGCCTTGCTTAGTGCAATGGATGAGAGTCAATATAAACTCATCCAAATCACCAAAAATGCACATGAAGCTTGGAAAATCTTAGAGACGGCACATGAGGGAACTGAAGTGGTGAAAAAGTCCAAGCTCCAAGTGCTTCAAACTCTATTCGAGAGTATTAGGATGGAAGAACATGAGTGCTTCAATGACTTCCAAGTGAAGTTGATGAACATCGTCAATCAAAGCCATCAACTAGCTGACCTATATTCGGATAGGAGGATCAAACAAAAGATCATGAGGTCACTACTTCCTAGATTTGAATCTAAGGTGACAGCGCTTGAAGAGAATAGTGACTTCAAGAAGATGAAGCCGAGTGAAGT
This sequence comes from Acer campestre, assembly GCA_954870605.1. Lineage (NCBI taxonomy): Eukaryota > Viridiplantae > Streptophyta > Magnoliopsida > Sapindales > Sapindaceae > Acer > Acer campestre. Next base: position 37,336,999 of record OX940803.1, read on the forward strand.
GATTGGAAGGCTACTTGTCTATGAGTCAAGTATTAGGATGGAAGAACATGAGTGCTTCAATGACTTCCAAGTGAAGTTGATGGACATCGTCAATCAAAGCCATCAACTAGGTGACCCATATTCGGATTGGAGGATCAAGCAAAAGATCATGAGGTCATTACCTCCTAGATTTGAATCTAAGCTGACGGCGCTTGAAGAGAATAATGACTTCAAGAAGATGAAGCCGAGTGAAGTGATTGGAAGGCTTCTTGTCTATGAGTCAAGAAAGGCTTCCACCTCCTCATCTCCCAAGAAGCAAAAGGGGATAGCCTTGAAGACCTCCAAAGTTGAAAAAGAGGATGATGACTCGGATGAAGAAGTAGCTCAAATGGTGAAGAAATTCAAAAAGTTCTTGAGAGTACAAAAGGATGACTCCAAGAACGTTGAGCCATGCCAATAGAAGTTTTCAAGAAAAGGCATTCAATGCTTTGAATGTGGAGGATATGGGTATATCTCCAAGGTTTGTGGTAACTTGAAGAACAAGAGAAATGGAAAGGAGATGGCCACCTCTTTAAGTGATAGTGAGAGTGAAAGTGTAGAAGATTCTTCAAGTGATGAAGAGCTTGCAAATTACTACATGGCCTTTGGAGCCTCTCATGTGGATGTTGGAGAAGAAGGCAAAAATGCCTCTATTTGTGACCTTGAAGAAGGAGTAGATGAAAAGGTAGCTAGAAGTGTGATTGAGGTAGCTATGCAAGGGGAAGTTGCTTGTATGACATCAAATGACCAAAGCAAAGGTCTTGATGAGGAAGTTGAGTCACTTAGTGAGGGACAAAGTGATGAGTGTTGCTCATACGCATGTGAAAATGATAACTCCGACTTGGAGAGTTTTGACAACAAGGAAAGAATGAGTTATGAGGATTTTATGACATTCTTCCATGACTCCTTGAAGAAGAAAAAGAAGGAGATTTTTGTGTTGAAGGAAGATAATCTTCAACTAAGAGAAAAGGTGATTCTCTTAGATGAGGAAGTAAAACTTGTCAAGAAAAATGAGGACAAGTTGAAGAAAGAGCTTGAAGAAGCAAGGCTGTCACTTGCTAAATTTACTTCGGGTACGGAGAAGCTTAACATTATGCTAGGGTGTGGGAAGATGCCTAGTGACAAGAGAGGCCTAGGTTTTGTTGATGATGAAGCAACACCATCATCCAACAAAATATCTTTTGTGAAGGAAATTGTTCCTAAGTTGCCTTCTCAATTTTCTTGCCACAAGAAGACTCTTGAAGTGGGTGAATCTTCTAAGAGTGTGTAGGGAAAAATATACCCGCAGCGGAAGCGAGACTAAAAAAAAATTAGTTTGAGTAGCTTTTAAAATTTTTCCAATTTTATGAACCTTAAACCCTTTTGATTAATTAAAGATATATAAAGAATAAACAAAAGATTAATACCTCTTGTCGCGTGATCCGATTGACTTGCGTCGATGGTAATCCGCAAGATCTTCAATCCTAGCACGAACGTGGATCACCTAGGAGCGTGGTCTCCCTTTCTTTGAATTGCAAACCTGAGATCGGATATAACAAACTTTTCTTGATTCGTTAGTCCCAAAAACAATCTAAAGGAACCTAAGATTATTCCGGTCACTTTTGAGTTCTCAATCTTATGATCGAAACTCGCGTGAACCTTAATCGATGTAGTATATACAAGCTTATTAATGAATAAGCAAACAATATACCATCAAAGAATAATCTATGTTCCTTTTGTTTTTAGTAGAATAAAAAATCTCTAACTATAAGTATAGAAGAAGAAGAAGAAGAAAAAATTCTGCACATAAAACCCTAGGTCTGGCCGAAAATAATAATGGCCTTATATGTGGCAAAATTCTTTTCTCTTTCTTGACTAGGGTGGCCGAATTCTTTCACCAAAAAGGATTAGGGTTTCCGCAATTTTCACTCCAAAAATATAAGAGTCTTAGTTGCACCCTAATTCACTTTCTAAGAGTTCAAACCCTAATCCAACTGAATAATCTTTTATTCCTTATTTGACTAAAATAAAAAGACTTCTTATTTGATTAAATAAATAAAATTAATTATTTATTTCCTTGTCAAACAAGTCTTTTAATTTAAGTACACTACTACCAATAGTATACAAATAGGAATCATATTTCCTATTTAGAAAAGATTTGTTTCTTAATTAAACAATTAATTAATAAATAAATTAATTCTTATTTAATTAAATAATGAAAAAAAAATAATATTAAGGTTATTTTAACCACCTTGCCGCCCCATATTATAATATTGGGCCCAAATATTATTTTCTCATTTCATTAAATCCATAGGACTTTAAATAAAAAGCCCACATGTGAACTAGACCCATTCTTACTAAAAGAAACAAGCCCACATGTCATCCATTAATATATAAATATAATTTAGCAGCCCATTACATAAATAATGTGCAAATTATATTCTTAATATATTAAATGAAATTCTTGATGGACCCTAAATCAGTCCGGTAGAATATATCAAGTGATCCATGCAAGTCCGTGTGGATTGGGGATCTTGGCGGGCTATCTAAATTTAAGCTTCAATAGACATAACCTAATCACAATCAACAAATGATTCACTTAGGTCCGATCCATTAATTTTAACTCATTCCACTAAAGAGCTAAAATTGAACTCTTAAATAAAGACAGAAAAGGAAGATGTTTCCTCATTCATACCCTAGACAATCATATTGGAGATAGTGTATCCTCGTGATTAATATCAGTAATCGCCAAGAGTTCATAGACCGCCTATAACTCTCCAAGTTACCATATTTACTCATATGACCACGTTTTGAACTTGGATATTTTGACTTGTCCAGAAGCCATGTTTTCAATAGACACTATTGAAAACTCAACATTGAGATTTAATATCCAATTACCTCAAAACATCCATATGATGATATTATACTCTCATTAAATAAATGGAGCCACGATGTCCATATCTATAAATGAAGTCCTCTATCGATTAACAAATGAATATCACCAAACTATCGAGGATAGACTATGCGATATAATCGTACTCATTGATAGCTCAAATGATATCACCTGCAACCATAAGTCCATCATTTATCTCAGGATTAAGATAGACTCTCCGATTGTCCTGATAATGAAATTACTTTTATCTACTGACGGTTATAGATAAAGTATTTCATTATGATCCTGTTCAATGCACCCAGTGCACTAGATTCTTTTGCTCGAAGACACTCCGATGATTTTAGACTCATCATATCTCATTTGATCCCACTTAAATGCTAGCAAAAGAATTCTACAACTTTAACAAGATAAAGGTGCCCAACCTTTAACTTAAGTTGTGAACGATATTCAAGACTAACTAAAGAATTGTGTCTACCACATACATATCCAGATGTATGAACAATTCTTCTTTTCTCATAGTCTTTAGACCTTATGATTATTTACTTTGACAATTATTAAACTATAAATGCTATAAGATTTGTTTAAAACAGAAATCACTTTGTTAATATGAAAAAGATTGTTAATTACATTATTACACTTTTGCTATTGAGCATAATCCTAACAATCTCCCACTTGCGCTATAGCAAATGTGTCATATCTCTCAAGCCCATATTCTCTAGGTGCCCATCGAAACTCTTCTGAGGTAGAGCCTTTGTGAAGGGATCTACTAGATTTTCTGCTGACGCGATTTTGGTAATCGTCACGTCACCTCTTTGAACAATCTCCCTTAAAAGATGATATTTTCTTTCAATGTGTTTACCTCTCTTGTGACTTCTTGGTTCTTTCGAATTAGCCACTGCTCCACTGTTGTCAAAGTAGATAGTGATCTACTTATTCGCACTGGGAACCACTTCCAAGTCAATCAAGAATTGGCGGAGCCAAACAGCCTCTTTGGCAGCCTCGCATGCAGCAACATACTCAGCTTCCATGGTGAAATCAGCAATACAAGATTGCTTGATACTCCTCCATATGACTGCTCCTCCTCCAATAGTAAACACAGCCCCTGATGTGGATTTTCTGGAGTCAGAATCTGATTGAAAATCAGAATCTGTATACCCAACGGGAATTAAATCCCCTCCAGAGTATACTAGCATATTATCTCTCGTTTTCTTAAGATACTTGAAAATATGCTTGACTGCCGTCCAGTGATCAGGTCCAGGTTTCGATTGAAACCTGCTAACTATGCCAACAGCAAAACAAATATCTGGTCTAGTACAGAGCATTGCATACATGAGACTTCCAACTGCCGAGGCATATGGAACTCTACTCATGAATTGCTCTTCATGCTCATTCTTAGGAACTTGTTCCTTAGAAAGCTTGATTCCATGTCTGAAAGGTAACATACCTTTCTTGGAATCCTGCATGGAAAACCTAGACAAGATCTTGTCTATGTATGAAGTTTGGGATAATGCAATCGTTCTATTCTTTCTATCCCTTATAACTTGGATACCTAGAATAAAACTTGCTTCTCCTAAGTCCTTCATATCAAATTGTTTTGCTAACCATTCTTTTACTGATGTCAATACACCTTCATCGTTTCCGATGAGTAGTATATCATCAACATAAAGAATCAGGAAAACCAACTTGTCGGCCTTAATCCTTTTGTATACACAAGGTTCGTCAAGATTCTGAATAAATCCAAAACCTTTTACAGCTTGATCGAACCTTATGTTCCAGGATCTGGATGCTTGCTTTAATCCATATATGGATTTCTGCAACTTGCATACCTTTTCTATTTGGCCCTTTTCAATGAATCCCTCTGGTTGCATCATGTAGATGCTCTTGTCAAGACTTCCATTTAAGAAAGCTGTCTTGACGTCCATTTGCCAAATCTCTAGATCTAAAGATGCTGCAATGGATAAGAGTATCCTAATGGATTTAAGCATGGCCACAGGAGAGAAGGTTTTCTCGTAATCGATACCTTTTTTCTGTGTATACCCTTTAGCTACCAATCTAGCTTTAAAGGTTTCCACATTTCCATCCATACCTCTTTTCCTCTTGTATACCCACTTGCACCCAATGGGTTTTATCCCTTTAGGCAAGTCTACAAGGGACCAGACTTTGTTATTGAACATAGATTCAATCTCTGATTGCATTGCCTTTTGCCAATGGCGACTATCAACATCCTCCATAGCTTCCTTGTACGTATAGGGATCATCGTCGTCCGGGAGATTCTCCACTGATTCTCCCAGACCGATGTATCTTTCGGGTTGTGTTCTAACCCTCCCACTACGACGAGGAATGGTAGGTTGTTGATCTTGTGTTGGATCGGAACTTTACAATTGGGTTTGGTTGTGTAACCTCTCGTGGAATTGTATCTCCTGACATGTCATTCAGGACAATTCTACTTCTAGGTACAAAATCATTCATATAGTCCTTTTCCAGAAATTTAGCATTTGTCGAAACAAATACTTTAAGATCTAAAGGACTATAAAAATAATATCCTTTAGTTTCTTTTGGATACCCTACAAATATACATGTTTCTGAATGGGACTCCATCTTTTCTGTCTTTCCTTTTAACACATGTGCAGGACAACCAAATATCCTTAAGTGTTGTAAACTAGGCTTGCGCCCAGTCCACAACTCATGCGATGTTTTAGGAACAGACTTAGATGGTACATCGTTTAGAATGTATATAGCAGTTTGTAAAGCATATCCCCAAAAAGAAATAGGAAGTGTTGAATAACTCAACATTGACCTAACCATATCCAAAAGAGTTCTATTTCTCCTTTCTGCTACCCCATTTTGTTGAGGTGTACCTGGTGCAGAAAACTAAGAAACTATCCCATTATCAATAAGATATTGCTGAAACTCACCAGATAGATATTCTCCACCACGATCAGATCTCAAGATTTTTATGTGTTTCTCAAGTTGATTTTCCACTTCAGCTTTAAATGCTTTGAACATGTCAAAAGCATCCGACTTATGTCGCATGAGATACACATAGCCAAATCTTGAGTAATCATCTGTGAAAGTGATGAAGTACTCATATCCACCTCTAGCTTGAATGCTCATAGGTCCACATACATCAGTGTGTATCAATCCTAAACATTCAGTGGCTCTGGCACCTTTGGCAGAGAACGTCCTTTTGGTCATTTTACCTTCCAAACAAGATTTACAAGTTGGTAGATCATCAACCTTTAAGTCACTCAAAGGTCCGTCACTTACCAATCTTTTAATCCTATTAAGGTTAATATGACCTAAGCGTAAATGCCAAAGGTAGGTTTCATCTTTTGATAATTTAACTCTTTTATGATCAGGTTCCGTTATTTCTATGTCTAACGAGTGTGAGATATTTCTATGCAAAAAGTATATATCGTTTTCCAATGTACCTTTGCAAATAACTTTGTCATTCTTACTAATAATAAAAACTTTATTAAAAGTAACCGAATATCCAAATTTATTCAAACAAGAAACTGAAATTAAATTCCTCTTGAATTGAGGTACATAATAAACGTCTATTAAATCTAAATGCCTTCTAGAATCCAAACAAACTCTAATATCTCCCACTGCACTTGCAGACACTAACGTTCCGTTGCCCAAACGTAAATTGATTTCATTCTTACTCAGCTTTCTCCTTTCTTGGAACCCCCATAAGGAATAACAAACATGATTATTGGCTCCAGAGTCTACGATCCAAGAATCTGTAGAATCTGCCAGAAAAACATGTTTCAAGATAATTCGCATTACCTTGTTCCTTCTTATTCTGAGACTTTGGGCAATTACTTTTCCAATGTCTCTTTTCACCACAAAAGAAGCACTTCCTTTTGATCTTGGTTACTTTCTTAGTCTCTTTCTTGGTAGGCCCAAGTTGCTTTTTCTTCTATTATTCCTTGACCTTCTAACGGGTCTTAATAGTAGCAACTTTACCAACCATATGAATCTCTTCTAGAGACATCATCATATCAGCAGCAGACCCTATTCCTTCATGCTGCTATTGCAACACGTCGGAGATGGTAGCCATTTGGCCATCTCATTAGAGGTCTTCCACTGCTCATACTCGTCTCATTGCATTAGATTCATTAGTAAGAGCAGGTGGTTTAGGAGTAGTTAGAACAAAATTTATATTTTTCCAGCTTGCAGTAACAACCCAATTTTCCTTTTCCATGTGACATAATTATTACCGGTTAAAGTTTTATCTTTCAGGATGTTCATAAGTGATGGGGTCATGATTTCTTAATTAAACAAAAATTAATATAAGTAAATAATCATTATAAAGAACTTTAAATATTTATCTTGAATTAAATGAATAACTAAATCATAAAAATTCAACGATGATCTAACACCCATAAATGTTACGCCTCCTTTGGGAGTTCGCACCATTTACTAGTTAAACTAGGTCCCACCTAATTGTTAACATAACAACCAGCGTTTTCAATTTTAGCCTTGCAATTTTACTGACAAGAACTCTTGGGAGGATATCAATAAAATTACAATGAGTGTGTTACCAAGATATTGACCCTCAATTTTCTCTCACGAAAATCCCTCCTTGGGGAGTAGATCTCGTTTGAGTCCATTGTCTAGTCTATCCTTGTAAGGAAGTATATTGCTAAATTCTATTCATGGACGCCCCTTGGGGGGATTACCAATAAATAATTAAGCTCAACTAACCTTGGAGGCCATAGGTGTTACAAAAACACCTTCTCCCACTCAATTATTTAAGGCGTGTGATTAAATCCCATAGAATGATTTACCAAGTTATCTAGATGCCAATTTAGATACCTAAATCATTCAATGCATGTTCATACCAAAAGAGATATATGAGTGGCACTCCTATTCTATATGACATGTTATCTTACAATAACAAATATTGTAATATTTAAGCATAAAATAAATATCAACAATTTTGGCCCATCCTAGAAAAACAAGTCAATTACAATGAATTTGGAATACAAGATCTTCAAGTGGCCCATCAACCATACGCTCATCCTTCAGCCTCCACCCTTGGGATTGCACGGCCCACAACCCCACATAAGGGGCTGCCATGCGCAGCCCATTAGGCTTTGCAAGGCTGCCGTGCGCAGCCCACCAAGCTTTGGGCTTGCCATGCGCAGCCCAATCCACTCCTAGGGTGCGCATGGTGCTCGTTCTCGGTTCCGGTTGCTTCACGTCTTTGTTTCTTCGATGTAGAACGTGTTACAATTTAATTTAAACAAAAATAAAAATACTGCAGAAATTTTTTTTTTTTTTTTTTATTCACAGCAGTAAAAAATACTGCACCTTTTTTTTTATAATACATTAAAAAACTGCAGCAATTTTTAATACATAAAAAAAGAATATATATAGCAACTACCAAGAAGGAATTATGGCGATGATAGACCACCCTTCATGTTACAATTCCGAAATCAAAATTACATTGAAAATCTAGGACCAAAATCGAGCAATAACAATCCACATAAAACATATATAAATCCATACATCACATGTAATTATATATGCGAATACCTAGAGTGCCATCTCTTTCTAAAACATGCATAATCACAATAAAAAGAAATCGATCCACGTATATATACATTAATTAATTAAAAGGGTTCAACCAGGCTCTGATACCAATTGTAGGGAAAAATATACCCGCAGCGGAAGCGAGACTAAAAAAAAATTAGTTTGAGTAGCTTTTAAAATTTTTTCAATTTTATGAACCTTAAACTCTTTTGATTAATTAAAGATATTTAAAGAATAAACAAAAGATTAATACCTCTTGTCGCGTGATCCGATTGACTTGCGTCGATGGTAATCCGCAAGATCTTCAATCCTAGCACGAACGTGGATCACCTAGGAGCGTGGTCTCCCTTTCTTTGAATTGCAAATCTGAGATCGGATATAACAAACTTTTCTTGATTCGTTAGTCCCAAAAACAATCTAAAGGAACCTAAGATTATTCCGGTCACTTTTGAGTTCTCAATCTTATGATCGAAACTCGCGTGAACCTTAATCGATGTAGTAAATACAAGCTTATTAATGAATAAGCAAACAATATACCATCAAAGAATAATCTATGTTCCTTTTGTTTTTAGTAGAATAAAAAATATCTAACTATGAGTATAGAAGAAGAAGAAGAAGAAAAAATTCTGCACATAAAACCCTAGGTCTGGCCGAAAATAATAATGGCCTTATATGTGGCAAAATTTCTTTTCTCTTTCTTGACTAGGGTGGCCGAATTCTTTCACCAAAAAGGATTAGGGTTTCCGCAATTTTCACTCCAAAAATATAGGAGTCTTAGTTGCACCCTAATTCACTTTCTAAGAGTTCAAACCCTAATCCAACTGAATAATCTTTTATTCCTTATTTAACTAAAATAAAAAGACTTCTTATTTGATTAAATAAATAAAATTAATTATTTATTTCCTTGTCAAACAAGTCTTTTAATTTAAGTACACTACTACCAATAGTATACAAATAAGAATCATATTTCCTATTTAGAAAAGATTTGTTTCTTAATTAAACAATTAATTAATAAATTAATTAATTCTTATTTAATTAAATAATGAAAACAAAATAATATTAAGGTTATTTTAACCACCTTGCCGCCCCATATTATAATATTGGGCCCAAATATTATTTTCTCATTTCATTAAATCCGTAGGACTTTAAATAAAAAGCCCACATGTGAACTAGACCCATTCTTACTAAAAGAAATAAGCCCACATGTCATCCATTAATATATAAATATAATTTAGCAGCCCATTACATAAATAATGTGCAAATTATATTCTTAATATATTAAATGCAATTCTTGATGGACCCTAAATCGGTCCGGTAGAATATATCAAGTGATCCATGCAAGTCCGTGTGGATTGGGGATCTTGGTGGGCTATCTAAATTTAAGCTTCAATAGACATAACCTAATCACAATCAACAAATAATTCACTTAGGTCTGATCCATTAATTTTAACTCATTCCACTAAAGAGCTAAAATTGAACTCTTAAATAAAGACAGAAAAGGAAGATGTTTCCTCATTCATACCCTAGACAATCATATTGGAGATAGTGTATCCTCGTGATTAATATCAGCAATTGCCAAGAGTTCATAGACCGTCTATAACTCTCCAAGTTACCATATTTACTCATATGACCACGTTTTGAACTTGGATATTTTGACTTGTCCAGAAGCCATGTTTTCAATAGACACTATTGAAAACTCAACGTTGAGATTTAATATCCAATTACCTCAAAACATCCATATGATGATATTATACTCTCATTAAATAAATGGAGCCACAATGTCTATATCTATAAATGAAGTCCTCTATCGATTAACAAATGAATATCACCAAACTATCGAGGATAGACTATGCGATATAATCGTACTCATTGATAGCTCAAATGATATCACCTGCAACCATAAGTCCATCATTTATCTCAGTATTAAGATAGACTCTCCGATTGTCCTGATAATGAAATTACTTTTATCTACTGACGGTTATAGATAAAGTATTTCATTGTGATCCTGTTCAATGCACCCACTGCACTAGATTCTTTTGCTCGAAGACACTCCGATGATTTTAGACTCATCATATCTCATTTAATCCCACTCAAATGCTAGCAAAAGAATTCTACAACTTTAACAAGATAAAGGTGCCCAACCTTTAACTTAAGTTGTGAACGATATTCAAGACTAACTAAAGAATTGTGTCTACCACATACATATCCAGATGTATGAACAATTCTTCTTTTCTCATAGTCTTTAGACCTTATGATTATTTACTTTGACAATTATTAAACTATAAATGCTATAAGATTTGTTTAAAACAGAAATCACTTTGTTAATATGAAAAAGATTGTTAATTACATTATTACACTCTTACTATTGAGCATAATCCTAACAGAGTGCTCATTTGAAAATTGTCAAGGACAAAGAGCTGAGGTATCTAAAAGTTTTGAAGAAGGCTAAGATCAAGCAATCTCAAGCTCAAGGCAAAAGCTTAGCTTCACCTCCTCATCCAAGAATGGCCAAATGAAGATGCCAACAAAGGGTAAAGCTCAATCCTAACATTCAAGAGCTCAAAACCCAAACTTTGCACAACCAAGGAGGCACTTTCAACCGGCTCAACCACCTCAACAAGCTAGACCACAAAGGTGACACCAATCGGCTCAAGCTCCAAAGAGAAGTAAACCGATGCACCATCAAAGACAACCTCATCAACATGGCAATGCCTCGATGAGATCACAATGCAATGGTATAAATTCTTACTTTGTACCTACTTGTCATTTTTGTGGTATGATTGGTCACTTAAGACCAAATTGCTTTAAATACATTAAGAGGTGTAGGTTAGTGAGCATGAAAGAAAAACGGTTGAAAAAGAGGGCAAGTTTGCATGAACCTAGGGATCTTAGAAACATGTCTATGACCACTAGAAATGATAAAGTGGAACCTAGGTGGGCTAGAAAGAATGAACCCGTTTGCCATTATACCAATGTGATACCCGTAGATACTACTAGGTCCAATGGACTTGGTAAGTCTATAGAGGCTCATGCCTCCTTTTGACTTGGTTAGATTTGACCCCAATAAGGGGAGCTCAAGCAAAGAGAGCAAACTTGCATGAATTGTCATATGCAAAAAGTTGATTAAATTTATGATTTTTTGATAATTGCTTGAGATTTTTGGTTGCACATATATGCTTATATGTTCCTTTTTCATAATAAGTGTGCACAATTGCTTTACTTGCAATCCATGTCATATTTATGCTCAAATATGCATTTTTGAATTAGGAGAATTATTTGGGAAAGTACATATGAATGACCCATAATTTATCTCCATGACATGAGAATTTTGTGACATGCTTAAAATGATATGCATGAAATGTTTTTGATTGCTTGATATGCAAAAGTTGTGTGAAAGCAAATGAGAAGACTAAAATCAAGAAGGATCTAGTATCCATTCAATCAATAAGGATTTTATATCCAAATTAGTCTTCTCTCTCTTCTTAAAGGTGTAAACAAGGCTACTATCATACGGATGTTTCATCCGGAAAAATCAAATAGGATTATAAATATCCATGTCTTGATTTGCCTTTAAGGATTGATATAGTTGCTCTTAGCTCAAAAATATCTTTTGAAAAACTATATCTTGCTTGATTATGTCAAAAGGGCACAAATTGGTTTGAATTCACTTGGAAACCCTTTTGATGTTTGCTTTGCCAAATATCATTGTTTTTGAACTTGAATGCAACATGTCTTGCATGCAAAGCATCTTTTTCACACATTTAAAAATAAAATAAAACTCATTGAATCTCTCTCAATTACTTGAGTTGCATAAAGTTCGTTTATATGATTATGTCTTTTGTGCAAATATCTCTCTTTGCTAAAGCAACCCGATAGGGGGAGCTTCTTTGCCTATCTCATGACAAAAAGGGGGAGAAGTCTTGAGAGATATAGGGGGAGCATTGTGTATGCTTTTGGGGAGAAGTTTGAGAGAGAGTAACCTTTTAGGAGGAGCATTGCACTTTCATTGTTTTGTATTGGATTTTTTTTTTAGTGCAAATGCTTTTTTATAATTGTTCACCTAACATGCACTTGTTCTTGGAAAGTGCTTTCTTGTTATTGTGTGTAGGCTTGATGATCTACAAAGAGATTGAAGACCTTGAAGACTTAGATTCTTAGGTTTCTCTCATTGTAACGTAGAATATACATTTGTTGACCAATAGCTTTATTTTAGTTTTGTGAGGATTATTTTGTGAGTGGTATTTTGTCATGAAAAAACCAAAGGGGGAGATTGTAAGGACCTCTTTTTTATGATTAGCTTATTTCATGACATACCACATTGGTGATGATTTTGTAATGGGTATCTTAGGTTCCATTGGTAAGCTCCCAAGCATCTCCGTGACTTCAAGATTAAGTGCAAGAGCGAAAGGTAATTCACTTAACTTGATTGTTGAAGAGATTAGGTGCACACACACACACACACTTACATGCATTCTCATATTACTTTGCATTTGTGTTTCCATGATTGTGTGCATTTATGTTTCAACTCACACGAGCACTTCTGTGTTTGTGTTTGTTTTGGTATGGTTGGTAAAATCTCATTGTATTTTATAGAAATATATTTTTGAGATTTTTCGTATTTTTACGAGTCCAACTATGTGTGGATTTGTCCCCAGATGTGTTCAGAGTGATTCGGAGACTTATCTATGTGTTTCGGATGATTTTCGAGATATTTGGGACATTCCGTGTTTTTATCGAAAACTGGAATTCAATTCCAAACTTAGAGTGGAAAGTTATATAATTTTTCATATTTGTGATTGAGTCCGGATCCATATTCCGAAGACGGAATCGAATTTCGAGTTCCGAGGTCAAAACTGGATCGAAGAACTTTTCAGAACAGAAACCGGCTTGGTGTGGCATGAAAGCCACACCAAGAGAAAGGTGCCATGTGGAGGGCATGCAGCCCACGGGAGAAAAGTCTCTCTGCCCGCATTGGCCTCACGGCACACACTCAACCGATTTGCTTTGCATTTTTTTTGAAATTTTTAAGCCATACTATCTAGTGTTTCTTTGTTCTTATGAGCTCGTGTGTGTGTTGACTTAATAAATCATTGGATCACTTTTCTTCTCTCACGTGAGCTCACCACACTAGATTATTTTTAATTATTTTGTTTTCTCTCTCACGCGCACACACCACCTGATTGCCTTTGTTTTTTTTATTGAATGTGATATGTTGAATGTGAGCTTGTTTGTGTGTGTTCACTTGTTTCACGAATTTAATTTATGTGATAATTTATTGGTTGACTTGAGTTCCTTTCACGTGAGCTCACTTTACAGGATTACTCTTTTTTGTCTGTTAATTTTGTGATCCAAATGCTATGCGTTTTGGTGTGTGTTATCTCATATATATATATATATATATATATTGTTATAATATATGTGGCTTTTACCACATGCAAAATATCACTTTAATATCTCCCAAAATATCACCAAATATCTTCCACAATATCACCAAAATATCTCTTTTAATATCTCCAATAATATCACTAAAATATCTTCCCCTACATCACTTCCCTTACACCACCGCCTCTCTCACTCCCGCTTGCCTATCTCTCTTTAATTCAATCCCACTTGCCTATCTCTTTTAATTATGTGTTGCCTATATATATGTTCTTCAATGTCACTTGTAATGACTACTGGAAAATTATCAAAGATCAATAATATGTAATGCTCTCTCTCTCTCTCTCTCTCTCTCTCTCTCTCTCTCTCTCTCTCTCTCGTTTAATTATTCTCTCATCTCTCTCTCAATTATTTATTAACCATTCTTCATCCATCTTTTACTCTTTTATTTTACAACACGTTATCAGCACGATTGCATGTAAATAAAAATGATCCCTGATGGGTGATTTAATTACATCTCAATATTCTGGATCTATATATATTTCGTATACAAAATGGCTATGCCGTTAACGGAACATATATATAGTCCTGAATTTATTTTCTCTAAATCTCAATTTACTCTAAATCTCAATATTCTGGATCTATATATATTTCATATACAAAATGGCTTTGCCGTTAACAGAACATATATATATATAGTCCTGAATTTATTTTCTCTAAATCTCAATTTACTCTAAATCTCAATATTCTGGATCTATATATATTTCGTATAGAAAATGGCTTTACCGTTAACGGAACATATATATATAGTCCTGAATTTATTTTCTCTAAATCTCAATTTACTTTAAATCTCAATATTCTGGATCTATATATATTTCGTATACAAAATGGCTTTGCCGTTAACGGAACATATATATATAGTCCTGAATTTATTTTCTCTAAATCTCAATGTTCTGGATATATTTATAGTTCCGTATACAATATGGCTTATGCCATCAACGGATCATCTATACATAGTTCTGGATTTATTTTTTTATGCACATAATAGGTGAGCTCAGCCTCCTGGAATTGTTTTTTACAGGACATATATACCGTTCTGGAACTGTTTATTTACGAAACATAACAGGTGAGCTCAGCCTCCTGGAATTGTTTATTTACAGGACATATATACCGTCATGGAACTGTTCATTTTTCGCAATATATGAGATTGGCAAGACTGACGAACCAAAACTTAAAGTTTCTGGAATTATGATATTTAAGTCGGTATGGTTTTGAAAACCGATGAGAAACTGGAGTTCTGGATCCAGTGTTATATTCATGAATGCCATACGGCACGGTATTGAAAACCGATGAGAACCTAGAATTCTGGATCCAGTGTTATATTCATGAATGACATACTTCATTATTTGGAACATGAGGTTTCAAATCCACTCAGAATCTGAAGTTTTCTATATTATAATTATATATGAACTTATAGTTCATGGTCGAATTGGAAGTTCGAAAAATCATTATGATCCATGATTTTATTTTATCTCATATATATAAAGTGATATATTTACATATCATTCATTTGAGAAAAATGATTTACACATCCAACAGGATGTTGTGAGTATCGTAAAAGGGATTTAAGATCCTAAATGAATAATGAAATTGGAATTAATATTTTATCCATTTCATACACATCCAACAGGATGATATGAGTATCATAAAAATGATTTAAGATCCTAAACGTATAATGAAATTGGAATTAATATTTTATCCATTTCATACACATCCAACAGGATGATGTGAATATCATAAAAATAATTTAAGATCCTAACGTATAAATAAATTGGCAATAATATTTTTATCCATTTCATACACATCCAACAGGATGATGTGAGTATCACATAAAAGGATTTAAGATCCTAACGTATAATGAAACTGGATGTAATATTTTATCCATTTCATTCAAGTTTGATGCTTCTGGAGAGCGAAATTCAGAGTTGCTGAAAAAAAAGGAGAATTATGAGATCAGTAGTCCACTTGACAGTAGATGAACTTGATGAACATTTGAATGTGATGGGTGTTGGATAATCAGATCATCAGATCTAGTATCACCAAACCTCGATCTGAGTTTGCTTCTAGGTTGGTGGGTTTTCAACCCAGACCTAGTGCCCCTCGGGTCAACGCCACCTCGTCGATGAGCTTCGTCGATTTTTTGCACCAGCCTAGTGCGTTTTACGGTGACGATTAATGATCATTGGTTATGACCAACGATCTGGTCTACATCAATCATAGAGCTCGTTTTTGCTCTGGGCCACTTTTGGAGAATTTGATATTTTTCATGGACTATTTTACAATTATTTTGGGCCATTTTATAATTTTGATAAAATTTTGGATCAATTTATAATTACCAAAACTTATTGGTCCAGTTTGCAATTTTAAAAAAGTTTTGGGGTTGATTTATAATTAATAAAAATTTTGAGGGCCTTTCCGTAATTTTACAAAATCGGGGGCAACTTTGTAATTTCATTTAAATATATATATATATATTTAAAAAAAAAAAGGAGGGGTGATTATTATCATTTCACATGAGATACAAAATGACATTACAAATAATGTCCATAAAATTTATAGAAGGAAAAATATATGTCTTGCTGAGAGTGCAACGACTCATAATTCTGTAGAGTCAGAAATATTTTATGAATTCGACTTTACTGAGAGCAAATGTTATTAATGTATTAGGTCCAACGGATCTGATAGAAAGCTTTGGAAGAGCCATGATATTGTTATCAAACAATACTAAATTATACATCAGGTCCAACAGATCTGATAGAAAGCTCTAGAAGAGCCACGATGTTGTTATCAAACAATTCTCAATTATGTATCAACGATACTTGATATTATTCAAATAACAACATAAAGAAATATGTTTAGTTCAAGGGCATTTAAAGTTAATACTGAATAAAATCTGGCGGATCTAATGGATTTGATTAAAAGCTCTAAAAGAGCCACAATCTTATTACCAGATGGTATTCAATTATGTATCAATGATACTTTATATCATTCAAGCAGAACATAAAGAAATCTATTTAGATCAAAGACGTATAACTTTATTAATGTCATATTGAGATCATTAATAATAAGAATGTTGAATATCTATGCGTGATTCAAGGCAAAAGTTGATTATAGAAAAATTGTGTTCTTTATCATCCAGATTATATTGTTGATCAGAAAAGGGATGTATGTGGATATATTCATCCACCAAATAAAACCATATCATTCTAAAGTTGGTTTTGAATCCCTATCATTCAAAGGGATATATGTGGACATATTCATCCACCAAAAGAACCCTTTCATTATTTTATGGTTCTAGTTGATACATCTACGAGATGATCACATGTTTATGTATTATCAAACGTCTCCAGTTGAGATCGATGTTCAAACATCCATTTTTCGCATGTACTCATAATCAGAATGGATCAGCAGAATCACTTATCAAACGTTTCCAGGTTATTACGAGAACTTTATTATTTCGATTCAATTACCAATTTCTATATAGAACGTTCTGTTACATGTTGATATATTCATCTATGATCACTTCTTATCATCATTATTTACCATTACAACTTGTAATTGGTCATTGACTTACTCACGTTTTAAAGATATTTGATTGTGTAATATATCTCCTTATTTCATCTCTAGCATGATCTAAGATAAGAATTCTATATCATTATGAGATTAATATTGATTTTAATTAATCTTCTATTAGATCATTTAAACTTCTGAGAGTTTATATTTTTACGCACAATCTATATATTATCATATTGATTAAATTCCAAATGGGAAGTTTCTCCAGAAAGAGTAAATGAAAAGTTACTCTTATATAAAATAGAGATACCAGTTCGGTTCTCTATATATAATGTGTCTCATTTCAATCTTTGTATCACTCAAATACGAAAGATAATTGATCATCAGATAATTATTACTTTGTTACTTGATATATTAAAGGTAACAAGATTTATAAGTTGCCATCTCATAAACCCCGCCCAGGTGATTGTTCCTAAAGAACGATCCGAGTAAAAAGCTACAAATAAATCATCTGATACATATTACAATTCATAAGCTTATGAACCTTTTTGAAAGGTATTGTTAAAACTCGAGTTATAAATAAATCAACTTTCTCTAAATCAACTCTGTAAGAGTCTGACATATTTAATGAGACACAAGTCTATGAAAAGACTAAATTCACTGTAATGGAATAAATCTCAATAGAGATATAAGTATGTTGAAATTGAGAAAATTTCTATACGAGTCTATGAAATGACTAAATCCATTGAAATGGAAAGAAATCTCAACAGAGATACAACTATATTGAAATTAAGAAAATTTCTATAAAATCCATATAGTGACTAAATCCATTGAAATGGAAGAAATCTCAACATAGATTCAAATATATTGAAATTGAGAAAATTTCTATAAATCATATAAGAGAAATGTGGAATCATAAAGAAACAATCATTGATAATGTATTTTTATACACAGTAGCGCTACTGAAATTATAAATGATAATTATGATATTCATAATATCAATGATTGTATACAAAAGGCATAATTAGCCTAAGTGAAACGAAGCAATTCAAGAAGAGTTGACTTCATATGCCAAACATAAAGTATTTAGACCAATAGTACTCCAGACACCTGGAGATGTCAAACTAGCTGGATACTAATGGGTCTTTATACGAAAAACGTAATGAGAAAAACGAGATCGTGAGATATGAGGCACGACTCGTAGTACAAGGTTTCTTACAAAAACTTGGTATTCAATAGTGACGAATACAATTACGTTTCGAATTTTTGATAAATTTGGTTGCCTTTACAAGGCTTGAAATACGTCTTCTAGACGTAGTAATCATTTATCTTTATGATTCACTCAATGCAGATATTTATAATCCTGAAAGGATTTAAAATGCTAGAAGCATGTAAATCGAGATCTCGTAATCTGTATTTGATGAACATACAAAAATCCTTATATGGATTAAAAACAATTTGGACGGATGTGGTATAACCATCTCAGTGAATATCTGATAAAATAAGGGTATAATAATTATATTATATACCCAAGTTTCTTCGCAAAGAAATCAGAATCCAAATTTACTATATTCACTACATATGTTGATGATATGAATTTAATTGGAGCTCCTGGAGAGCTCTTAAAAACTCTTAAATTTTTGGTAAATGAGTTTAAAAATGAAAGACATGGAAAAGAAAATATTATCTCGACCTGAAAGTCGATCATAGATCAAATGGAATGTTTGTCCATCAATCAGAATATGTTGAAAAAAAATCTGAAAAAGATTCCATATAGATATTACTCCATAAAGCAAGTCTTTGCTTATACTCCCTCCAATCATTTATGATGTTATTTTATTTCATGAAATAAACATCTGTATACCCCAGTTTAGCAATCTAGAAGATTGTTTTAAAAGAACTTTTATCAGGGGGAGCGTCCCATCAAGGGGAACATATCAAATGGAGTATATTAATTATATTAATTATATTGGGGCATATGTGCATTGTACTATTTTCCTTACAATCAGGTTTTCGTCCCATTGGGTTTTCCTGATAAGGTTTTTAATGAAACAATTCTCTAAGCACACCCAAAAATCATTTGATCCACAAAATCATCATAAATATTACATTGATTCAATATATCATCGTATATATGTTATTTTGATCAAAAATATCATTGTAAATATTACTTTGATCTTGCTAATCATCGTATATATATTACCTTGATCTAAAAGATCATCATAAATATTACTTTGATCCGACAAATCAATGATCCGACAAATCAATGAATATATTTGTTCAGGTTTTTATCCCACTGGGTTTTTCCTAACAAAGTATAAACGTGAGAAATGTTTTGAAGAAAACATTAATTATTAACATATTTGCATTGTACTTTTTTTTCTCTTCGATCAGGTTTTGTCCCACAGGGTTTTCCTGACGAGGTTTTTAACGAGACAATTAAGAGGAGCAAAGTTCAGAGCGGACATATGTGCACTATACTCTTTTTCCCTTCGATCAGATTTTGTCCCACTGGGTTTTCCTGACAAGGTTTTTAATGAGACAGTTTTGAGAGCATCCAGCATCATTAGATCCAGGAGATTATTGTATATATTTTACTTAGTTTTTATCTCATTGAGTTTTTCCCTAGAAGATTAATACATGTGGTATAAATCCAAGGGGGAGTGTTATAATATATGTGGCTTTTACCACATGCAAAATATCACTTTAATATCTCCCAAAATATCACCAAATATCTTCCATAATATCACCAAAATATCTCCTTTAATATCTCCCATAATATCACCAAAATATCTTCCCCTACATCACTTCCCTTACACCACCGCCTCTCTCACTCCCACTTGCCTATCTCTCTTTAATTCAATCCCACTTGCCTATCTCTTTTAATTCTTTGTTGCGTATATATATGTTCTTCAATGTCACTTGTAATGACCACTGGAAAATTATCAAAGATCAATAATATGTAATGCTCTCTCTCTCTCTCTCTCTTTCTCTCTCTCTCTTGTTTTATTATTCTCTAATCTCTCTCTCAATTATTTATTAACCATTCTTCATCCATCTTTTACTCTTTTATTTTACAACATATATATATATATATACATATACATATCTTCTTATATATTAAAAGTGTGCTCCTCTGATTTGCAAAATACCTGATACATATATATATATATATATACTTTTTCTTCTTTACTCAGCTACACACACTTTGAGCAAGAAAAAAAATAAATTATATTTTGAGAGAAAATATTTTTCAAAAGAGGCTTCCAAGATCCCATCTTTATTCATCCAAACCCAAAACCCATCATCTTCATGCATCATTAAGCATTCTTAGGCATGGGTCTCCATCATTAACTTGATTTGGTAAGTTGAATAAAAACCCTATCTTTGTTATTTGTTCATACCTTTCAAGATTGTGTTTTTATTGCATTTTTAATTGATTAAATGCTAGGATTCTCTTTATTACACATCTTTATGAGTTTCCTTGTATGATTGGGTTTGTATTGTGATAGCTAGCATTTAGGACCATTTTGCCCTCTAGCTAAGTCTCTATGCTTTGCATTTAGACATTGTTGATTAGGACTCCTTGATTGCATTTCTTGATTGCATTTATTGTCCTTGCCTTGTTTAATGACAACTTATGTTGATTGGCTTTTGTTTGATGACTAGATTTTAGGTTTTCATATATATATATATATATATATCTAGTTAGGTCTTCATGAGCATTCATTTAGACATATTGATATCTATGATTGATTTTATTGCCATCATTTAATCTCTAGATAAGCATTTAGTGTAGCCTAGCATTATTTTCATTTTGGATATTGTCATATATTCACATAGGTTATTGATCTCTTCATTGAGAATTAAGTCTTGTGACTACCGGTGTGTAGTGCTCAAGCAACTTTGGTCTAGGTTCACTATTAAAGGTCTGCGGGTAGTAGTGGTGGGTTAGTGACCGTGTAGGGTTTGACGTGGTCAACCTAGGTTGTAAACACCATTACAAGTAGTGGATTCGAGGATCGTGTGTGGCGCACATACAAGCCCGTGGTTTTTCCTTGTTGAAGGTTTCCACGTAAAAATCAAGTGTTCTTTAAATTCCGCACTTTTACTTGATTTTAATTATTTGTTAAAATGGGTTAATTGTGATTAATTTTGATTAATCGAAAAATTGGTAATAATCGATTACCAACCCATTCACACCCCCACCCCAGGTTGTTTTAGACACACGTAATATATATTTTCACAAACTCACCTAGTGATAATAAGTAAAGTGCAAGACCATACATACATTTCTGAGTCTATTGCAGTACATCTAGTCTTAAAACCTTTATAGTTTACTTCCCAAGTTCTTATAACATTTTATATGCAAGTTATCAAGAATTCTGCCCCTTTTAACCTCAAAAGGGATTTTTAGTGCTGAACCGCTAATAAAGCCAAATCCCAATTTGTTTTAGCTGAGTTATTCATAGCAGAAAACTACTATAATTTATTGTTATATATCTTTGATAGAACTCTTAGGCCCTCATCCTTAATGCAACATTATGTAGGACCCTTGATCTTCTATGTAATTTTGCTGCAGGTCATCCAAAGCCTAAAATTTAACAATTAATTTCTTAAATATTCTTTATCTTCCTTTTCTCTTACAACTTTATATTCATTCAGTGTTTGTTTACTTTATAAGAACTTCCGTTGCAATCATTGTCATTATAAAATCATCATGTTAAACCAGGTTTCTTCTGATGCCAGTGCTATCATCAGATCCAAGTTTATCTTTTCCTTGTTTTTAAATTCCAAACCAAATGTTTTAGTGTCCTATGTTTAACATCTCCTTTCATACGTCCATTATTGAGAGGTTGAGCTCTTTCTTGGTATTAGTTCGCAAGATGTATATGTTAATTATGTAACCCTTATGTTGAGAAATGTGCTATTATTAATCAACTTCTGAATGCTGTTGGAAGTCATCACATCTTTACTTGTGGTTCAGTTTATAATTGTTATATTGTTCTTGTGCTATTCCAATTTGTGTTGATCATCTTCTGGTCATTATGTTTTGGGATAATTCACTACATCTACTTTTCACTATGATCAATACACATATAAGCTTATTTGTTAACTATATGTTTGAATGTATTAGAATACATATATTAAGGAACGGGGGATTGAAAAAAAAGAAAAAATGGGTGGATAATAAGGAACACTAAAATACACACAAAGAATTAGTAATGGAGATTATGTAAATTAACGAAAAAGATACGTCTACATAACATAAAAAGAATACTAATTGGGGCTTTAAGTTGGTAGAAATGATCAGGCAGTACTCCCCACAATTCCGATTCAGAGTATGCTCCTATCCCCCAATTAAAGAAATTACTATCAGGAACGAAATAATCCTTTCCTTTTTTGAGGCCCCCTTTTTCTCAGAAAGAAGAAGAGGAACAAAAAAAAAAAAAGAAAAAAAAAATTACAATAAAAAGAAAAGCGATTTTTTTCTTATTTCTTTCCTATCTTCATAGAAAGAAAAATTGTGTCATGATTCATGAACTAATGTAATGTCTAATTCTTTTTTTTTTTTTTTTTTTGTAATCGAAAATAAAATGATGGCTCGAAATCTCAATAGATATTTCTACAAAGAGTATTTTATTGAAGGATTTATTAAGTTATTACTCACCCCAAAAAAGTTGAAGGATGAGATCAATTCAGAAATGCTTTTTGATTTATTCTTATAGCAGACAGAATTCCATTGGTATAATTAGGGACCTTCCACGAGTCTATCTATGCTATAACCATATCAAGATAACGAATACTTGCCCGGTCCTTACATTTATTTGTCGCCCTGAGGAGCCGTATGAGGTGAAAATCTCATGTACGGTTTTGTAATAGCGATGGGAACAGTAATGTTATCACCGACTATGATTATCTAATAGTTCAAGTACAATTGATATAGTCAGGGCGCAATCAAAATATGGTTTTTGGGGGTGGAATTTGTGGCGTCAACCTATAGGGTTTATCGTTTTTCTAATTTCTTCCCTAGCAGAATGCGAAAGATTACCTTTTGATTTACCAGAAGCAGAAGAAGAATTAGTAGCAGGCTATCAAACCGAATATTCGGGGATCAAATTTGGTTTATTTTACGTTGCTTCCTATCTAAATTTATTAGTTTCCTCATTATTTGTAACAGTTCTTTACTTGGGCGGTTGGAATCTTTCAATTCCGTACATATTTGTTCCTGAGTTATTTGAAATAAATAAAGCGGATGGAATCTTTGGAACGACAATTGGTATCTTTATTACATTAGCTAAAACTTATTTGTTCTTGTTCATTTCTATCACAACAAGATGGACTTTACCTAGACTAAGAATGGAACAATTATTAAATCTTGGCTGGAAATTTCTTTTACCTATTTCTCTCGGTAATCTATTATTAACAACCTCTTCCCAACTCCTTTCACTGTAAACAAAAAAAAAAAAAAAGGGATACTATATTAATGGCTTACCTCAAACAAGAGAAAGAAAAAATTTATTCATAGATATTCCCGATATGTTCCCTATGGTAACTGGGTTCATGAATTATGGTCAACAAACAGTACGAGCTGCAAGGTACATTGGTCAAAGTTTCATGATTACCTTATCCCAAGCAAATCGTTTCCCTGTAACTATTCAATATCCTTATGAAAAATTAATAACATCGGAGTGTTTCCGCGGTCGAATCCATTTTGAATTTGATAAATGTATTGCTTGTGAAGTATGTGTTCGTGTATGTCCTATAGATCTGCCTATTGTTGATTGGAAATTGGAAACTGATATTCGAAAGAAACGATTGCTTAATTACAGTATCGATTTCGGAATTTGTATTTTTTGTGGTAACTGCGTTGAGTATTGTCCAACAAATTGTTTATCAATGACTGAAGAATATGAACTTGTTACTTACGACCGTCACGAATTGAATTACAATCAAATTGCTTTAGGTCATTTACCAATGTCAGTAATTGACGATTTTACAATTCGAACAGTTTTGAATTCGTCTCAAAGAAAAAACGGGTAAATCTCTTTATTATTGGAAATTACTAGGGTTCCGTGTTGGTATAAAGGAATAAGGTCTTTCTCTTTGTTTGGTACAAATCCCAACTATAGATTGGATTATGAGAAGTACAAATTAATTTGTAATTTGTATTGAAAGTCTGTTAATATATCCACAATTTTTTTGAAATATAGACTTTCAATTTCCAACTGCCATTTCCAATAAAGAAAAGAACGAAATTGATCCAATAACTGTACCCACATCAATTCACACCTATTAGATTTGAATTGAATTCAATCGGGAATGCCTCATAAAAAAAAATTGCCTGGTCGGTTCAATAAGGTCATGAAAAAACATTTCGATTTATTTATCTCTTATTTTAATATAATGGATTTGGTTGGACCAATACATGATTTTCTTTTAGTTTTTCTAGGATTGGGTCTTATATTAGGAGGTCTGGGAGTGGTATTACTTACCAACCCAATTTATTCTGCCTTTTCATTGGGATTCGTTCTTATTTGTATATCCTTATTCTATATTCTATCAAATTCGCCTTTTGTAGCTGCTGCATAGCTCCTTATTTATGTAGGAGCTGTAAATGTTTTAATCATATTTGCTGTAATGGTCATGAATGGTTCAGACTATTCCAACGATTTTCATTTGAATCTTTGGACTATCGGGGATGGAGTTACTTCTCTGGTTTGTACAAGTATTTTTTTGTCCTTACTCACTACTATTCTAGATACGTCGTGGTACGGGATTATTTGGACTACACGATCCAACCAGATTATAGAGCAAGATTTGATAAGTAATAGTAAACAAATTGGAATTCATTTATCAACCGACTTTTTTCTTCCATTTGAACTCATTTCGATAATTCTTTTAGTTGCTTTGATAGGTACAATTGCCGTAGCTCATCAGTAAAAAATCTTTATAACTAGCAACAGTAATCCAAATTCAACTTTTCTGTGTTATCACATCTATTTGCCTTCGATTCTATTTGAATACTGTTTCATGTATAAATCAAATAGAAGTTTATTGATTCGATCTATTAGCAATATATTCTTTTGTTCTATACTTGTTAGATTATAAGCAATCAAACCACTTGACTTATTGTTCATATTGAAATGAATCGAAATTGGTACGGAGTTGGTCAATGATGCTCGAGCATGTACTTATTTTGCGTGCTTATTTATTTTCTATTGGTATCTATGGATTGATCACGAGCCGAAATATTGTCCGGGCCCTGATGTGTCTTGAACTTATACTAAATGCGGTTAATATAAATTTTGTAACATTTTCCGATTTTTTTTATAGTAGGCAATTAAAAGGAGATATTTTCTCAATTTTTGTTATAGCTATTGCAGCCGCTGAAGCAGCTATCGGATCAGCTATTGTTTCGTCAATTTATCATAACAGAAAATCGATTCGTATCAATCAATCGATTTTGTTGAATAAATAAAATAGTATTTCAAAATCAGAATATTCATAAATTCGAATTAGCATCTATAATACGTCCTAACATTGATCATATTGGCAAAAACGTAAAAAATCAAAGTATCTTTGTTCCCTCTTATTAGTTGATCCAGAAATGGATTGATTCCAAAATTCTGGTAAATCGTTGATTGACCCGGTGTTTCGATATATGATTCATTTCCAAAATTACTAGATCGAAAATTTATAAATTCAGAAATTGATAGATTCAATGTCACATTCAGTAAAGATTTATGATACATGTATAGGGTGTACTCAATGTGTCCGAGCATGTCCCACGGATGTATTAGAAATGATACCTTGGGACGGATGTAAAGCTAAACAAATTGCTTCTGCTCCAAGAACGGAGGATTGTGTTGGTTGTAAGAGATGTGAATCTGCTTGTCTAACGGATTTCTTGAGTGTTCGAGTTTATTTATGGCATGAAACAACTCGAAGCATGGGTCTAGCTGATTGATATTGATACGTTCCCCAAAACCCCACTTGAATCTATTTTGAATACATTTTTTTTTACTTACTGATTACCGACAAAAACCCGTACTCGAAAATTAAGAATATATATTCTACTTTTCAAGCACGGTTTTGTCTGGTTCGAGTGTATCTTGCCTTTACCACAAACTTTTTTCCTTGGTTAACAATAATTGTAGTTTTTCCGATAGCCACGGGTTTTTTCATTTTCTTTCTCCCTCATACACCGGTATTCTTGCATCTTATTTGAGAAAACAAATTGTAATTTTAATTAATTGCCCCATTTCAATTGCTTTTTTATATAGAACTAGTAGAAGGGGCACATGCATTTGTAGTATTAAATCTTAAATATAATATATATGTATATATTTTTTTATATATGAATACGCGAACTTATTTACAACATATTTTTAATAAAAAATTGTTAGTACTTCTAATATTACAATTGAACTTGGAGTTCAACATTACTACATAAGCTTCAGAAGTATTTACAAACAAAAATATGTAACATTTACTTATATGTTGCACCAATCCATCTTCACAAGTAAAAGTATATGAGGGCTTCCAGGTAGGCTTGGCGCGGTTCCGGTTTCGGTTCCAAACCGGCGGTTCAGGTTCCAACGGAACTGTCGGTTTTGAACCGGTTCGAACCAAAACCAGTTTGAACCGGTTTTTTTATATAAATAAAATGTAATATTTTGTAATGTTTTAAAAAAAAAAAAAAAAAAAAAAAAAAAAAAAAAACGGGAACCGGTTCGAACCAAAACCGGATTCCGGTTCGAACCGGTCGGTTCCGAAAATATTAGAACAGGAACCGGAACCAGAACCGAGGTAGACCGGTTCCGGTTCTTGAATCGGAATCGGTTCCGATTTTTCCGGTTCTGGTTCCGACCGGTTCGAACTGAAACCGTGCGTGGCGAACCTAAAAGTGGGGCAAAGATTATTCACAAAACAGAAGTACAAATGCACAATTTTATATCAAAAATTTTGACATAGAAACAAAGAGGATTCTTTTTAATGCTATAAATAACAAAGGAAGATGGCACGGCAATATAAATAAGCAGAAAAGTCATAAATGACTTCTTCACACCATGAAAACAATGTCCATTTACTTGAAGATATATATAATATAACTTTCACCTCCTAAAAATTCTCTTTATGATATTGAAAGAATGTCTAGTCTGTATAATGAACGGTCAAAGCTTGCTTCACAAAATCAATCAATGGCCCATAAACAGAAACAGAAGCTTTCCATTTGATTCTAATTGTAAATAAAGCACTTTGCTTCCAATCAAAGAAATTACCTGTCCATCTGCTGCAAAGGTAACAATACTGCAATCATAGGTGTATGGCATGATCTTTGCTTGGAACACATTATTACTATGATCAGAATGGAACAAAAGTTTTACATTCCCAGTTTGCCAATCCCACAATATTACCCTCCTGTCATCGGAGCCTGACACTAGAATGTCACCATCCGAATTGAAACTTATTGTGTTCAAACAACCTCTGTGTTTATCAAGCTTCTTGATAAAATATAAGCAAAAGCTTCATACAAAGATGTAATCATCAAAGAATTGTCAATTTCATTCATTTCATTCATTCACTGAGTATTACAAACACAACCATTCATACAACAAAGAAGCAATAACCACCACTCGAAAATTCAAAAATGCAAACTAAACGAATCCGACACTTGACTTATCACAAACATTAGCCAACACCAAAATGCATCCAAGCAAAAAAATTTATAGCTTTAAAGCCATTCGGGGTTTCAAGCTTCGCGGGTATATCAGTAAATCGATGCTTGATTGACAATAACAATTACAACAAATTTTATTCAATAAAAAACACTTTGCTATGGTATACAAATCTACACCAACTAATTCCACTAAAAGAACACTGATATATCATATATCATCGATAATCATCGATCAACAACGAATAAACATATAAACACATTTGATCTCTAAAAAAATATTTTCTATTTAAGAAAAAAGGGATATGAACAGGAACAATATAAGTAAAGACTTCATACAAAGATGTAATCACCAAAGAATTGTCAATTTCATTCATTCACCACGTATTACAAACACACCCATTCATACAAAAAGAAAGTAATAACCACCACACTTGAAAATTAAAAAAAGCAATCTAAAATCCAACACATATTAGCTAACACCAAAACGCTTCCATGCTAAAAAAAGACGATAACTTTAATGCCATCTGGGTTTTCAAGCTTCGCGGTACATGGGTTTTTAAGCTTCGCGAGTACATCAGTAAATCGATTGCTTGATTGACAATAACAATGATCACAACAAATTTTGTTCAATAAAAAATAAACTTTGCTATACTTGAATTACACGGTATACAAATTTACACCAACTAATTCCACTAAAAACAACACAGATATATCATATATCATCACAGATCATCGATCAACAACGAATAAACATATAATTTTACTCGATCTCTAAAATATATATATGTAAGCAATCTTTCCTTTTAAAAAGAAAAAGGTATAGGAACGGGAGTTAATACTTTGACATAACTAAATAACTTTAAATGGTAGATTTAGGTATAAGCACTATCTCAAGCTTTGTAATTGAATAGATGAGAAGCAAAAATATAGATTAAATATCGTTTTCCTATAATTAAGATAGAAAATTTGACCATGATGGGCCAATTTGGTCAGCTCATTGAAAACTCTAATTTTGTAAATTTAATTACTACATCCATAAAAAAATGCAAGTATGATTAAAAAATAGACACAGGATGAAGGTATTGAAGCATACGCTGTCCCAATCCATGTAACATGCCAATCATTCCTACTCTACCAGCATCATATAGTGTTGCCCTCTCTGTTAATATCTACATATACAGGAACATAAGTAGAGACAAAATCAACATCATAAATCACTACCAGTCCATAAATATGTAAATAAAGAGATACCTTATCTAACAAAGGCATGTTTTCTTTCTTAGCTTTGTGGGTCTGAGAAAAAAATGCATAAGCTCTATCAGGAAAAACCATCTCCAGCTGCATCAAAGTAAAACAATCATGTCAAAATTCATGAGTTTGTTGCTACATTGAAAGCAAAGGATGGAGGATTTAATTGTGGGTCTTAGGTATCATAAAGTAATACTATAGTTCATTGTCAATCAATTCACTCACTCTTTCTATCTATCCTAAGAGGGAAGAAATTTGAAATTACATATAATTCCAATTCCTTAACAGAATTAGTGAGAGGTCTGGTTCCAGAGTGGCTGCTTTAGTCCATATTTGAGGAAACGTCTAAGCTTCTTGCAATATTTTTCTCTTTTTTATATTGCATTGAAATTTTGATTAATTTTCTAGGAAATTAATCTTTAAGATGAAGATGTATTCCTGATCAGCTTCTCTTTTCATTTTTTGTTCTATACTCTAATCTTTCACTCATCCTCTGTTTTTTTTATTTTGATCTAGCTGAGTCTCTCTTCTAACTCTCAGTTATCTCTATCTCTCTTTATTCTATCTTTTTTTTAATTGTTTACTTGCCACATCAACCAAATTAATGCCATCTGCCTTCCTTTTATGGCAAGTGGCACCGCTTCAACATTCTGTTGTTATTATTATTATTATTATTATTATTATTATTATTATTATAAACTATAATACTTATCAGACAATTGATCACACCTAAATTGGAAAAGGACACATAGGGAAATATAGTAGTGGTGCAAACGAAAACTTACCCTTTTGAAATCTTAAGGCTCTTTTATATATACAAGCAAAAATTGTTAGTACTTCTAATGTTGCAATTGAATTTGGAGTTCCTAACTTGAATCGGTAAACAGTTCTAACCTGCTTCATTAGAGAAGTGAATGTGTCCTATCGCAAACCAAATTTGATTCCTACAATTTCAGCAACAACCTGAAAAGAAAAAAAAATACATGATACCATAATATGATATCATAATGATCATTACAGGCAAATTAAACTGCTGTGTTAACTCACCTCTATTGCAGATATCAGTTTGTATCCCCACGAGTCCATGGTTTCTTTCCATTCTGGAAAACCTTCAGGGATGACCAGCTTTGCATCAAGTTCCTGCAAGAGAGAGATGGAAAATTAGAACATGAAAAATCAAAATAAATTATTATGATAGAGAGCAAAGGAGCATAATTAATTCTTGCTTGCATTTCTTCATTAACCACACTTTTTGGAACCTCTACTCCTTCTGGTGTCACCCCAACCTGTTAATTTTGTCACTCCAGAAAACCGTCTTAACATATTTCTAATTAGTTGATACCAAATTGAGGCATTCTCTCATAGCCTCCCTCTTCTCTCATGGACTTGGTGCTGAAACATTATCGATAACACGTTAATATCCTTTGGATGATATAAAACATTATACAAATGATCAAACCACGAAAGATTAATACCAACCTGTAGTTAGTGTGTGCACCAACTTCATTCCAATCACCCTAGTAGAACAAAAAATCAAAATGGAAGATGTTATGAACATGCAAATCGACAACTCACATAACTAAAAATCGAAATGGGTGATTTTACAACCCTTCAAATTCCAACAATTCAATAGAGAAGAATTATGAATGAAAAATTAACCTGAATTAGCTTAGGGTCAAAAGGAAAGAACAACTCCAGCAATCTCTGTGATCCTCTGTTAAACACAAATTTGGAAACTTAGGCAACTTCAATTTTCAACTTAGTAATAATAATAATAATAGTAGAAATATGTTTATAAATATTTGAGCATGAAATTACCTCCAAAATATTAAAAAAGAGTTCAAATAGAATTACAATTTTTTCATCAGAGGGCCATAGATTCTTATTCTTTACCTAGCAACATAAATTCATGAAAATATCCAGTGATTTTGTTACATCGAGTTTTATCAACTTTTGGGCCTCTGGCCAACGATTACATTAAAATTCTAATTTATTTACTGTTAACTTTATAAGTCATGAGAATAAAATATCCCAAAGTCAATTTTTCATATTTTCCCTTCTTCGCCTACATTTTCTAAGCAACCAAACAAAATCAAGAAAACCCCCATCACTCATTAACTCTAACGTGACAACGCAAGTTCAATTCACTTATAAAGTTCCAATATTTTTCATTTTTTTCCTCCAATTTTTTTCCCAACATTATAAAGCAAACTAAAGCTTCCACTTCCCCACACTTCCTCGCCATCCAAGCAAAACAAAATCAAATCCCACCACCAAAAATTCTGTCTCAAACCTGGTAATGAAAATTGGGCTTCTCCTGCAACCGCTTGAACTCCGGTGGACTCTCGAAGTACTTCTCCATCATGTCAATGAACCGATCGTTGTCCTCCATCGTACATCTGGATCCTTCACCAGCAGCGCACCCATCTCCCTCAGAATCCGACTCACTTCCCGACACAACTCGCCGAGTTCGCTCGCCACCTTTGATTATGGTCTCTGCAAAAGCGCATGCTTTATAAAAGAAGAAATAAGGCAGTTAAATTGGAAGAAAAAAATATATAAATGGAAAGAAGAAAGAATAGAACCTTAAAACAAATTTGAAGTGAGTTCTTGTTCATGCTTCTTCTGGGTTTTGTTTAGATTTTTGTATTATGTACTCATTTACAAATTCTATCTCTTCAAATACAAATATTAAAGACAATAAGACATCACAGAGAAACTCAACTATAATCTATATACATAAATCCTAAAAAGAGAACAGAAATAGGGAAGAAACAGAAGCAAACCGAGAAAGAGATGATTCTACGTGCGCGAAGTCTCTGGTTTCTTCGTTCCGGCAATCACACGAAACATAGGAATGGAAAGAAGAAAGAAATAAATGGAAAGAAATGAAGAGTCATTAGGGAGAAGACATAGGAGAGAGACACGTTAAAAGGAAACAAAAAATAAGAGACACGTCAAAAGAAAAAAAGGGGACAGAGAGGGAAATAAGGTAAATGGTCACACCATGAATTACCCTTTTGAAAAAATAAGGCTCTTTTATATATAGGATAGGATATTCCAACTTTTCTTAATACTTTTTAGGTGAGGTATATTAGTCGCACACATATACATCCACATCCACATCCACAGACAAATTCATCCAACTGTTCATTCTTTTATCGTTCGCACTCTTGCACATATAGGCACCGTTTGGTTCACCGAATTAGGGAGGATTGGATTATTTCCAGCCCCTCTTTCACGTTTAGGGCACCACCGGATTGACTTCTCCAATCCTATTGGACCTGTAATGATTTCTTTTAGTCCTGCGCATGCAGGACTAATGCAAACCCACCTAGTGATAAAAAGAAAAGTGCAAGGCCATACATACATTTCTGAGTCTCTATTGCAGTACATATAAAACTATCTTTGTCGAATGGGGTTACTGAAAATAGTATAGCGGCGTGTCTAAAACAACCTAGAGGGAGGTGAATGGGTTGTTAATCCGATTATTACCAATTTTTCGAATTAGTCAATTTTACCATATTAACTCAATTCAACAATCAATAAAATCAAGTATAAAATGCGGAAATTAAAGAACATTTGATTTTTACATGGAAACTTTCAATAAGGAAAAATCATAAGGAAAAATCACGAGCTATTCAGCTAGCCACACTCAATCCTCAAATACAATACTTGTAATTATGTTTACAACCTAGGTTGACCACCGTCAAACCATACACGGTTACCAACCAATGACTACTACCTTGCAAGCCTTTAATAGCGAACCTAGACCACTTGCTTGCGCACTAAGTCATCTTAGTCACAAGACTTACTTCTCAATGAAAAGATCAATGGCTTATGTGAATATTATGATATTCAATTATACAATTAATGCTAGGCAACACTAAATGTTTATCTAGAGATTAAATGATGACAATTAAATCAATCATAGATATCATATTTGCTATATGTCATGGCATACAACTTAGCTATATAAGATAAAACAATCCTAGGTTATATCTATCACAATACAACTCACAATCAATTAACACAATAATCTCAATCTTGTAAATAAAATATAATCTAAATGAATACAAGTTAAAAATGAGATTTCTTGCTAAGTAAGAACACAAAAATGAATAGATGGTGTTCAACTTACCAAGTCATGTGTGTTGAAGAAGACCCATGAATAGATACATCCTAGATGATCCAAGATGATGTTTAGATGATGTTTGATACCCATGGAAATGAGTTCAAAGAATTAAATAAGCAATCTTTATGCTTTTCTCTCAAGTCTCTCTCAATAATCTCTTTAGGGTTCTTGATGTCAAAGACTTTATTTTCAGAATAAGAGATAATTGTATATTTATAGAGACCAAAAACGAGCTGGGTGAAAAGAAAAGTTTACCCCAGCTATGTACCAAACGGTGGTTTCAATCGACAGTCGAGGCCGCCAATTTAAACCGCCATATTGAAACTTGTTAGGATTATGCTCAAAAACAAGAGTGTAATATTGTACTTGACAATCTTATCATATTAATAAAGTGATTTCTGTTTTAACAAAATCTTATAGCATTTATAATTATAATTGTCAAAGTAAATAATCATAAGGTCAAAAGACTATGAGAAAATAAGAATTGTTCGTACATCTGGATATGTATAAGGTAGACACAATTCTTTAGTTAGTCTTGAATAATGTTCACAAGTTAAGTTAAAGGTTGGGCAACTTTATCTTGTTAAAGTCGTAGAATTCTTTTACTAGCATTTGAGTGGGATCAAATGTGTTATGATGAGTTTAAAATCATCGAAGGGTCTTCGAGTAAAAGAATCTAGTGCATTAGGTGCATTGAACTGGATCACAATGAAATACTTTTTTCTAGAACCGTCAATAGATAAAAGTCTTTTCATTATCAAGACAATCAAAGAGTCTATCTTAATCCTGAGATAAATGATGGACTTATGATTACAAGTGTTATCATTTGAGCTATCAATGAGTATGATTATATAGCATAGTCTAACCTCGATAGTTTGGTGGTATTCATTTGCTAATCGATAGAGGACTTCATTTATAGATATGGACATCGTGGCTCCTTTTATTAAATGTGAGTAGAATATCATCATATGGATGCTTTGTGGTTTTGGATATTAAATTTTAACGTTGAGTTTTCAATAGTGACTATTGAAAGATGACTTCTGGACAAGTCATAATATATATCCAAGTTCAAAGTGTGGTCATATGAGCAAATATGGGAACTTGAAGAGCTATAGGCGGTCTATGAGCTCTTGGCGATTACTGATATTCTTCACGAGGATTCACTATCTCTTATAAGATTGTTTAGGGTATGAATGAGAATCATTTACTTATTCCATCTTTATTTAAGAGTGCAATTTTAGTTCTTTAAAGGAATGAACTAAAATTAATAGATTGAACCTAAGTGAATCATTTGTTGATTGTGATTGGGTTATGTCTATTGGAGCTTAAATTTAGATAGGCCCGCTAAGATCCCCAATCCACACGGACTTGCATGAATCACTTGATATATTCTACCAGACTATTTATGGGTCCGTCTAGAATTGTATTTAATATATTAAGATTATAATTTGCACATTATTTATTTAATGGACTGCTTAATTATATTAATATATTAATGATAGGCATGTGGGCTTGTTTCTTTTAGTAAGAATAGGTCTAGTTCACATGTGGGCTTTTTATTAAAGTCCAAATGGATTTAATAAAATAAGAAAAACAATATATGGCCCATGTTTTGGTCATAGGCGGCAAGGTTAATTTTATTAGCCCATTATATTGTTTATTTTATTATTTAATTAAATGGAAATTAATTAATATGTTAATTAATTATTTAATTAAGAATTAAATCTTTTTCTAATTAGGAAATATGTTTCCTAGTATTATACTATTAGTAGTAGTATATTAAATATAAAAAACTTTATTTGATAAGTAGATAAATAAGGGATTTATTTATCTAGTTAAATTAGGAAGTCTTTTATATAGCCACAAATAAACTAAAGAGTTGGATTAGGGTTTGAATATTATATACACTCCTAGTTGCATTCGGATTGCTATAAATATATTCAGTCATTGACATATATTATATATTTGGCCGAGATATATATTATTATTTTGATATGATATTTGGCCATAGATATATATTATATATTTGACTTAGATATATATTATTATTTTTGATATGGTACTTGGCCGTGTATATGTTTTTTACTAGGAAAAGAATTCGGTGCATATATACTTTATATTGAGCAAGGAATTCGAGATATATTTATAATATATATATATATTCTTTGTATATTTGTAAAACCCTAGTTTTTGCAATTGAGAGATTTTTCTTTTTCTAGAGAAAAATAAAATCCAACTCTTAGACTAGTGTGAAATTCGGCCAAAAGAGGTTGTAAGAGGAGATTGTTCTTATTTCGATAGTGCACTAGTAATCTTTACATCAAAAGGTTTTGTGCACAATTTCGAATAAGGTTCACGCGAGTTTCAATCTAATGATTGTGAATTCAAAAGTGACAGGGACATTCTTTGCAATCTTTTGGAGTTTATTGTGACTAACAAATATCAGAAAAGTTTTTGTTATCCATTTTCAGGTACACAATTCAAAGAGAAGGGAGATTACGCTCCTAGGTGATTCACGTTCATGATTGGATTGGAAGATCTTGCGGATTACCATCAACGCATAGTCAATCGGATCACGCAACAAAGGTATAATATCTTTTGGTATATATGTTTAATTAATTAAGGGTTAAGGTTCAAATATGAATTTTAAAAAAATATATATACTAAACTCTTTTTATTCTCGCTTCCGCTGCGTGCAAACTTTTTTTCCCTACAATTGGTATCAGAGCCTGATTGTACCCTTTAATTAATTAACGTATATATACGTGAATCTATTTCTTTTTATTGTGATTATGCATGTTTAGAAAGTGATGGCACTCTAGGTATTCTCATATATAATTACATTGGAATGTGTGGATTTATATATGTTATATGTTGATATAAAGTGAATTGTTATTGCTCGATTTTGATCCTAGAATTTCAATGTATTTTTTGTTTCGGAATTGTAACAAGAAGGGTGGCCTATTATCGTCACAATTTCCTTCTTGGTAGATGCTAAGTTTTTTTTTTTTTTTTTATTGTATTAAAATTGAGTGCAGTTTTTTTTTATTGTATTAAAAATACTGCAGTATTTTTTTTATTTTTTTTTGTATTAATACGTTCAAGCATCGAAGATTCGAAGACTTGAAGAATTGGAAGCAACCGGAACAAGTTTGGGACCGTGCGCACCATAGCAACATGCATGCGCACAAGATTGCACGCAGCTGTGCATGTTGGACTATGGGCTGCGCACGGCAGCCCTTGTTAGGGTTGTGGAGTGCGCACGCCCATAGGGGGAGCCGTGGGATGCTCAAGTTATCGATGGCCGCTTGAAGACTTGTTTGCCAAGAAATGAGTTTTTGTATTCCAAACAAATGTAATTTACTTGCTTTTCTAGGATGGATCAAAATTGTTGTTATTTACTTTGCGTAAATATTACAATATTTATTATTGTTTGATGGCATGTCATATAGAATAGGAGTGCCACTCATATATCTCTTTTGGTATGAACATGAATTGATTGATTTAGGTATCTAATTGGCATCTAGATAACTTGGTAAATCATTCTATGAGATGTAATCACACGCCTTAAATAATTGAGTGGAAGAAGGTGTATTGCAAACACCTATGGCCTCCAAGGTTAGTTGAGCTTTATTATTTGTTGGTAATCCCCACAAGGGGCGTCCATGAATGGAATTTAGCAAGATACTTCCTTACAAGGATAGACTAGACAATTAACTCAAACAAGATCTACTCCCCGAGGAGGGATTTTCGTGAGGGAATACATTGAGGGTCGAAATCTTGGTAGTACACTCAATGTGATTTTATTAATATCCTCCCAAGAGTTCTTGTTAATAAAATCACATGGCTAAAATTGAAAACATTGGTTGTTATGTTAACAATTAGGTGGGACCTAGTCCAATTAGTAAGTTGTGCAAACTCCCAAAAGAGGCGTAACATTTATGGGTGTTTGATCAAACGTTGAATTTTACGATTGAATTATATATATTTAATTCAAGATAAATATTCGAAAATGCTAAACCATGATTATTTACTCATATATATTTTTTTGTTAAGAAATCATGATCTCATCCCTAATGATCATCCTAAAAGATAAAACTTAACTGGTAATAATTATGTCACATGGAAAAGGAAAATTGGAAATCATGATCTCATCCCTAATGATCATCCTAAAAGATAAAACTTAACTGGTAATAATTATGTCACATGGAAAAGGAAAATTGGGTTGTTGCTGCAAGCTGAAAAAATATAAATTTTGTTCTGACTACTCCTAAACCACGTGCTCCTACTAATAAATCTAATGTGATATAAATAGATGAGTATAAGCAGTGGAAGACCTCTGATGAGATGGCCAAATGCTACATTATAGCTACCATCTCTGACATGTTGCAACAACAGCATGAAAGAATGGGGTCTGCTGTTGATATGATGATACTCTAGAAGAGATTCATATGATTGGTAAAGTTGCTACTGTTAAGACCCGTCAGAAGGTCAAGGAATAATAGAAGAAAAAACAACTTGGTACCAAGAAAGTAACCAAGATCAAAAGAAAGTGCTTCTTTTGTGGTGAAAAGAGACATTGGAAAAGTAATTGCCCAAAGTCTCAGAATAAGAAGGAACAAGGTAATGTGAATTATCTTGAAACATATTTTTCTGGCAGATTCTACAGATTCTTGGATCGTAGACTCTGGAGCCACTAATTATGTTTGCTATTCCTTACAGGGGTTTCAAGAAAGGAGGAGGTTGAATATAAATGAAATCAACTTGCGTTTAAGCAACGGAGCGGTGGTGTCTACTAGTGCAGTGGGAGATATTAGAGTTAATCTAGATTCTAGTAGGCATTTAGATTTGATAGACATTTATTATGTACCTCAATTCAAGAGAAATTTAATTCAGTTTCTTGTTTAAATAAATTTGAATATCCAGTTACTTTTAATAAAAATTTTATTATCAGTAAGAATGACAAATTTGTTTGCAAAGGTACATTAGAAAATGGTCTATTCTATTTACATAGAAATATCTCTCACTTGTTAGACACAGAATTAACGCAACTTAATCATAAAAGAGTAAAATTATCATAAGATGAAACCTACCTATGCCATTTGCGCCTAGGTCGTATTAACCTTAATAGGATTAAAAGATTGGTTAGTGATGGACCTTTAAGTGACTTAAAGGTTGATGATCTACAACCTTGTGAATTCTGTTTGGAAGGTAAAATAACCAAAATGTCGTTCAAGACCAAAGGCACAAGAGCCACTGAATGTTTAGGATTAATGCATACTAATGTATGTGATCCTATGAGCATGCAAGCTAGAGGTAGATATGAGTACTTCATCATTTTCACAGATGATTATTCGAGATTTGGTTATGTGTGTATCATGAGATACACATAAAAATCTTGAGATCTGATCGTCGTGGAGAATATCTATCTGGTGAGTTTTAGTAATATCTTATTGATAATGGGATCATTTCTCAGTTTTCTGCACTAGGTACACCTCAACAGAATGGGGTGGCAGAAAGAAGAAATAGAACTCTTTTGAACATAGTTAGGTCGATGTTGAGTTATTCAATACTCCCTGTGTCTTTTTGGGGATATGCTCTACAAACTGCAATATACATTCTAAACGATGTACCATCAAAGTCGGTTCCTCAAACACCGCATGAGTTGTGGACTGGGTGAAAGCCTAGTTTACAACACTTAAGGATATTTGGTTGTCTTGCGCATGTGTTAAAAGGAAAGACAAAAAATATGGAGTCTCGTACGGAAACATGCATATTTGTGGGGTATCTAAAAGGAACTAAAGGGTATTATTTCTATAATCCTTCAGATCTTAAAGTATTTGTTTCAACAAATGCTAAATTTCTGGAAAAGGACTATATGAATGAGTTTATACCTAAAAGTAGAATTGTCCTGAATGAGATGTCAGAAGATACAATTCCACAAGAGGTTTCACAACCTAACCCAATTGTTAGTTCCAAACCATCACAAGATCAACAACCTACCATTCCTCATCGTAGTGGGAGGGTTACTAGACAACCCGAGAGATACATCGGTCTGGGAGAATCAGTGGAGAATCTCTCGGACAACGATGATCCCTACACATATAAGGAAGCAATGGAGGATGTTGATAGTCGTCATTGACAAAAGGCAATGCAATCTGAGATTGAGTTAATGTTCAATAACAAAGTCTGGTCCTTTGTAGACTTGCCTAAAAGGATAAAACCCATTGGGTGCAAGTTGGTATATAAGAGGAAAAGAGGTATGGATGGAAAGGTGGAAACTTTTAAAGCTAGATTAGTAGCTAAAGGTTACACACAGAAAGAAGGTATCGATTACAAGGAAACCTTCTCTCCTGTGGCTATGATTAAATCCATTAGGATACTCTTATCCATTGCAGCATCTTTAGATTTAGAGATTTGGAAAATGGACGTCAAGATAGCTTTCTTTAACGGAGGTCTTGACAAAAGCATCTATATGATGCAACTAGAAGGATTCATTGAAAAATGCCAAGTGGAAAAGGTATGCAAGTTGCAAAAATCCATATTTGGATTAAAGCAAGCATCCAGATCCTGGAACATAAGGTTCGATCAAGCTGTGAAAGGTTTTGGATTTGTTCAGAACCTTAACGAATCTTTTGTATAAAAAAAGATCAAAGGCGACAAGTTGGTTTTCCTAATTCTTTATGTTGATGATATACTAAGGAGTATTGACATCAGTAAAAGAATGGTTAGCAAAATAATTTGATATGAAAGACTTAAGAGAAGCAAGTTATATTCTTGGTATCCAAGTAATAAGGGATAGAAAGAACATAATGATTGCACTATCCCAAGCTTCATACATAGATAAAATCTTGTCTAGATTTTCCATGAAAGATTCCAAGAAAGGTATGTTATCTTTCAGGCATGGAATCAAACTTTCTAAGGAACAAGTTCCTAAGAATGAGCATGAAGAGCAATTCATG
The DNA here is from genome assembly GCA_954870605.1 of Acer campestre. Lineage (NCBI taxonomy): Eukaryota > Viridiplantae > Streptophyta > Magnoliopsida > Sapindales > Sapindaceae > Acer > Acer campestre. The sequence goes on from OX940803.1 coordinate 37,377,411, forward strand.
AGTAGGGTTCCATATGCCTCGGCAGTTGAAAGTCTCATGTATGCAATGCTCTGCACTAGACCAGATATTTGTTTTGATGTTGGCATAGTTAACAGGTTTCAATCGAAACCTGGACCTGATCACTGGACGGCAGTCAAGCATATTTTCAAGTATGCTTGTATACTCTGGAGGGGATTTGATTCCCGTAGGGTATACAGATTCTGATTTCCAATCAGATTCTGACTTTAGAAAATCCACATGAGGATCTGTGTTTACTCTTGGAGGAGGAGCAGTCATATGGAGGAGTATCAAGCAATCATGTATTGCTGACTCTACCATGGAAGCTGAGTATGTTGCTACATGCGAAGTTGCTAAATTGGCTGTTTGGCTCCGCCAATTCTTGATTGACTTAAAAGTGGTTCCTAGTGCGAATAAGCAGATCATTATCTATTGTGACAACAGTGAAGCAGTGGCTAATTCGAAAGAACCAAGAAGTCATAAGAGAGGAAAACACATTGAAAGGAAGTATCATCTTCTTAGGGAGATTGTACATAGGGGTGACGTGATGATTACCAGAATCGCGTCAGTAGAAAATCTAGCGGATCCCTTCATAAAGACTCTACCACAGAAGAGTTTTAATGGGCACCTAGAGAACATGGGAATGAGAGATATGACACATTTGCTATAGCGCAAGTGGGAGATTGTTAGTATTATGCTCAATAGCAAGAGTGTAATATTATACTTGACAATCTTATCATATTAATAAAGTGATTTCTGTTTTAACAAAATCTTATAGCATTTATAATTATAATTGTCAAAGTAAATAATCATAAGGTCAAAAGACTATGAGAAAAGAAGAATTGTTTGTACATCTGGATATGTATAAGGTAGACACAATTATTTAGTTAGTTTTGAATAATGTTCACAAGTTAAGTTAAAGGTTGGGCACATTTATCTTGTTAAAGTTGTAGAATTCTTTTACTAGCATTTGAGTGGGATCAAATGTGTTATGATGAGTCTAAAATCATCAAAGGGTCTTCGAGTAAAAGAATCTAGTACACTAGGTGCATTGAACTGGATCACAATGAAATACTTTTTTCTAGAACCGTCAATAGATAAAAGTCTTTTCATTATCAAGACAATCTGAGAGTCTATCTTAATCCTGAGATAAATGATGGACTTATGGTTACAAGTGTTATCATTTGAGCTATCAATGAGTACGATTATATAGCATAGTCTAACCTCAATAGTTTGGTGGTATTCATTTGCTAATAGATAGAAGACTTCATTTATAGATATGGACATTGTGGCTCCATTTATTAAATGTGAGTAGAATATCATCATATGGATGCTTTGTGGTTTTGGATATTAAATCTTAACGTTGAGTTTTCAATAGTGACTATTGAAAGATGACTTCTGGACAAGTCATAATATATATCCAAGTTCAAAGTGTAGTCATATGAGTAAATATGAGCTATAGGTGGTCTATGAGCTCTTGGCGATGACTAATATTCTTCACGAGGATTCACTATCTCCTATAAGATTGTCTAGGGTATGAATGAGAATCATTTACTTATTCCATCTTTATTTAAGAGTGCAATTTTAGTTCTTTAGTGAAATGAACTAAAATTAATAGATTGAACCTAAGTGAATCATTTGTTGATTGTGATTGGGTCATGTCTATTGGAGCTTAAATTTATATAGGCCCGCCAATATCCCCAATCGACACGGACTTGCATGAATCATTTGATATATTCTACCAGACTATTTATGGGTTCATCTAGAATTGTATTTAATATATTAAGAATATAATTTACACATTATTTATTTAATGGGCTGTTTAATTATATTAATATATTAATAATAGGCATGTGGGCTTGTTTCTTTTAGTAAGAATAGGTCTAGTTCACATGTGGGCTTTTTATTAAAGTCCAAATAGATTTAATAAGATAAGAAAAACAATATATGGCTCATGTTTTGGTCATAGGCGGCAGGGTTAATTTTATTAGCCCATTATATTGTTTATTTTATTATTTAATTAAATGGAAATTAATTAATATGTTAATTAATTATTTAATTAAGAATCAAATTTTTTTATGATTAGGAAATATGTTTCCTAGTATTATACTATTAGTAGTAGTATATTAAATATAAAAGACTTTATTTGATAAATAGATCAATAAGATATTTATTTATCTAGTCAAATTAGGAAGTCTTTTATATAGTCATAAATACATTAAAGAGTTGGATCAGAGTTTGAATATTATATACACTCCTAGTTGCATTCGGATTGCTATAAATATATATAATATATTTTGTCATAGACCTATATTATATATTTGGCCGAGATATATATTATTATTTTGATATGATATTTGACCATAGATTTATATTATATATTTGACTTAGATATATATTATTATTTTGATATGGCACTTGGCCGTGTATATGTTTTTTACTAGGAAAAGAATTTGGTGCATATATACTTTATATTGAGCAAAGAATTCGAGATATATATATATATATTCTTTGTATATTTGTAAAACCTTAGTTTTTGCAATTGAGAGATTTTTCTTTTGCTAGAGAAAAATAAAATCCAACTCTTAGACTAGTGTGAAATTTGGCCAAAAGAGGTTGTAAGAGGAGATTGTTATTATTTCGATAGTGCACTAGTAATCTTTACATCAAAAGGTTTTGTGCACAATTTTGAATAAGGTTCACGCGAGTTTCAATCTAACGATTGTGAATTCAAAAGTGACCCGGACATTCTTTGCAATCTTTTGGAGTTTATTGTGACCAACAAATATCAGAAAAGTTTTTGTTATCCATTCTTAGTTACACAATTCAAAGAGAAGGGAGACAACGCTCCTAGGTGATTCACGTTCATGATTGGATTAAAAGATCTTGCGGATTACCATCGACGCATAGTCAATCGGATCACACGACAAAGGTATGATATCTTTTGGTATATATGTTTAATTAATTAAAGGGTTAAGGCTCAAATATGATTTTTTTAAAAAAATATACTAAACTCTTTTTATTCTCGCTTCCGCTGCGTGCAAATGTTTTTTCCCTACAAAATCGAGAGCATTGGTTTCAAACGGTGACTTAATTTGACGGTTTCATAACTGCCGTTCACAACCGTTGATTTGGACCTGAGACATTAAATCACTCAGGTCTCAAAAGACGGTTTCAATCAGCAGTCTGGTTGCCGATCACAAACCGTCGTTTCAACAAAAATGGTGAAGCCAAGTGCTATCTCTGGTGGCGATCCTCTCGCTAAACCAAGCACACCAACTTGCACGCACGGACATTTTCAAACAATCTTCGGGAAACGACACGACACACTAACACAAACCATCAAAGATGTGCAAGTGTGAAGTGTGAAGTGAATGCATCATAATCCCTAAAATGATAAGGCAATTATCAACCAAGATGTAAGCATATATAATATGCATGAAGAGAGTATAAGAACATGAATGTGCATAACATGAAAACACATAAGAACACAAGAAGCATAGAAATGCATGAGTTGTGTTTGTGTGCATCTAAGTCTCTTCAAAGGAAATAAGCACTAGTGATTTACCTTTGAAGTGCTTATCCTCTTAAGGTCTTGAGAGGGTCTTTGTTGAGCATGATTACCAACAATAAAGCGTGTAAGTTACCCTTACATTTCAAAACCCCAAATGTGATTTGTCACCGAAATAAGCCAATCAAGACTTGAAGAACTTACAGTTACTTTCAATGATCCAAATTTTTATCATAGCACAATTGGAGCTTTACAATATCCCACTAATACAAGACTAGATATCTTCTTTATTGTCAACAAGATGAGCCAATTTTTAGTTGCTCCTACAATGGTGCATTGGCAGGCTTGTAAGAGGGTTGTTCAATATCTAAAAGGAACCCCACATATGTAAGTCGCACAGCAGAAAAATCAAAGAGTTAAGATCGATAGGTTTAAAATTTTGTCGTTTTTGGATCATTTTGTAAGCACGAACATGAGGAAGAGATTTGTTTTCTTACGTTTGAAGAACACTCCTTCGTTTTCTTTTCGATCCTTCACCACTATGTCTTTCGAGCTATGTCCCGCGATCTAGCAACTGTGTATGTGGGCATGTCACGGATTCCGGAAGCAGTTGAATGGAGGCTTGAGAGATCCAGAAGACAACCCTTTGTCCTCTCTTGTGAATTCGGCCAAGGTATGAGGAAGAGAAAATCTTTTTCTTTCGTTACTCTATGTTGCCACACCAATCTTGTCTCTCTAGGGTTTCGGTTAGTTTACTTTTCCTAATAAATATATCTTATGTACTAGGATCTTAAGGTTTAGTAAACCAAGTTAAAATAGGATTATAAATCCTTTTTAATTCGGTCACCACTAGGTTTTAAACCTTTGACCTCTTTAAAGTAAATAAAAATAATCACTTATTATTTTATTCTTTTGTTCTTGTCAAGGTTCGAACTTGAAACCTCCATATAACAATTAATAATTCTTAATTATTAATAGGGTAATTATCATTCTCCCCCCTATAGTTTGCCGTATTCTCCATTTTGCCCCCTCTAGTTTCAAAATTCTCCAATTTCCCCCCTCCCATGCCTATTTTTATAAGATGAAATTGGTTGTATTTGTGCATGGGAGGGGAAAATTTAGAGAATTTTGAAACTAGAGGGGGGAAAATGGAGAATATGGCAAACTACAGGGGGGAGAATAATAATTTCCCTTATTAATATGTCAATTAAATAATTATATTATTTAATAATATTTAATTAATCAATTAAATAATATATTACTTAAATAATCACATCATTTAATTAATTCCCATAATATATTTAAGTTACTTTCGTAACACAATTAATTGGACCATCCAATTTTCCGTGAGCCTTGTTACTATTAATCGTAAAGAGCTAGTAAGGGAACCTAATGGAACTACAATTTTGAGCTCCCAATAATACTTAGAAAAATTAATTAAACTCTTTAATTAATATTTCACTATTATTAACCTTGGAGTCATTCCACTAAAAACCCAAAGTTATACTCTCGTAACTGTAGATGTTTTACATAACCAAATTATCAGTGTCCATCGATATGGCTATTACATCTCGATGGCTATTACATATGGTATAATCCTCCACAAGTAGTTCATAATTAGAGCTAGGTCATAAAGTCTGTTATACTTCTCTAATTATATATTTTCCTTTAAGTACCATTGATTCTCTAATGAATGATTATATCCTTCATTTCTTTACGGAAAAAGGAGAGCGCTTTTAATTGTTCAAGTCCCGAATCAACTATTAAGGGAACTACTATCTACTTCTCACAAGAAGGAGTGGATTCCTCTATTGTGTATATACCTTCCCAGCCACAAGCCAAACCGTGAATCCAATATATGGAGTTATTGATTGGGAATGCTACTCCAATCTCACTCATAGTATGTCAAGAAACACGATCTAACTTGAAGGAGTCAGCAAGACACTTAAGATTTAGATAACCCATATACAACCATCATTTGTCGATATATATGAATCTTTTCAAGTAATTGATCTTAGTGATAGATTTATATAGATCGTGGCTCAGTCCTATATGATTACATCATATAAAGTGCCTCCATTCTCATATGACCATATGAATAATCTAGGATAAGATTATTGTACATTATGAAATGGACCGTAGCCGTAGATTAACCACAAATAAAGTATCCAGCTTTACTTGCTAACTACGGACTCTTTAGATTGTATGTCTCAAAATGAATTCCTCTGTATATGACATTCATATACTCAGTTTGAGATTACATCTAGCAATCTTGGATGTTTAGCATTTATAATGTAAACATATTCTTTTATTAATGAATTTATAACATTTACAAATTACAAGCTTTAAGGCATAAATCCCAACAATCTCCCACTTGCACTAAAGCAGATGAAACTTATCTCGTAATCCTAGACCCTCTAGGTGACCTTCAAACACTTTAACTGTTAAGGTCTTCGTAAATGGATTAGCACGATTATCTTGCGATGCGATCTTAGTCACGGTCACATCTCCTCTTTACACTATCTCCCTGATGAGATAATACTTCATTTCTATATGTTTTCCTCTTTTGTGGCTTATTGGTTATTTGGAATTAGCCACTGCAACACTATTATCACAATAAAGTGTTATGGGCTTATCCAAATCTGGAACAACTTCCAGATCACTCAAGAACTTACAAAGCCATACAACCTTTTTAGCCGCTTCTCAAGCTACTACATATTCGGCCTCCATGGTGGAATCAACAATACAAGATTGATTGATACTCCTCCACACTATGGCTCCACCACCAAAGGTGAACAATGACTTTCCTAGAATGCCTGTCTGCCCGAAAATCAGAATCCATATATGCTAACGGGATCAGATCCTGTTCTAAATATATTAACATATGGTTTCTCGTTCTCTGAAGATACTTGAGAATAAGCTTCACAGCCACCTAATGATCCAATACAGGGTTAGATTGGAATCTACTGACTACTCCTACTGCGAAGCAGATGTTAGGTCTCATGCATAACATAGCATACATGAGACTACCTACTACTGACGCATATGGAACTCATCTCATATCCTCAATTTCTTGAGATGTCTTAGGACATTGTTCCTTAAACAAGTGAACTTCATGCCTAGAAGGTAGATTACCTTTCTTGGAGTTCTCCATTGAGAATTGCACAAGAATCTTGTATATATATGATGCTTGAGACAGTGCTAATAGTTTGTTCTTCGATCTCTTATTAATTAGATCACTAGAACATAACTTGCCTCTATCTTTCATTTGGAATTGATTAGCAAGCCAGCCCTTTACCTCTGATAATGTTCCTTTCTTATGAAATGATGTCGGATGTCAATATGCTTTGTTCTAGAATGTTGCACCGGATGCTTAGAAATGTTAATAGCACTCATATTATCATAAAAGAGGGTTAGAGTACCTTGATTGAATCCGTAGTCAACAAGCATTTGCTTCATCCAAAGGAGTTGCATGCTTCCACTCCCCACGGCTATGTACTCGGCTTTGGCCGTGGACAAGGAAATTTAATTTTGCTTCTTGCAAAACCATGACACCAAGTTGTTGCCTAAGAAGAAGTAAACGCTCGATGTGATTTTCATATCATCACAATTTCTCGCCCAATCTGTGTCACTAAAGCCAACTAAACTAGCATCAGTGTCAAAAGAGTACCAAATCCCATAGTTGGATATCCCATTCACATAACGAATGATTCTCTTAACGGAAGAGAGATGGGACTTCTTATGATCTGATTGGTACCTAGCACACACACCTACACTAAAAGATATATCAGACCTTCTTGTAGTCAAATAAGCAAGTTACCAATCATGCCTCGATATAGAGTTTGTTCCACACTTTTTCCACTAGCATCCTTGCTTAGCTTCAAAGTGGTACCCATGGGTGTATCACAATGTTTGGCATTTTCAAAACCAAACTTCTTCATTATGTTTTTAGCATATTTAGCTTGGGTTATAAAGATCCCCTCATTTAATTGCTTAATTTGCAAACCTAGGAAGTAACTTAGCTCACCAACAAGACTTATCTCAAACTCATTAGACATAACATCAACAAATTGTTGGACCTTGGTGTTGTTGGTATAGCCAAACACTATATCATCAACATATATTTGATCTATAAAAAGCTTATCATTGTTTTTCATGATGAATAAAGTATTGTCAACACTACCTCTTTTGAAGTCATTGCCAACAAGAAATTGTGTGAGGCGCTCATACCAAGCCCTCGGTGCTTGTTTCAACCCATACAAAGCCTTCTTGAGACGATAGACATGGTTAGGGTGGTGTGCATCCACAAACCCCTTGGGCTGCTCAATAAACACTTCCTTTTGCAAGAAGCCATTAAGGAAGGCGTTCTTCACGTCCATTTGGTGCAATTTGAACTTGTGCACACGAGATATGGACAAGAGAAGCCTAATGGACTCTAAACAGGCAACGGGAGCAAACGTCTCCTCAAAGTCGATACCCTCAATTTGAGAGTACCCTTATGCAACAAGTCTTACCTTGTTACGCACAATGTTTCCATCCTCATCGAATTTGTTCATATATATCCATTTGGTGCCTATGATATTAGTGGTCTTAGGCCTAGGAACTAGAGTCCAAACCTCATTCCTTTCGAATTGGTTTAGCTCTTCTTGCATAGTAAGAACCCAAAATTCATCATTTAAGGCTTCGTCAACCTTTTTGGGTTCAATTTGAGAGGTATAGCATGTATAGCTAATAAGATTAGCCATTTGACGCTTAGTCCTAACACCCTCATTCATATCTCCAATGATGTCATCTTTATCAAGGAGTTTCCTAACCCATGGAGCGGGTTCATTAGAGTCCAAGAGAGGAACTCTATCAAGAGGTTGTGTGTCCTCTTCATCAAGGTTAGATGTCCCAACAATAGACAATAGAAGTCTCCACAACTTTCTTCAAGGGAGAATCATCAACTATAGCAACCTCCTCCTCATGGTTGCTAGTCTTAGGCCTATTATCGTCAATAACAACATTAGATGATTACATGACGCTTCGAGTTTTCAAGTTGAAAACTCTGTATGCTTTACTATTCAAAGCATAGCCAATAAAGATACCCTCATCACTCTTAGCATCGAAATTGCCAAGTTGATCACAGTCATTTAAAATGTAGCACTTGCTTCCAAAAAAGTGGAAGTAGCTAACATTTGGTTTTCTACCTCTCCATAACTCATAGGAAGTTTACCTAGTTCCAAGCCTTAGGAAAACTCTATTTCCTATATAGCTGATCGAATCAAAATTAGTATGATTTTGGCCCACATTTCCTTCTCCTTTTACTTGATTCTCGGGCAATATCCCGTTATTTAAATGTGTAAATTAAGTGTTTTCAAGAATTTACAGAGTTCATGGGCATTAGAGTAATTTTGGTCAGTTGGGGGTAAAAGTGTAAAATATGGAGGAAGAATTGAATTTATCGCAAATATAGAAGAAAGTAGGGGACCTAATTGTTATTCGTCAGGCAAACCATACAAACGCGCCACGTCAGCATAAGTGATGCGGTGCGTTTTAAAGGTTAAAAGGGCTTCTAAATGCACCCTATCCAACATCTAAATGAACCCCAAAAGAAGACAGCAGCCTTGCCACGCAGATTAAGGAAACGATGCGCTTTATTCTCCTAAACATACCCCAGCTGCTTTCTAAGCGCACCCCTATTAAGGCAAAATGAATGTAAGGCAAGAGGCTCCTAAGTGCACCCCAACCTGCTGCTAAATGCACCCTCCTTAAGGCAAAGTAAGATTAGCTATGCGCACCCCTATTCACCTTCTTCTTTCTTTCCTCACGAACAACCATGGCCATTCCACCCTAAACCCTAGCCGATCGAAAATGGGTTAAAATCGACCTACCGTCGATAGATTTTCGGTCGGAATCAACGGCCAAGTCAATGGTAACCTGGTCGTTGAATTTTTAGACCTCCAATCAACCAAAATCCGACCACCCCCTTCATGCCTAAATTTCCCTAAGTCGCCCTCAATCCCAAATCACGACCAAACTGCGTAAATCGATGTCGCGGTTTGCATTCCAAGGTCGCCATGGAGACAGAAAGTTGTTTCGGCACCTGATTACTTCGCCATTTGGGTAGCCCCACGGTCGCCATGAACAACAAATTACGACCTCTCCTCTGCTCAAATCTTATTGGTGGGGAAAATTATAAAATGTCCCCTCTGTTGGACTAAATGGTAATTTGCCATGGTCAGGGGTGTTTTGGTAATTTACCACCCGAGACCTAATTTTAAAATCCTATAAATTCATCACATTTTTCATCTTTTGAACAACTCTTGACCACCAAGAAACCTCCTTTCTCCACCATTCCTTATCCCTCCATTTTCTCTTCTACCTAAACTTAACATCTAGATCTCCTTCCCCTAATCATTCGTTTCTTCCCATCTTCTCCGCATATCTCCTTAGTCACTTCCCATTTGACTCCACCTATCTAGACACATCCTCATCATCCACTCTTTGCACAAAGAGCATTAAAGGCAAGGAAATGATCAAGCTTACAAAAGGAGGCCCATAGGTGATTTTCTAATCTTTTACTTGCCTTCCCTTTGATTGTAATATGTGTAATTAAATTCCCTTTCTAGGGTTTTGATGTGAGAACATTTGGATTGGGATTTGCTTAAGCTTTAACATATTTTAATCTCTATTTGTGTCCTATTCATTTTATAATTGGATTTTATGCATTATATAATTGACATGTATACCTACTAGTTGATTATACTCTTGTTTAGGATAACATGTTATATAATCTTGATTGGATTGACAACCTTGATGGATTGAGAACATAGTGAGTAGGATAGATTGTTGGAGGGTATATCAACTGCGACAATCTAAACCGTTAATTATAACAAACCGATCCCGCTGTGACCCCCTCTCTTTAATCGGTTAGACATTGCAGTAGGAAGTTGTTTAGGGTTCATAGTAATGGTCTAAACACATCCTAGAAATCAATTGGTTAACATTTATGAGATTCGCTCATTAAGGTAGCTTGAGAAGCATTTCCCGATAATCCACTTGTGATCCCATTAATTCCCTAGCTATTCTCTTAATTGTTAATTTCATTTATCTTATCTAGATTTGTTAAGCATTCTATCTTTTTTATTAGTTTATTAGGTTTATTTTTACATGTATGTTTGATGGCTTGACAACCCATTCACTCATCCATTTTTATGATTTATTTTATCGCATTTAGATTAGTTAATTTATTCAACTAATCACTCTAATTCCCTGTGGAACGAATCCTACTTGCCACTTTACTAAATTTAATATCTAAGTGGATTTTCTAGTGGTTAAACAAGGTTTTCAAAACGAACACATAAAACGTATTTTGTTGAGCACACAAATGACCTCATCAAAATTGGTGCCGCTACCGAGGAATTAAAGCTATTGTGTTGAATCAATTAACTTTTTTTTTTTTTAGTTGTTATTGATTTTTAGTCTTTTAGTTCTTTTTTACTTCTTTGGTAGTTTTTGTTTCTTTTTGTTTCAGGATTCTATGGATTACTTCACAGATTATCAAGGGCCTAGCTACGGGACTCATGGGAATAGCTTCAATGCGGGTTAGTGGATGAACCAAGATTCCTTCTCATCATACCATTCAAATTCCTCTGATGATGAGAGGAAAATTTTCATGGAGGATCACTTCTGGGAGATTGAGAACATCCGAGCTTCTCAACGAAAGACCATGGAGTTATTCCAATCCGCATAACAAGCACATGAGAAGAAGATGACCAACCATGTGTCACCTAGTTGGCCGGATCAATCACTAGAATCGGTTTATCTCAAGCAAGGGAGGTCAAGGAACCGTGTGCACACTCTTGTGCAAGTATTTGAGAAGAATGCGGAAGTCGTGGATGAACCTCCAAGGAACCAATAGCGAAGCATGAAATTGGAAGAAACGTTGTCTTTGCTTCAAGAGATGTTAGTGGAAACCTCCCAAGGGAAGGAAGAATTGGAGAGAAAATTACAACTAGTGATGAAGGAGTTAGAAGATAAAGAGGCTTTGGGAAAGGTTAAAGTGGAAGAGCTTGAAATGGAAAACAAAAGGCTCACTCTTGAAGTAAACTTACTCAAATAGGAGAATGGTACCTTTTGTTTGGGTTGTGAAAAAGAACCAATTTCCAAACTTGGTAAAACCTCTTTTAGTTGATAACACCCCTAGCACAAGTTCATAATTTAGAAAAATTCTTTTGTGCATTTTAATTTTTTTTATGCTTTATTTGTTTAGTTTATTTCTTTTGAATAAATGGTGTTCCAAACTCTTATTGGCAATTGCATATATTGTGCAAATTTTTAATTGCCGGAACTTTCTAATGTGCTTAGTGCTTGTGTAGATTTTCTATTACTTCTTGAGGAAGCAAATGGTGTGTTGCTTGTACGATAAATAAAGCAAGGTTTCTTTATCTCTTGGGATGAAACAAAGACAACTTGCAAGTCTTGGAGGGACGAGCAAGCCAAGAGTGCTCATAAAAAGGGCGAGAATTTTATCCTAAGGAAGCAACATTTTGGAGTTCAAAGTGTGGAAGCACCATGCCACGTCTTGGTGAGAGGCAACCCACTTAGGTACATTTCTTTTCTAGTTTAAATTTTATTTTTATCTTTATTTTATTTTTACTTAGAATAAGGTTGTGAGTTGTTTGTGATAGTGGATTTAGGCTTGAATGATCACATATTTTGTCCACATGGATTGTGATGATAACTCTTGATGAACTTGCATTGCTATATCTCTTGAGTTGATTATGAGCATATAGGATATTCTTGAGCCACTTGATTTAATTCTTTGGGATAAATTTTAAAATGGACATTGATGTGTTTTTAAACTCTTTGATTGAGGATGTGTGTTGCGCCGAATTTACCGATATATGCCCCAAAGACATTGAGGACAATGTCTCATTTAGGTTTGGGGGTGTGTGCGCAACATCGTCTCTTGTTTGCAATTGTGTGCAAACATTTTGAGCCTAAATTTTTCAATATTTTTCGAAAATCTTGTGATAATGCCATACTTGAGCATATTTTGCTTGTTAAGATTGTGCCATTGTGTGTGTGAGTAAGGAATTGTGCATCTTTGCCGTGCTTAGTTTAGATTAACTTCATGCCATTTAGGGTTGCATTGAGCAAAGCGCGCTAGTTCTTTTCTCTTGATGTTGGAGTGAATACTCAATTGTGCTTGAAGGTTAGGAATTAATAGTGGAGACTTCCCATGAGGTTCACAAACACGGCCTAAAAAACGTATTTTGAGGGAAAGTTTTTACTCTTTAAACACTCATCAAACACACATGTTATGCATATTTAAAATATCTCATTCGCACTTAAATGTTGTTTGCCATAGAATATATGGACTACTTGTGGATGCCTTAATTGACTTTGTGGACAAACCTTTAGAGATGATTTTAGGCAATGCATGTGAAAAAACCACCAAATTGGCCTAAATACTTCCAATCCCTCTAATGTGTGTGCTCCATAGCCCATTTGAAGCCAAACACAATTAAGATTTCATTCATGAACCACATCAACATAAACCATATAGCCTAAACACTAGACTTACCCTGTACCAAATGGTTTGCTAAGGCTTAGGGGTTGAATGTAAGCTTTGAGGTGTATAAAATGTAAGGTGTGTACCTAGGCAAATATGTATATGTAAACACATTAAAAGGATGAAAAGCAATGTTTGAAAAGAAAAGAAAAGACAAGCAAAAAGAAAAGAAAAGAAAAACAATGCAAAAGAAAGAAAAGAAAGGATGAATGAGGCACTAAGTGCCTAGATCAATTATGTGGAATTAAATAAGCTACTCAATGAAAATTAAGAGTAGAAAAATGCACAAAGTAAATTGTAAGCCCGGACGCCAAAGTGTGGAATATGCAAGTTGTAATGAGCAAGTTGTGCTTAAATAGAATGTATGCCTTAGTGTGACCTTTGGGTGTTTGCAATCAATTATTCCCATTTATTGACTCACCATTCACCTTTGGCCCCATTACAACCAAATGAAAGACCTATTTGATCTTTAGGGATGTCCACTTTGGAAATTTTGGTTGATGCATGTTCTTTCCGGTTCATGGCTTTCAAATGCATTCATGAAACAAATTTTTAGAAACGGTGTTTTTAAATGATCATGTGCAATTATATTTGATATCTTGAGCATAAACTCATATTGCATATATATTGTGAGTAAAGCCTAGGATTCTGTGTGAAAATGAGAGAATCCGATGAGGATTAGATGTTGAGGCGAATTACATTATTTTCCTAATGGCACTCTAGTTTTTGAAGCTTAAGCATCTTGAATGTAGGATCGCATTGCGTGCAATGTGTACTTAGAGTGGCATGACTTTAATCTTTATTTAGCATCTCTTACATGCATTATTTCCTAATGAGCACAACGTTGGCTTAATCTCTTCACATTTGGTTTTGTAAGTCGAATGTTGACTTTTGAGTCATTCACAAAGAGTTGGTGCTTTAATTTTGATTATTTGATATTTAGACACATGTTCATTGGTGCTTATTGTTTGTTTTGCTTGAGGACGAGTAAAAGATAGGTTTGGGGGTATTTGATCGAACCAAAATTGGTATGATTTAGACCCTCATTTCCTTCTCCTTTTGCTTGATTCTCAGGCAATATGTGTGATTTAATTGTGTAAATTAAATGTTTTCAGGAATTTACGGAGTTTAAGCGCATTGGAATAATTTTGGTCAGTTGGGGGCAAAAGTGTAAAATATGAAGGAAGAATTGAAGTTATCACAAATATAGAAGAAAGTAGGGGACCTAATTGTTATTCGCCAGGCAAACCATACAAATGTGCCACGTCAGCATAAGTGATGCGGTGCGTTTTGAAGGTTAAAAGGGATTCTAAATGCACCCCAATCAACGTCTAAATGAACCCCAAAAGAAGACAGTAGCCTTGCCACGCAGATTAATGAAATGGTGCGTTTCATTCTCCTAAATGCACCCCAGCTACTTTCTAAGCGCACCTCTATTAAGACAAAAAGAAGGCAAGGCAAGAGGCTTCTATGTGCACCCCAACTTGCTGCTAAATGCACCCATCTTAGGCAAAATAAGAGCAGCTATGTGCACCCCTCTTACCTACTAAATGCACCTAATTACTATTCACCTTCTTCTTTCTTTCCTTACGAGTAGCCATGGCCATTCCTCCCTAAACCCTAGCCGACCGAAAATGGGTCAAAACCGACCTACCGTCGATCGGTTTTCGACCGGAATCAATGGCCAGGTCAACGGCAACCTAGTCGTTGACTTTTCAGACCTCCAATCAGTCGGAATCTGGCCACCCCCTTCACACCTAAAATTTCCTAAGTAGCCATCAATCCCAAATCGTAACCAAACCGCGTAAATCGATGTCGCGGTTTGCATTCCGAGGTCGCTATGGCGACATGGATTTGTTTTGGCACCTGATTACTTCGCCATTTGGGTCACCCCACGGTCACCATGAATAGCAAATTGCGACCTCTCCTCTGCTCAAATCTGATTGGTGGGGAAAATTACAAAATGCCCCCCCCCCTCTATTGGACTAAATGGTAATTTGCCATACTCAAGGGCTGTTTTGGTAATTTGCCACATGAGACCTAATTTTAAAATCCTATAAATTCATCACATTTTTCCTCTTTTGAACAACTCTCGACCACCAAGAAACCTCCTTTCTCCACCATTCCTTATCCCTCCATTTTCTCTTCTACCTAAACTTAACATCTATATTTCCTTCCCCTAATCATTCCTTTCTTCCCATTTTCTCCGTATATCTCCTTAGTCACTTCCCATTTGACTCCACCTATCTAGACACATTCTCATCATCCACTCTTTGCACCAAGAGCATCAAAGGCAAGGAAATGATCAAGCTTACAAAAGGAGGCTCATGGGTGATTTTCTAATCTTTTACTTGCCTTCCCTTTGATTGTAATATGTGTAATTAAATCCCCTTTCTAAGGTTTTGATGTGAGAACATTTGGATTGGGATTTGCTTAAGCTTTAACATATTTTAATCTCTATTTGTGTCATATTCATTTTATAATTAGATTCTATGCATTATATAATTGACATGTATACCTACTAGTTGATTATACTCTTGTTTAGGATAATATGTTATATAATCTTGATTGGATTGACAACCTTGATGGATTGAGAACATAGTGAGTAGGATAGATTGTCGGAGGGTATATCAACTGCGACAATCTAAACCGTTAATTGTAACAAACCGATCCCGCTATGACCCCCTCTCCTTAATCGGTTAGGCATTGCGGTAGGAAGTTGTTTAGGGTTTATATTAATGGTCTAAACACATCCTAGAAATCAATTGGTTAACATTTATGAGATTCGCTCATTAAGGTAGCTTGAGAAGCATTTCCCGATAATCCACTTGTGATCCCATTAATTCCCTAGCTATTCTCTTAATTGTTAATTTCATTTATCTTATCTAGATTTGTTAAGCATTTTATCTTTTTTATTGGTTTGTTAGGTTTATTTTTACATGTATGTTTGATGGCCTTACAACCCATTCACTCATCCATTTTTATGATTTATTTTATCGCATTTAGATTAGTTAATTTATTCAACTAATCACTTTAATTCCCTGTGGAACGAATCCTACTTGCCACTTTACTAAATTTAATATCTAAGTGGATTTTCTAGTGGTTAAACAAGGTTTTCAAAACGAACACATAAAACGTATTTTGTTGAGCACACAAACGACCTCATCAATAGCAAGCCGTGTTGAAGGCTTCGACCCATAGGTTCCTAGGGACATTGTTGCTAAGCAATATCACACGTGCCATCTCTTGAAGGACCCTATTTTCCTCTCAACAACTCCATTTTATTGAGGTGTCCTAAGAGCCGAAAACTCATGAGAGATACCTAAGCTATTGTAATAACTTTCAAAGTAGGCATTCTTAAACTCCCTCATATGGTCACTTCTAATCCGTTTAATGCTTTTAATGTTTGAGTCTTTCATTTTGAATTTTAGAGCAAAACATTTTAAACTTGTCAAAAGTTTTGGAATTTTCTATAAGGAAATATGTTCATGTGTACCTAGAGAAATCATCTACACAAACAAAAATGTATCTCTTTCAACCTAAACTCTCGGTTTGCATGGGACCTATAAGATCCATGTGGAGAAGCTCTAGGGGCTCCTTGGTGGAGAGATACTTGCCCTTCTTGTGCATGCTCTTGGTTTGTTTCCCTTGTTGGCAAAGTCCACAAACACCATTGACTTTCTTCCTAAGTTTGGTGAAATTCCCTTAAGCTACCTAGATGGATGGGGGGGTTGAATAGGTATATGCACAGTTCTTTCAAATTCCTTTTTCTCAATACAACAATGAAGTGCACACTTGGTGTGTCTAACAAAATGAATTGTTTTAATCAACACAAGCGGAAACAATATACAAGTGATGCAATCAATATATGATATGGAAAATAATGAAACATAAAGCAAAATGTGACACAAGTATTTTTACGTGGTAAAACCTCCTAAGAGGAAACATCCAAAGGTTGATACCACAACCACCGACAAGAAATTCACTATGATGAGAAGGAGATACACACTCAAGGCAATCAACACATGATAAACACCTTAAGTTATCAACTCCTATTATACCTTCAAGGCCAAGTGAGTCACTTTGCCTACTCCCTATCCAAGATGTGTCCTACACCTTTAGGAAGTAACTTCCTATCCAAGATGCTCACGTCTCTAGGAAGATTTCTTGCTTAGCTATCCGGATCACTAAGATCCTAGTCAAGCTCCCCTAGCTCAACCATCCGGAGTATCACACTCCCAGCTAAGACTTCTTGCTTAGTTATCTGGATCCCCTAGATCCTAATTAAGACTTCTTACTTAGCTATCCAGAACACTTTCCTAGCCAAGTCTTCTTGCTCAAGTCAAAGCTTCACTCACTTTGACAAGAGACTCCAACCTTTCACAAGGCAATGATCTAAGTGAAGTGCTCACAAACAATATGATGCAATCACAATCAAATAGAGCAAGTAGATCAAACACACTCTATGAAAATGCAATTAGAGAACTAGATTATACTTTCAAAAATCAATCACAAAGATATCTAGAAACCTAAGCATGTTAATCAAACAAGAACTAGATTAAAATAATAAAGATCATAATCTAAATATCCTAGTTCTTAGAACATGTGACTACACCTAGAAATCAACAATTAAGCTCAAGAACACAAAGTATTTCTAGAATCAAGTTCATGTTCTTCAAGTTTATCAAAAAAAATGTTCATATGAAATCACAAAGGATAAACTCGAAAATCAATCAAACAAGTCTAAAAATTGAATCAAAGACATTCTAAACATTTTTCATCAATCAATAAAGTAGATCCATGGAGTTGATCATAAGAAAAATGTAGAGAAGATAATTACCATACACAAAGATGAACCACAAACTGAAATCAGATGACTACGTTATACCTGGACATCTTTTGACTCTAAAAATGCATGGGACTTGTTCCTCTCTTCAACAATAATAATTTTGGCTTTTGGATCACTCAATTCGAAGTTGATTTGAGAGAAATATGATCAAAATAAGAAATAAAAAGTTTTGAAAAATAATGATTATATCCTTCATTCTTTTACGGAAGAATGATGATGCTCTTAGTTGTTCAAGTCTCGAATCAACCCTTAAGGGAACTACTATCTACTTCTCGTAAAAAGGAGTGGATTCCTCTAGTGTGTGTATTCCTTCCCAGCTATAAGCCAAACTATGATTCCAATATACTAAGTTATTGATCTGGAATGCTACTCTGATCTCACCCATGGTATTTCAAGAAACATGATCTAACTTGAAAAAGTCTGCAAAACACTCAGGATTTAGATCACGCATATATAGCCATCATTTGTCGATATATATGAATCTTTTCAACTAACAGATCTTAGTGATAAATTCATATAAATCGTGGCCCAATCCTATATGATCACATCATATAAGGTGCATTCATTCTTATATCAACATATTAATAGTCTAGGATAAGACCACCGTACATTACGGAATGGACCGTAGTTGTAGATTAACCACAAATAAAGTACACAACTTTACTTGCTTTCTACAGACTCTTTAGATTGCATGTCTCAAAATGAATTTCTCTGTATATGACATTCATATACTTAGTTTGAGATTACATCTAGCAATCTTGGATGTTTAGCACATATAATATAAATGTATAAGTCATGTTAATTGAATGAAAT
Source organism: Acer campestre (assembly GCA_954870605.1). Lineage (NCBI taxonomy): Eukaryota > Viridiplantae > Streptophyta > Magnoliopsida > Sapindales > Sapindaceae > Acer > Acer campestre. Next base: position 37,396,140 of record OX940803.1, read on the forward strand.
AACTACTTCTTTTATTAATAAATTTATAACATTTACAAATTACAAGTTTTAGGACATAAATCCCAACAATATCTTGTTCTTCATTTCAAAGTTGCTCCTCTATTGAAACTTGAAGCCTTTTCAGATGCAGATTGAGCAAGTTGTGTTCATGATCGATGCTCTACAACTGGAAGTTGAGTTCTACTTGGTAGTAACTTGGTTTCATAGAGCTCTCGTAAACAAAGAGTTGTGGCTTGTTCAAGTACTGGAGTAGAATATCATTCAATGGCACAAGTTACCATTGATATTATTTGACTTCGCTTGTTACTCACTGAGCTTCGAGTTTCAATTCCTGATTGCGCAATTATTTGGTGTGGTAACATTTAAGCTAATTCTCTCTCTCAAAACCCTGTTTTTCATCAACGAACGAAGCACATAGATATTGACATGCATTTTATTCGTGAGAAGGTTTTGTCATAAGAGGTTGATACTCGGTATGTGCCACTGAGCACCAGGTTGTAGATATCTTCACCAAGGGGTTTACTCGTGATTGCTTCCGCTATCTTTACTCCAAACTAAATCTTGTATCTTCTCCCCAGTGTAGTTTAGGGGGGGTGACAATAATACATATATATACCACTTGCAAACTTTCAGCTGCAAACATATCCGAACTTCCAACAAGTCTGATGTGTTACAAAGTTCATAACAGGAGAGCTAGTAATCCAGACTGTCAAGATACAGGGTATCATGATACAACCTCAGTTGATCAGTGTTACCTATCATGAGGAGATCACTCGATGATCAGATGATGATAGACCTGGTTAGTTAATTCTGGTAATTAGTTAGTCATTAGTTTAGTTAGTTAACCATAGGTAGAAATAACGGATTGCTGACCTGTACAAAAGTTTGTTAGAATTTCTCAATACAACAATCGTGTGTTTTCTATTGTATATAAGCTTGTACTCTGTACATTTTCTAATCAATGAAATACATAGAGAATATTCTTCATCAGACTCCATTAATGGAGCTTCGTCATTCTCTGTTTTAGTTTTGTTTTCTCTTTGAGAACTTTTCACAAACACTTATCAACCCCATCAAACACCTGGTATAGTGTTTATAATCATCAACAAAAAAAAAAAAAAAAAAATCAAGATTAAAATTCAAGACGGTCTCCACTTTATGTTAAAATAAAGGATCTTTAATGAGAGAACCTATATATATATATATGTACACAGTTTTTCTATTGTCAGTTCATCCTAACAATAAATATATCAGGACGAAGAATGTGGACCATAGATTATAGAAAAATTTTGACAAGTGCATACACTTTGAGTCAAAGTATGTAAATCTAGTGGTCCAAATTCTTCGTCCTGATATATTTATTGTAAATCTAGTGGTCCAAATTCTTCGTCCTGATATATTTATTGTCAGTTCATCCTAACAATAAATATATCAGGACGAAGAATGTGGACCATAGATTATAGAAAAATTTTGACAAGTGCATACACTTTGAGTCAAAGTATGTAAATCTAGTGGTCCAAATTCTTCGTCCTGATATATTTATTGTCAGGAAAAACTGACAATAGAAAATCTGTATATATATAGTCTTTCTACTGTCAATTCGTCATGATATAAAATATATTTGGACAAAAAATGTAGACCACAAATTATGGAGAAGTTTTGACAAGTGCATACACTTTGAACCAAAATATGTAAATCTAATGGGCCACGTTCTTCATTCTGATATGTTTTATATCAAGACGAACCGACAATAGAAAAACTATATACATATATTAAAACGTTTATTTGTTATGCCACTGGTATTGATAAACAAATAAAATAGCCATATCGACAACCGTTTGATTAACATAAATCAAATGGATCCATCATCTTTGAAAAAAAAAAAAAAAAATCACGTGTCACTCATGGAACCTCCACATGCAGTTTCATGTGAAGGCAACACATGAAATCTCCAACGACAAACGGTACAAAAAGCAGAACAAAGACCAAACCAGTCTCGTGGACTCAACTGATCAGAATTCCATTTGAAACCCAAGTCTTCTTTTTTTCTCATTCTCTTCATGATCTTCCAACACCAGTACCACTAACCAATGCCATTGTTACCACTAAAACAAGAACCAGTGATGTGTTCTTTTTCTTTTGTAATAAAGTTTTTTCTCTTGAAGGACTCTCTGTTCTCACACCTTTATATCTACTTCAAGTTTAAATGCAGCACCAATGTAAGTTGCTACAAGTCTTTTGTCAGTTTATTTTATCTACAGTCTTTTGTCAGCACCACTCAATCGCTATCAAACCGATATCTTCTACTTTTTAATTTGAGAAATTAATTGGAGTGCAAGCAAGATCTTCTTCAACTTCTATTTTCTTGACAAATAGTAATACAATCTCCATATCAGAATTGTTTTTCTTCTATTATAGTTTTGAAAATGTGGTATCTAGTAACGTTGTTGAGCTTGTCAAGTCTGGTTAATGGTGGTGGTGTGCCACAAGTACCATGTTACTTCGTCTTTGGAGCTTCATTATATGATAATGGCAATAATAATGCCTTTGTAACCGCTGCCAGAGCCAATTACCCTCCTTATGGGATTGACTTTGGCAGAGGTCCGACAGGAAGATTTACCAATGGTCGAAACACAGCCGATATTATAGGTATTAATTCCTCTCCATCTCTTTGTTTAATTATGAAATTAATTATTCTTCACCAACCTAATTATTAGTGTCTGTGTAAATTAATTGAAATGTTGTTTTAATTTGCAGCCGAACTTCTAGGGTTTGACAACTATATTCCTCCTTTTGCAAGTGCAAGCGGGCAGGATATTTTGAAAGGCGTAAACTATGCATCTGGATCATCAGGAATACGTGATGAAACCGGACAACACTTGGTAATTCTAACCAACCAACCATGAAAGTGCATTAAAATACAGTACACCAGTTGTGTTAGAACATGTGTTGAAAAACAATAAATTTCAGAAAGACCTGGGTATCTAAAAATATATATAGCTTCAAATATTTTTAATTGAATAATGTTTTTAACAATCGGTTTCAGCAAACCCCTGACACACAAATTTGTCAGCTTTCAAAAATTAAATAAATAATGTGTTTAACAGTAATGTATACGGCGATTTTTGCATTAATTATACTTGTTTTACATCTTGTAGGGAGCGAGAATAAGCATGAATCAGCAATTATTGAATCATCAAAGTACAATCTCTCGAATTGTGAACATACTAGGAGACAATGAATCAGCTTCGAAGCTCCTGAGCAAGTGCATTTATACAGTTGGAATTGGAAACAATGACTACATAGGCAATTACTTCTCCCGATTTTACCCTACAAGAAGCATCTACACTCTAGAGCGATATGCGGAAATTCTCATCCAACAATATTCTCAGCAATTAAAGGTTTCTGTCTTCTGTCTTCTTTTGATTTGAAATAAACCCTAATCCAATTTTATATTAGAATTTTTCATTTCAATTGAATATGTTCTTAAATTGGATTTTGAACACGATAATCCAGGTTTTAGTGGATTGGATTGGATATGATGAATGATTGAACTACAATATTAAAGAACATAATTTATTGAAATTGACAAGAATTGATCGGTTTGAATTTCCATCAGGTCCTTCAAATCAATATTGGATTGAAATTTGAAAGCCCTAGATTTTCATATGTAAATAGCATGATGTTATCTTCTTATATGCACTCTTTTCGTTAATTTTTTATTTGTATTTTTATGGGTAACTAGACTCTGTACAACTACGGAGCAAGGAAGATAGCCTTTTCAAACCCAAATCCAATTTTATATTAGAATTTTTCATTTCAATTGAATATGTTCTTGAATTTGATTATCTAGGATTGAATTTCATTCAAGCCCTTCAGATCATTTGATTGAAATTTCAAGAATTATCTTCTTATATGAACTCTTTACATTTTTTTTATGGGTACTAGACTCTGTACAACTATGGAGCAAGAAAGGTAGCCTTATTCGGAGTACCCCCACTTGGTTGTTCACCAATCATTATAGCAATGCTAGGCACAAATGGATCTTTATGTGTAGACATTGTAAACAAAGCAATCCAACTATTCAATGCTGGTCTTATACCACTAATTGATGAACTCAATAAGAATCAACAAGATGCCAAGTTCATCTATCTCAACTCTTATCACATAACGATGACCCCAACAACTGGTATACTTTTATTCTCATGTTTCCTTATATTTTTATATATAAGAAATCTTCTTTGAGTTTTTGATTTGTCATATATATGATCTCTCCATTGTGTCTATTTCAGGCTTTAAATTTACCAACACTCCATGCTGTGAAGTAGGAGGAAATAATACCTTAATAGTATGCATTCCTTTTCAGACCCCTTGTCAGAACAGAAGTGATTACATGTATTGGGATGCAGTGCATCCAACAGAGGCTGCCAATGTAATGGTAGCAGGAAGATCATACGTTACTCTAGATCCTTCGGATACTTACCCAATCGATATTCGACGTCTAGCTCAGCTTTAATCAAAGGAGGATTTGAATAACAGTAGCACAAATTGAGAAGAAAACTTCTTCATAATAAGTATTCTAGATATGAATCTTGAATGTAAGTGAATGAGAGAAGATTAAGCTTAAATTTGAACTAATTGGTAATAAATAGTGTTAATTAAAATCGTTTTGAATATTATATCATATGCTTTTACTATTTAATTAATTTTAAAAAAGATACCCTAAAGAAATCCCCCAAACGTAAATAAATCTTTAGAATTAATAAACCTCATTAAGTATTTTATAAAAGAAATATAAACTATTGAGTTTAAAATATTCAACCTTTTAAACAGATATTTAACTGAAGATTCATCACGAAACCCTTTTTGCCATCTTTTTCTAACCCGAATTTCACTTTCAATTTCTAACAAAAAGTCAACTCAAACAATATTTTATTGTTTTCAAGTAAAGTCAGCGGGTTCAAAAATTAAATAGCACTTTTTGGGGGAGGGCTTGTGCAAATAGCACCACATTAATAAGTCTTGTTTTAATAGCACCAAAATAGGTGATAAAACCAAAATACCCCCACTTACTCTTTTCCTTTGTATTTTTTTTTCTCAAAATTTCGAGACTTATTTGCAGTTTCGAGACTTATTAGGTTAAATTCGAGACTTATTTTATGTTTGTTCAAGACTTATTGTGACTTTTTCGAGACTTATTGATGCGTTTTGAGACTTAATTCAAGTTTATTCGAGACTTATTCTGTTCGACCTCCATCGATGGTGACAGTGTCGACGACGGCGCCAGTTGACTTTGGAGATAGTCGGATCTGGAAGATTGGACGACGTCGAGTTCATTGGCGCCATCGGTTTCGTCGGATTCGTGACAGATCGTCGTAGATCTGACGATAAAGGTTCGAAGACGATGAAGGTTTGGCTTCGTTTCTCTCTCCATACAGCTCGAAACTAAAAATGGATACTTACGTTACAACCGGTGGCACATGACGGACGTTTTGCCGGTGGTTTTGTCGATTAACTCGCCGGTCGGCGGTGGCACCTCCATTGAAGCTCCATCAATGGAGGTTTAGGGAAAAAGAAAAAGAAAGAAGATGAAAGACACATAAGAGAAAAGAAAATAAGCTAGAGGGCATTTTTGTCCAAATTCCATTTTTGGTGCTATTAAAACATAAGTTATTAAAGTGGTTATAGTTACACAAATCCATTTTGAAAAAGTGTTATATACCCCTATTTTCTCTAAAGTCAGCCCATAACTTCCTCTTTTTGTTTTCAAATTCAGTTTTCACCATTAACCATAACAACTTGATCATGTCTAACATTCTTTAAATATCACCACAAGTACCTTGTTTCTTCATTTTTGGAGCTTCAATGTAACCATGGCCAGAGCCAATTACCCTCTGTATGCACTACAAGAAAACCTTATTTCTATAACGGGACATCTACAATAGGTATTCTGGGCCTATGGTAAATAAGCAATAAAAACCACGGACCTTTAAAAGCCCATTGTGAATATACAATTGAAAGTGTTTTCACCACACTACAAGAAAAACACTAAATGACAACGGGCATTGCCCGTTGTAGATGAGTATCAACCACGGGTGTTGTGTCCACTATAGATGGAGCAACAGTAGAAAATCGCACTTTTCCACAACGGGTATTGCCTGTTGTCTATGCGTTATTGAAAACGGTCATTGCCCGTTGTCGATGCATTACTAAAAACGCTTATTTCCCATTGTCGATGCATTACTAACAACGGGCATTGTCCGTGGTCGATACGTTAATTACAACGGGCATTGCCCGTAGTCGATGAGTATTTTTTTTTTAAAAAAAAAAATCAAAATTAATTTATTGATTTTATACGTAGCTTGTTTAAACAAATAATTGGAAGATTAAACTCCAAAGCATTCAATATAAAAATCCACAAGCATTTAATTTATATATATATTAAAATTTATAAATCTATAAACATTCAATTAAAAATCTTAAGTATTAACATTACATTCAACCATAAACATTCACTTAATTAAAGTCTACTAGTCATAACAATAAGTTCACCCATACAAATCTTCAAGCTCTCTTTTTTGTTTGTCTTGAATAATGCTAATTGGAACTCCTCCTATAACAGGATTATAATGAAGGGAAGGTCAAAAAACCACTGGATGGATTATGAAAAAAAATGCCATATGTACGAGTAAAAACAAACCATTCCATAAGTGTAGATTTATCAAACTAACCTTCTTAATCAACATGATATTTTCAACACATCAAAACATTCCATACATGTTCAACAATACAAAAAGAGTAAGTAATTTTATTCAGTTGTCCTACACATTTAGAATCACTTCTGTATGCGTAGAAAGAAAAATGCATAATCCAAGCCAAATGATCAATCGCAACAGCTCACCATGCCTGAAAATAAAGTCCTAACATTTGTTTTACCTACAAACATTCACTCAAATCCTAAATACAAATTTCCAAGTCCTAACGTTAGGTTCTTGACCAAGTATGCGAGTGCATCCAACAACTTCAATTGTTTCTAGATCACTAATAAGCGAATCAGAATAACCTTGCTCACCATTATCTTCACGTAATCGTTCCAAACCTTTATGACTAGTTGTAATCATGTCATCTTCTTTGACAATCCTGTTTCCCTTGCCTCCAAGTTTCTAACAATCAACAGCAAAATCATGTTTTTGATCTACCTGCAAAAGACACTGAAAGTACTATTATTGTTGTTATTTATTACTTTTGACAAGAAAATGAAATTAAAATTACTGTTCAAGTAATGGAAAATGCACCCAAACTCTCAAAGATCAACAAAAAAAATAAATCAAAATAATAGGCAAGAATTTATATCCAAAAACTAGAACCATGATATTAGAGATAACATGTACTTCTTTTTAATTAATCTCCCCAAAAATTTAATTGGAACCCAAATTACTTAAATAAATAAATAATAAATAAATAATAATAAAAAAAAAAACTAATAAAAAATAGAGGTCTATAATAGCCACCAAAAACAGAGGTACGTGTAAATTAAAAAGGAGTAGCAAAATTACCATAGAAACAGCTTGTCAAAAGCCTGTTCATATTGAAAAATCAAGGATAACAGAACCTTGATAAGCCACCATTTACAGTCTAATGAGCTTGAATCCTCAGCATCATCATCATAATAATCATAATAATTACCGTAATAACAACAGATGATAATGTTTTTAGTATCATAACCACATGAATTTAGTATTTACCTCCTACATGCAAAGAACACAAACTTATCCACTATGGTATATCTTCCAACACCAAGAGGGCCAAATTATGCATTGCCCTCCTCTAGTACACATATATGATGGTGTTGAGTATCATAGTAGATTACTTTTCCTAACTTGTCATTGATAAGATTCAAAATGATTTTAAATTTAAAAAAAAAAAAAAAAAAAAAAAAAGGGTGGTCGTGTCATATCACTGTGGTCATCTCACTACTATATCGCGATTCTTGACACGCACTACATATAAAAAGATTGGGTTTTCTTGCATTGTCCTGCCAATGACTCTTACCTTAAAAAAAGAAAAATTCTAGTCAGGTTTGATCACATGGGTGTTCTCAAACGAGGAAAAAAGCATTAAACCATACATCTCCTACAACTATTGAATCTAAAATTATAGTAAATGACTGATGTCCCGTGAAAGATTTACAACAATTTAAATCCAATTATATAAGCATACAATATTGGGCATATCAGAAAAGAATGGTATTGTCAGGGAAAAAAATAACATATAAAGAAGAATAAAAGATAGGAAAATTAGATAATGATAAACAATCAATTATAATCCAAATCAAACAAGTTTAAATATAATGTTAGAATTGACATAATAAAATAAAATAAAAGGTTGGATATTCAATGCAAGAAAAAAAAAAAAAAAGCAAAGGACTGTGAGGATAAATTATCAAACTAAAGATGAAAAGCCAACAAAAATAAGGGGTGTATTGGATTGGGATTTTAATAGACAATTTTGGAGTACAAGGATTTTATAGATTTGCAAGACTATTAAGATTTATTAGGATTGTTAGGATTATACTTTTAGGATTATTAGGATTATATTGACTAGACTTTTATGATTCTGAAAGAGTCTTTGGACTTTATTTATGACTATTAAGATTATCTAGACTTTATTTCAAAACTTTTTGGACTTTTAAAATTATGGAATTTCAAGAGTCGATTGTAGTATTCAATTTTTTCCCCAAGTTCTAGTTCTCTATAATCTTGTTGAGGGCAATCACTGAACAATAAAAATTGAATAAGAAACATGTATAAAGCTATGAAGAGAAGTAATAAAATTTTAAAATACAACCAACCAACACATAATCTTCAGCTGATTCATATGGTGCAGAAAATGTCACCATATGAAATAAATATAATAACCAACAACCCATACCCTACTACCTCACTAGAAATGACATGAAACTAGGAAAAAAAATAGATTGAACATTGAAGTATTTCCGTTTGGCTTGTTGGATTTCATTAATTCATATTTTATCAAACTCCAATATTCACTGCTCTTTAATCTCTTTTTGTTTTTCTCTAGTGGTGTGTATAGTGTACGTCTTTTATTTTATTTTATTTTATTTTATTTTATTTTTGTCAGTATAAAGCTTGCTTATGCCCTTTAAAGGGGTTATCTAATGCGTATTTTATCAGAAAATTGCACCTTTTCAGTGGTGAAGACTAATGTGTTATCATCGACATCCATAACTGAGAATGTTTAAAATTTGTACATAGGTTCAATGTCATAATATGTACATGTTCCAAAACTAAACTGTGCACACTACAAGATTCTGCAGCAACCCTTTAATTAGATTTCCATAAGGCAGTATCGTCAATCTTTTCTATACACTTTCAAGGTTAGAGATTACCAAAGTTTGGGCCCCCAGATTCATCACCCAGGTCCCAGGATAATGATGTTGTCTTAAATCACATCAGACTCATTGTGCCTCCTAATTTTTCTAAGAAAATGTATGACAAGAAGGTTCCAACATCATCTGCCTGTTTTAATCTTAGACACTTTGGATTAGTGATTTTGTCTTTTCCCATTGGATGCACCACTGTCACTAACACTCCCTTCGGGAATATTATCATGAACATCAGAAAATTCTCTTGTCTATGAATTCAAGGGAATAACGTAACTATCATCCTTAAAGCTTCTCCTTCATTCCTCCTTGCTTATGCTGTAAAGCATTTGATCAATTTTTACTAGTGGTTCTAAAGATTTTAGATACCAGTGGTGGTGGTGGGATCATGGAAAGCTAACATAAAAATATTTTTAAATCACAAAGGCATTTTATCGGTCATTTGATACTCGACTTTCAAGTATAGTTTTATGCTATCTTTTGTATGTTTGGCCGCCACATTTATTATATACCAATACACCCACCAAATATCTGAAATCAAATAAAGGGGGAGTATATTGGTTCAAGATTTTATTAGACAATCTGAGGAAGTAAAAGTCTGATGGTATTGGATTGAGACTTTTTAACAAATTAGATAAGTCTGGTGATATTCGATCAAGACTTTTAAGATTTTTAAAAAAAAATCCATATTGTCTTGTGGTATTGGATTTAGACTGTTGAGATTTTTTTAAGCAATCCATATTGTCATGTGGTATTAGATCTAGACTTTTAAGAGGCAGCAAATTGTCTACTGGTATTGGATTGAGATCAAGATTTTTAGGATTTCATAACAAAATGGATTTTCCAGACTTTTTAGTGATATGTATAAATAGCTTGAACCCAAAATTGTCTTGCCCTCTCCCTCAATACTTTCCTCACTTTTTATTTGATTTCAAATATTTAGTGGGTGTATTGGTATACTTTTGGTGGTTGCTTTTGCTATATGTTGTTTCCTCTGTTTTGTCTTGTTATGGTCTTTGTTTTGTTGTCCTCCTGTTGTGGGTTTTTTTTCTTGGTTTTCACTATTTGCCTTGTTGTTGTGTTTTTTGGGTTTTGCTTTTCTTTTAGGTTTGGGATTGTGCGATTGTAGTCGCTTTTGTTGGTTGTTGGCTCTAGCTTTTGCCTTGATTATTATTGAATATACTTTGACTTTTAAAAAAAAAAAATGCGATGGCCAAACATGTAAAAGACAGGATAAAACTACACTTGAAAGTCGAGTACCAAATGACTGATAAAATACCTCTATGAGTTAAAAATAGTTTTATGTTAGATTTCCATGATCTCACCACCACCACCACTAGATTTCCATAAAGAGGAAATTATTATATATATATATACCTCATAAAAAGAGTTGGGTCATTACTAATAATATCGCCCTTTGTATAGATTGAGTTCAAAAACAAAAGAAGATGGTCATCATTTCTATTAATTTATTGTCTGAGCAAGTTAAAAAGATATGGGCATCGCATAAAACCATGCTTCTATAAAATTTAGATGCATGTTTTTTTTTTTTTTTTTTAATCCGATAACAGAAGGGTATGCCGAAACCTTTCGAGAGCAATCACTAGTTATTTTCTTATATTTCATTTTTTTTTTTTGTTATTTACATTTATATTAAAAAAAAAATCTTGTCATGCTCCGACCCTCCAAATTTAATCAATGCATTCATAGTCTATATATCAACTCATCTCACCGGACTTGAATCATCTATCACTAACATGAAATGGCGACGTACACTATACACACCACTAGAGAAAAAAAGAGAGATTAAAGAGCAGTGAATATTGGAGTTTGATAATATATGAATTATTGAAGTCCAACAAGCCAAATAGAAATACTTCAATGTTCAAGTTATTTTTTTTCCTTGTTTCATGTCATTTCTAGTGAGGTAGTGGGGGATGGGTTGTTAGTTATTATATTTATTTCATATGGTGACATTTTCTGCACTATATGAACCAGTCAAAGGTTATGTGTTGGTTGGTAGCATTTTAAAATTTTATTACTTCTCTTCATAGCTTATGCATGTTTCTCATTCAATTTTTATTGTTCAGTGACTGCCCTCAACAAAACTATAGAGCACTGGAACTTGGGAAGAAAATTGAATACTACAATCGACTCTTGAAAGTCTATATTTTTAAAAGTCCATAAAGTTTTGAAATAAAGTCTAGATAATCCTAATAGTCTATAAATAAAATCCAAAGACTCTTTCAGAATCCTAAAAGTCTAGTCCATATAATCCTAATATTTCTAAAAGTATAATCCTAACAATTCTAATAATCCTAATAGTCTTGCAAATCCATAAAATCCTTACACCTCAAAATTGTCTATTAAAATCTCAATCCAATATACCCCCCAAAATGTCTGGAAAGTATTGAGGGAGAAGCCAAGACAATTTTGGGTTTAAGCTTTTATAAATATCATTAAAAAGTCTAGAAAATTCATTTTGTCATGAAATCCTAAAAATCTTGATCCCAATCCAATACCAGCAGACAATTTGCTGCCTCTTGAAAATCTAGATCCAATACCACAAGACAATATGGATTTTATTTTAAAATTTTAAAATTCTAGATCCAATACCACAAGACAATATAGACTTTTAAATAAAATCTTAAAAGTCTTGATTGAATACCACCAAACTTATCTAACTTGTTAAAAAATCTCAATCCAATTACCTCCAGACTTTTACTATCCCAAATTGTCTAATAAAATCTTGACCCAATACACCCCCTAAATTTATGATGTCAACGAAATTAAATTTTAATTTGTACAGCTTAAACCAACTGAGTCAATGTTTGATTTGATGATATTTTTGATTTTTTTTTTTTAAAAAAAATGCCATCAAAAAACGCATATCATCGAGGGATGAGAAGATCGATGATACCATGAGCTTGCACATGAGTGGAATATTCTACGGGATAAACAAAAACTAGATTTGCTTCAGTTGGTGGTCGATTTTTCTAGAACTCATCTACTAAATTGGTGGAGGTTGAAAAGACTTTGGATTTTTCTAGACCTTATCTACCAACTATGAAAAGAGAAAATTGTAATGGATTTTGAAAAGATTTTAGAGATATTCTTAGAGATTGATTCACTAGAAGAAGAATCATTACCTGGAGCGCCGATGAAGCCTTAAGCGGTGCTGTCGAAGTGATCTGCTCGCTAAAATATAAGTTAGGTTTAGGGTTTGAGGTTAACATTTAGGTCCTGTTTGGTGCACGGCATAGAATAGAATTATTTTTATAAGATAGGATATGATTGGATTGGATGAGATATGATGGGACTAAATTTAGTGCTATCCTGTGTTTGGTACAACATAGGATACAATTAAAAATAAAGTAATCCCGCGTTTGGTGCACGTAGGATAGGATTAACAATTCACATATTAATTCCAAAAACACAAATCAATAGTTCATAATTTGCTTGTGCTTTTCGTTTCTACTTTTTTACCCTTTGTGATTTGCTTTTTTATTTTTAATTCATATCTTTTTGTTTTTTTGTTTTGCTTGATGTTTTTGTTTCCCAGACCTTGCCATGTTTTTGTTTTTGTTTCCCAGGCCTGGTTTGGGTGCCTTTGCCTCATTGTTGATTACTCTATTTTTGTAATTCGATCATCTTCTTCTATCAACACCAAAATCAACTTCATCTTCTTATCATCCAACAATTCCAAAATCAAAATAAAGATCACCCAACTTTATATCATCTTCTTTGATTAACTTCATATCATCCAACTTCATTGCTTTGCTCTCTCTTCTTTTGTACGTCTGTATTAATAACACATCCCCCATCTCCAATCAACAATTTTCATTCACAAAATCCAACAATCAACTCATCTCCATCCAACTTCTCATTTTTCATCCACAAAATCAGTCAATAAAAACACACAACACTGCTCTCAATAAAATCATTATTAGATCCACCAAAAAAAACAAAACAAAACAAAAACAAACAAAAAAAGCCCATCAGTTTCTGGGTAGATGTAAACTCAGAAACCAAAATCAAAATTTGGTTGTCTTCTCTGTTCTCTCTCTCGCATCTCTATCGACCGAACCCACCCACCCACCAAAACAAAGGTTGTCTTCTTTGTTCTCTCTCTCATCTTGATCGATCGAACCCACCCACCCAACAGAACAAACCAATTGAAGAAGAAGAAGATGATGATTTCGAGAAAATAAGATGGGATTCATTTGAATCCCATCATTTTAGAAGGGATTGTTTTATTCCATTAGGCTGAGATTCATTTTACTGTTGGGATTAATTTAACCCATCCCATTTGTGCAGCCAAACATGAGATTGTGACTAAAATTAAGCCGATTCTCATCCTATCCCGTCTGCCAAACATGCCCTTAGGGATTTTGAGATCGCCCTTTTTTTTATAAAAAAGATGACACATAGACAACGGGCCAATATTTTGCCCGTATTAGATAACAAACATCAACAACGGGCATATAAAAGCCCGTGGTAAACAATATTTAAGTGCACATCAACCATGGGCTTTTAAAGGCCCATTGTAAATATTGCTTTTTAAAAACAGGCCCTTCATGCCCGTGGTGGATAACCTGTTGTGAATAGCTTATTTTCTTGTAGTGACAGGCCTTTATATGCCTATGGCAGTTAACATTTACTTACCATGGGCATCTAAGAGCCCATATTAGATATGATTTTAATTGCAACGGACAAATAAGGACCCATCGTAATTATGTGAAAGCAAAACAAAATCCCTAATCTGAAGTTTCTGACTCAAAACCCTAGTCCCATATGGGATTGATTTTCCTCAAGGCCCAACAGGAAGATTTAACAATGGTCGAAATATGGCAGATGTTATAGGTCTTCTTTCTTTAATTTTTCAAATTCTATAATATTATTATTTATTTGCTCTTTTTTTTTCTTATGTAAAGTGAACAGTTTTTATTAAAATTCAATCCAAACCTAGTTTCAATCAGTTTAAATTTTAAGTGTAATAAACTAGAATAATTTATTTGATGATTTTTTTTTAATTCCGTTTTCGAAATAATTTGATGATCGGTTTGCTTGTTTTTTCTTTATGTAAAGTAAACAGTTAACCAAACTGATTGGTTTTTAGGTATATAAACGCAATTTAATCTGTCTATTAAATGTTATGAAGGTTTTATTTATTTATTTATTTATTATTTTATTATTATTATTATTATTATTTTATTTATTATTTTTTTTATTTTTTTTATTTTTTGCAAACTAAAAGTTAATTTTATATGTTGTGGCAGCGGAACTACCTGGATTTGACAATTACATGCCTCCTTTTGCAAAAGGCAAATGGGAAAGAGATTATGAATGGTGTAAATTGGTAGGAATTCGTGATGAAACAGGAAAACATTTGGTAATTGACTTGAACACGCACGTATCTGCATACAAATTCTTAGATAATCAGGTAATTGTTAAAAGTTAATAAACTGTTAGGTTAATGCATATTAGATTTGATATAAAATCTACATTTTAGGAGGTCATACTTGAGAATTATTAAGTATATTAATATTTGTTATCACATCTCATAGGGTGGCTGACTTTGCATGAATCGTCAGTTAAGGAATCATCAGATTACAATCTCATGCATTAAGAGAATATTGGTAATAACTATTGGTTACATGTCATAACTATTGATAATATAAGTTCTTGATAAATAAAGTTATGTGAATGTGAAAAATGAGAAATGAGGTGATCTTATTTATAAAGGATGATATATGACTATTGGAATATAGTTGTTGGAATAAAACATTTTATATTTTATATGCAATTTAAAACAAGATAAATTTATTTATATTTTAAATTTAAAGAATATTAAGATATTAATAACTAGATATAATAGAGAGGATGGTCGGAGTGACCTCATGAAAAGTTACTAGCCAGAATAGCTTTATATATATATATATATATATATCTAAAATAACTAAAATTTATCTAAAATTTAGAGAGCATGGTTGGAGATTCTAATTAGTTAACGGTACGTATTCAAACAAAAGCTAGGAAAATCAATATTTCTGATAATAAGCGGATTGTATTTACAAAGTATACAATTTAAAAAATTTCAATGGTGTGTACATACAAAAAGGTACGGTGCACATACGGTTTTTCAAGAATACAAGTAATCATCACTCATAAACTAATCAAGATCCCTTATCGACAACAATGTGCCCACACAGTAATTTATAAAACCAAGCTCGAATTCGGGCTTTTAAATATTAGGCCCAGACCAAGTTCGAATTCACTACAGTATCGAACCGGACTGGGCCAGACTAGTCCAACCCTTTTGACACCTCTATAATTACCCATCAATAAGACAACATTAATACAGTATCTTTTTTTTTTTTTTTTTTTGATAGCTCAAATAGAGCAAACAAACAACAAATAGGGGTGCAAAACAAGAGGCAAACACTAGAAAGATAAGGAAGCAATAAATAAATAAAGACGAAACAAAACTAACAATTCTTCTCCGCCTCAACCTCTCCAGAAACACAAAGAGGAAAATCATTCATCTAGACGAAATCATTCTTTAGAAGGAGAGCCTTCTTAGCAAGACTAAGAGCCACTTTGTTGGTCCCATTAGGGCCAGAAAGGACAGAGGAGATACCCAGATGGTTCAAAATTGAAGAGATGTCATTGAGAATGACTCCACAATCAGAGTCCAAATGACTAGAATCATTAATCCATTTCACAACAGTAGAATCGTCAGTCGCAATGCAGATAGGAGACTCCCTACAGTAGGCAATGCCAAAATGCAAACCTTTAAGGATGGCCAAGGCATTAGCTATCTCTCTGTTATAACTAACATTCAGGCACTGATAGTAGGAGGCCAAAACTGAGCCTTTGTGGTCTCTAATCACAATACCAATACCAATTTTTCAATCTTTAACATTAGTGATATCCTTACAATTAATTTTGAAAACACCGAAATCCGGCGGTCTCTAGTTGGTGGCACACTGATCAAGACGCACCAAGTTACCAGAAATAGGAGAAAGATTAGTTTTGAAGTTGCTGAAAACAATTCTTACTCCATAAAAGAACCTCGGAGAGGTCTTGACTCTTGCCATCGTGAGTAAAGGAATTCCTCAAAAACTAGACCCTCCAAAAGATAATACACAGTAGACCAAGCTCCTCACTTCTCAACCTAAGATAACAATCAAAAATCAAAGAAATTGTTGTAAATGCTTTTAAAACCAAACTTCTTGTCGAACCAATCTTTGCGGGCATAATTTAATTTCTGGCAATCCCAGAGGACACGAATCGTCGTCTCGTTAGAATTCTTACAAAGTGGACATCTCCTATCAGTTTGAATCCCTCTCTTGGCTAAATTGAACTTGGTTGGAATTCAGTTGTGACAGGCCTTCCAAATAAAAATCTTAATTTTTTAAGGGATGGCAAGTTTCCAAAGGCTAGACCACCATCTGGTCATAAAGACATTATTAGAGGAACTCGGCCTCTTTTCAAGCTCTTGACCAATACTATAATCGCTCTTTATGGTATATATACCATTATTCTCATTATGCCAAATCGCAGTATCCTCAAAACAACTAGAACTGATTGGAATACGCAGAATATCATCCATATCTTCCTTTAAAAAAATGTCAGTTAATAAGCTGCTCATCCCACCCTCTGGAAAGAGAAATAAGTCTGTCAACTTTAGCATCCCAGCCCAGCGTCGGCAGAGAGTTGATTTTGAAGGTAGAGGGTCTCGGGACCCATTTATCCCTGTAAATATGAATGGAGGATCCGTTACCAATTCTCCATCTCATTCTAGATTTCAAAATAGCTTTACCCCAGATGATAGTTTTCCACACAAATGATCCAAAGGGATTCTTAAAGGCATTCAGGAAGTTGCAGTCATTAAAATAGTAGCCTTTAAGAGTCCTAGCTACGAGAAAGTCAAGATTTTTTAGAATACGCCATCTCTGTTTCGCAAGAAAGGCCTTGTTGAAAGTCTTTATGTTACGAAAACCTAAGCCCCCTTTCCGATTTAGCACTACAAAGCCTGGACCAAGCACACCAACGCATCTTAGGATTATTTCTGTTACTACCCCACCAAAACCTAGCGCAAAGTCTCTAAATTACCTTGATCAAACCTTTAGGCAGCTTAAAAATACCCATGGCATAGGCTAGGATAGATTGGATAACTACCTTGATGAGAAAATCTTTCCCTCTGACTGACAGAAGCTTTTCTCCCCACCATTTTATTATGTTCCACACTCAGTTCACGATGTCTGCGAAAACAATCCTCTTACTTCGACCTGTGAAGCATGGTAAACCTAAATATTTTTCATGACAGTCCACTAAATTCACCCCAACTAGAGACGCTAATCTCTCCCCCTCAGTAGTTGAAAAGGAAGGGCTCACACACATTGCTGATTTACTGTAGTTAATCACCTGCCTAGAAGCTTTCTCATAATTCTCCAACAAATTTCTAATGGCCACACAGTTGGCATCATTTGCTTTAGAGAAGACCAAACTGTCATCTGTAAAAAAACAAAAGAGAGATGGCTAGGCCTTTCCTACTACATTTGAAACTAGTGATCTTCTCTTTAGCTTGCGCCCTTTTGATCAGACAAGAATACCCTTCAGCGCAACTAAGGAAAAGATATGGTGACATTAGATCCCCTTGTCGAAGGCCTATAGTTGGGGTAATATTTCCACAGACTTCATTGTTGAGCATAAAGGAATAAGAAACAGAAGATATGCACCTTAGAACCAGATTAACCCAACTCTCAGGAAAACCGAGCTTGAGCATCATGTTTCCAATGAATTCCCATTCAACTCTGTCAAATGCTTTTGACATATCAATCTTAATCGTCATAGACCCTTTTTTCCTCTTTCTTCTCTTTATTCTAAGATAATGGAATGTGAGGCATGCTAGCTTCTTTAAGCACTTTCCTCTTGTTGGAAATGTCCTGTCTATGTTGCAATCTCCTTTTGGCATTCCACGAATCAAGCATTCTACCACAAGTATCAATTTTGCTTTTAACATCAACCAGTCTATCTCTGTTTCCACTAGTCTCCCATACAGAGATAAGGATATCTTGGCACTCCTTAGTATTAGCCCAACACTCTTCAAAGTAAAAGCATCCTCTCTTAATCCTTCATATAATATTCCTAGAAGGGAACTTATCAGAGAAGTCCAGGATCAAAGGTCAATGGTCCGACCCCCAAAACTCAAGATGTTTGATACTGAAATTAGGAAAAAGATCTTTCCATCCCCTGTTACACGAACCTCTATCAAGACATTCCAGAATCAAATAAGAGCCATCTCTCTTTTAATTCCAGGTGAATTGTGGTCCCTTGTATCCCATGTCCTCCAAGTCACACTCCTTAATAGCTTCTCTAAACTCAGTCATAGCACTCCAATTTTTCTTCAAACCCCTACTTTTATCATTATCCCAAAACACTTCGTTAAAGTCCCCCATACAGACCCATGGCAGATTAGACATACTCAAAAACCTCCTAAGAAGGGTCTAAGAGTGACAGCTCTGGCACAAGTCCAAGTGATTGTAAAAACCAGTGAAGTGCCAACTCTGATTACGGTTACTCTGAATTCGAACGTCAATATGCTCTTGGGAGTACATCATCAAATCAGCTGAAACTACATCCGACCAAGATAAGCAAATCTCTCCAGACTTGCCCACATTGTTAACCACCAATTTACCATTAAAACCTAACTTAATTCTCCAACTTTTCCAATTTTTCATGTTGACATCTTGTTTCTACAAAAAACATCATCTTTGGCTTAGAGTCCTGCTTGTGAAAGAGCTGGGTATTGAACGCCCGTGAGCTACCCAGCCCCCGGGCATTCCAAACTAGGATTTTAATTGTAAACGACGAACCGAAAAAAAAACAATTAGACGATAGCAATTAGTTGAAATCCCCATTTGTTGATGATGAAACCTCTAAACAGGTAACCATTTCAGCATTCTCTGATTCCTTTTACTTGCCCTCCATAATATCCAAAGGGACGCAATACACCTCCTTACCCATAGTAGATTTCTTAACAAGACCATCGTCTATGTAAACGACGGGTTGATAAAGACCAGCCAGCCGATAATGATTAGCTTTTTAAAAAAAAAACTGCCGAATTTATTTCCTAAGACCAAAGAAAACCAACCAGACAACAAGAAACAAAACTAAAAAATCAAATGCCCAACAAAGCATACAATTGGCAAAGCAAACGGAACCACAATAGCCCACAACAAGCACCAGAACAAGACATCCACCAAAAAGCACATTAGCGTAATCAGCTCACAGACAAAGCAACTCGCAAAGCAAATCAAAAAAAAAAAGTCACAAAGGAAACACAAAATAAAGGCGCCGAAAACAAAAAAATGACAATAACAAATCTCCTTATTCCATCTTATCTCTCAGTTTACTTGAACCTCTCCTAGCTAAGCAATCAAAGAAAGAATTCAACCCCCTAGGTCTGAAAACCACTGACACCCCAACAAACTTGAGAAGGAAGTCTTGAATATCATAGATAAGATGAACAAGTTGAAAGTTTCCAAAACCATCCACATTCACCCAAGACACAACAAATTTAGAATCGCTCACCACAGATATAGTATGATCAGCCAGCTGCACCTTTGAAGCTATCAAATTACAAGTCCTGTGAATGGCAAAGACTTCCATCGAATTAGTGTCGTAAATTCAAAAAAAAAAAAAAAAAAACAAACATAAAATTCTTCCCGCCACATTCCGAAGAACCCCACCCACACCAACCATCCCAAGACTACCCAAAGTTGAACCATCAATATTGAAACAAATATCATCGCCTTCAGGAGGAACCCACACATCTTTCTTCAACCTCTTCACGACCTTCTTATCCACACACCTCTCACTGATATCTATAAGTTCCTCAAATTTTATTGGTTTATTTCGATGACAAACCACATGTGGGGTTTAATGTAAGGGTAGCTTAGACTTTTGATAGTTGATGCTTTGTACAATCCAGACCTCAAAAGTAGAAGCACAAAAGGGTAAATTTCTAGTGCTTACTTGCTTTGAAGAGATATAGTTGCACACACACACACAACTCATGCATATTGATCAAGCCAAAATTGGTATGATTTTAGCCTTTATTCCCATCTCTTTATGGTTGATTCTCAGGCATTTCCCCATATTTAATATTTTAAAATCAAGTGTTTCAGGTTTTCTTAGGCTTCAAGAGCATTTGGGAAAAAGATGAGGACTTTGGTGCAAAAAGACACATAAATAGGTGAAACAGGGCATTCTCGCTATTTGAGCAAGAAGAGGTCGCCCTATGGTCGCCATGGCAATAGAGGAATTATTCAAGCATCAGAAAGTCGCCATCAAGGTTGCCACATGGTCGCCACGGAGATAGAGGAATTTGCAAAGCATCAGGTGTGTCGCCATGGCAACATGCACTTGCAAATGGCGACACCACAAATCTGACTCATGGTCACCATTTGCTCTAGGGGCGATCTTGAGTGACAAGTGACAAATGGCGACAATGTAGGAATTCCAACGTTGTCGCTCCAACGTTGGAATGTCACCACGAGGTCACCATGGCGACAGAGCAATCATATGTTGTCGCCATGAGATGTTGAGATGGCGAAAATAAGGGACAAATGGCGGCACTTCCAACAGAGGAATTCGAGCAATGGAATTTCAGCCATTCAAGAGGGGTATTCTTGTCCTTTCATGCCTATTTCATACCCTAGCTTTCCACACCTATAAATACATCACATTTTCTCCTTTCAAAAACACTTGGTAATTCTTGACAACCAAGAAACCTATTTTCTATCATTTCTAATCCCTCCATTTCTCCTCTACCTAAAACTCAACATCTAGATTACTCACCTAAATCATTCCTCTCCTTCCATCTTCTCCACCCCTTTCCTTTGTCACTTTTCATATGACTCCACCTATCTAGACACATCCTCAACACCCATTCTATGCACAAGATTCAAGCAAGGAAGCTCAAGGAAGGATCAAGCTTACAAGAGAGATCCAAGGGTGATTTCTCTTTATTTTACTTCTTTTTCTTGTTTGTATTTATGTGTAACTAAAACCCCCATTTTAGGGGATGATTTGAGAGACTTTTTGGACATGAGTATTTATTAAAGCTTTGAATATTATGTTTGCATGATTTAAGTTTTATTTACTTTTTAATTAGATCTTGCACTTATGTGATTAATTGAGTTATTGACACACTTGTTAATTACAATATGTTGTAGGATTAATTTGTGATAAAATTGGTTGAGTTGTTGACACACTTAATCGATTATAGCACATAGTGAATAGGATAGGCTTTTAGAGGGGTGATCAACCTTGATTGCCTAGATCATTTGATCGTCACTAACCGATCCCGCCCTAACCCCCTCTCCTTAATCGGTTAGGCATTACGGTGGGAAGTTGTTTAAGGTTTGTAGTGACGGTCTAAACAACACTTTTGAATAAGATCGGTCCGTGATTGTGTAGATAGCACATTAAAGAAGACATGTATGAATTGCTAATAGTCCATTAACTACTCTGTTATTTCCCTAGAATTCATATTAATTGTTTATTTCATATATCTTATCTAGATTTGTTGAGCATTCCATTTTATTAGTTTTATTAGGTTTATTTTACATGTATGTTTGATGGCTTGACAACCCATTCACTCATCCAATTATCTATGATTTATTTTATCGCATTTAGATTAACTAATTAATTCAACTAATTACTCTAATTCTCTATGGAACGAATCATACTTACCACTTTACTAATTTTCTATCTAAGTGGATTTTCTAAGTGGTGAAAATCGATTTTCAAAACAATCACATTCAAAACATTATTTTGTTGAGTACCACAAACGACCTCATCACATATCCATACTTCTTGTATATTGTGTGTTTTTATTTGTGTGCATTCATGTTTTTAATATCTCTTCATGCATGTTTATTTGATTGCATCTTGTGTGTTAAATGCTATGTCATGATTAGGTTTAGGATGCATCATTTATGCATGGGCGATGTACACCTGCTGTTAGGTCGCCCTACGCACAGCGCCTGTAAGGGGTTTTAAGCAAATTTGCCTTACCTATAATAGGATTGCGTATTACGGGGCACCTAATCGATTTTAATATAGATGGTGTCTCGCCCTTCACCCGCCCTACGTAGAGCGGGTGAACGACGACTCTCCAAACCCGAGAGCAACCGCCCCTTAGTCGCCTGATTTCTGCCCCCATGTAGAGCGGTCACGAAGAACTTGTTCTTCACTTCCTAGGCGAGCCGCTGTTCAACCGCCCTACATATAGTGGGTGAACAGCGGCCAAGGCAAAATTGTAAAAAACCAAAACAATGTCATTTCTTTTTGACACCCTATATATATGCCTCTTTATCTTTAGGTCGTTTTTCAAGAGTTCAAAAATCATATATTTCCCTTTGAACATTTTTCAAGCGAAAAAATTCACAAAAACTCACCTTTAAACACTCAAAGTTATTCCCTTATGCATCAAAGTTCATCTTGCATCATCTATAACCATATATGATGTATCAATGCATGAGGTTTCTGCATCACATATTGCTTGGTAAGGTTTTCACTAATTTCTTCTAATCTTAGTGTCTTTCTTAACAAGTCATCCCTTTAATTACTTATATGCTCTTAGAATATATTCTAGATGCAAGATAGAGATTGTTTGTGATGTTTTGATTGAGTGTTGTATTGTGATAGCTATACCTAGGATTGTTTAATCTAAGTTAGCTAAGTTTTATGCCATGTCATATAGCATTTGATATTTAGGATTGATTTAATTGTCATCTTATAATCCTAGATAAGCATTTAGTGTTCCTTATCTCTATTTGCATTTTGGATATCATTTATATTCACATAGGCTATTTAATCTCTTCATTGAGAAGTAAGTCTTGTGGCTAAGTTTGCTTAAGCAACAAGCAAATTGGACTAGGTTCACTTTTATAGGCCTGCGGATAGTAGTGGTAAGTTATAGACCGTGAGAGGTTGAGGTCAACCTTGGTTGTAAACACCATTACAATTAATGGATTTGAGGTTTGTATGTGGCACACATAACAGCCCGTGGATTTCCTGGCTTAAGGTTTCCACGTAAATATCAAGTGTCATTTATATTTCCACACTATTAAACTTGATATATTGTTTTGACTAGATTGGGGTTATTTTCATAAAATTGACTAATCGTGAAAATTGGTAATAACCGTCTAAAAT
Source organism: Acer campestre (assembly GCA_954870605.1). NCBI lineage: Eukaryota > Viridiplantae > Streptophyta > Magnoliopsida > Sapindales > Sapindaceae > Acer > Acer campestre. The sequence continues at coordinate 37,419,772 of OX940803.1, forward strand.
CTATTCACCCTCTCTAGATAATTCTATACACACCGTGCATTATTAGTTTCAATTGGCATTGGAGCGGGTTCCTAGATATACTTAGGTGATCCTTGTTTATTTTGGTATGTTTTGTATTTTGTGTGATTTTTGTTCATTCATACTTTTGCATTCATTCATTCATAAACACTATGAGTGGAAACGGTGGTGGCAACAAGGGTGCTTCTAGCATGAGACCTCCCCTACTAACCGGGTTGAAATATGCCTCTTGGAAAGGCAAGATGGAGTCGTACATATGCCAACTCCATGATAGGGCGTGGATGGCGATTGAAGACAGCTACACTCCTCCAATGATGACTCCTACGAGTGGAGGAGAGGATGTACTCAAGCCTAAGGTGTAATGAAACGCGCAAGAGTTTGAGGCATCGAAATGGAATATGAAGGCGATGCACGCCATCCTATATGCAATAGATGAGAATCAAAATAAATTGATTCAAAACACTAGGGTCGCTAGGGAGGTGTGGGACAACCTAGAAGTTGCACACGAGGGAACCGAAGTAATGAAGGACTCCAAGCTTCAAGTCCTCCAAACTCAATTTGAGGTGCTTAAGATGGAGGAGAATGGGTGCTTCAATGACTTCGAGATCAAGTTGATGGACATAGTCAACCAATGTCATCAACTTGGTGACCCTTACTTGGATAAGAGGATCAAGCAAAAGATAATGAGATCACTTCCCAAGAGGTTTAAGTCCAAGGTAACGGCTTTAGAAGAAAATAGTGGTTATAAATATATGAAGCCGAGTGAGGTGATAGGGAGGCTTCAAGCCTATGAGTCTAGGAAAGGTCTTACCTCCACACATCCTAAAATGAGAAACGGAATTGCTTTGAAAGCCTCTAAAGTTAAGAAAGATGAGAAGGATGACTCGGACGAAGACATGGCCTTGTTGATGAGAAGGTTTAAGAAGTTCGTCAAGTTTGAGAAGAAGGGCTTTGGATCCAAAGACCAAGACTTGAAGAAAAAGTCTCCTTTCAAGAAGTTTGAGCCTAAGCAAGAGAGAAGTGAAAGGAAAGGAAAGGAATATAATGCAATGAGTGTGGCGGCATAGGACACATTGCTCCCGATTGTGGAAATTTGAAGAATAAGAAGGGAAAAGTGATGGCTGCCATATGGAGTGGGAGTGATGACTCCGATGAGAGTAATGAGATTTTGGATGATGAAGATCTCATAGCTAACTTCACAGTCTTTGCCTCCTCCCACAAGAGCAAAGGTGCTAGTGAAGAAGAGAAAGAGAGTCAATGAGATAATGACTCAAGTGAAGATGACTCCTCATCTAACTCCACAAATGGAAATGTGGAGAAAATGGATATTCATGACTACATAGTCAAGTTTGAGAGTTCAAGGTTAAAGAACAAGAGAGAAACTAAGAGATTGAAGGAAGGAAACTTAGAGCTCTCAACACAAGTTGACCACTTAAGTGAAGAAGTGGTGAGAACTATGGAGAATAAAGATAAGCTAAGAAAAAAGTTAGACTTATCTAAGAGGAGTGAAGAAGGGATGAAAAGAGAGTTTGAAGGTGCTAGAGAATTGATGGCCAAGATGGGCTCTAGCACTAAAAAACTTGACCACATGTTAGATGTTGAAAAAAGGCCAAGTGACAAGAGGGGTCTTGAGTTTGAAGATGACAAGATGTCCTCCACTCCAAGCAAAACCGTATTTGTCAAGAGCATGAACTTCAAGGAGTCTCCTCCTATTCAATTACCTAGGAAGAAAATTCACTTAAGAGAGTGTTCAAGAAGTGCTCAAGTGAAGGTGACACCAATAAGTCCATCTCAAGCTCATCCTACAAGAGCTCCTCAAGCTAACTTCCCTCAACCTAAAGTCCATCAAGGGAAGAGACCTCTCATGCAAGCTCAACCGAGGAAGCAACCAGGTCTTGGTCAACAACAAAGAAGGAGAGATCCTTATCAACAACCAAGACAATCACAAAGATATTGGAAGGCTCCAATGCATACTCAAGGTTATGGTATGATTCCTAACTTTATACCTTCATGTCATTTTTGTGGTATTGATGGTCACATTAAACCAAATTGCTTTCATTATATCAAAATGCATAGAATTGAAAGCATGATAGGAAATAAAAAGGCTAGAGCCAAGATGCATGTCCTTAGGAAATATGAAACAAATTTGCATGATCCTAAAACATCTAGAGACCATATACCATTGTCCACTAGGAAAGAAAGTGTTTCACCTGTGTGGATTAGAAGATATGCTTATTTTTGCTATGTTGCCCAAATAGCTTTGAAGGCAAATTCTTCTAATTTTTGGTACTTAAATAATGGGCGCTCTAGGCACATAAAAGGAAACAAGAGTTTCTTCGAGACTCTTTTCATGGAATAAGGGGGATATGTGACCTTTGGTAATGAATCTAGAAAAAGAGTTGTAGGGAAAGGAACCATTTTCATTCCCGGATTACCCTTTTTGCCCAATGCTTTATATGTTGATGGCTTGAAAGCCAATTTAATAAGCATTTCTCATCTTAGTGATGAAGGATTTTTCGTCCTCTTTAGTGAAAAGACTACTCAATCCTTAAGCCCGATGGACAAACCTTATTAAAAGGTATGAGATCTAGTGATAATTGCTACTGTCTTGAGGCTAGAGTGCTCTCTTGTAATATGTCCAAGGATGAGCAAATTAAGTTGTGGCACAAAAGACTTGGCCACATAAACTATCGGGATTTATGAATCTTAGATAAGTTCAATGTTGTGCATGGCCTTCCCAAGCTTAGGAAGAAAGTCAATGGTATTTGTAGACCTTGCCAACAAGGAAAACAAACCAAAAGCATGCATAAAAAGGTCAAGTATCTCTCCACTAAGGAACCCCTAGAGCTTCTCCACATGGATCTTATGGGTCCCTTGCAAACCGAGAGTTTAGATGGAAAGAGATACATTTTTGTTTGTATTGATGATTTCTCTAAGTTCACGTGGACATATTTTCTTAGAGAAAAAACCGAAACTTTTGATAAGTTTAAAATGCTTTGCAATAAACTTGAAAATGAAAAAGACTCAAACATTAAAAGCATTAAACGGATTAGAAGTGACCATGGGAGAGAGTTTGAGAATGCCTATTCTGAAAGCTATTGCAATAGCTTAGGTATTTCCCATGAGTTTTCGACTCCTAGGACACCTCAACAAAATGGAGTTGTTAAGAGAAAGAATAAGGTCCTTCAAGAGATGGCCCGTGTGATGTTGCTTAGCAACAATGTTTTAAGGATTCCCGGTTTTTGATTGGCTTATTTCATGAGCAAACCACATATTGGGGTTGTTTGTAAAGGGTAGCTTAAGTGATAGGTGTTCATGCTCAATGACCCTTCTCAAGACCTCAAGGTGGACAAGCACTCAAAAGGTATATATTATGTGTTTATTTTCTTATTGAAGAGATTTAGTTGCACACACTCACTTATAATGTTTGCATTATGCTTTACTTTTGTGTGCATTCTCTTCAAATGTCACTTTTCACACTAGCACTTTGCTTGTTATTTCTTGGTGTGTGTTTTAGTGTCTTGTAATTCGTTTCCCGAATATGTTCGGAAACGTCTGCGCTTGCACGATTATTTGCTTGGTTTTACGTGAAGATCGCCTTTGGAGAATGCCCTTGGATTCTCCTTTGGTTTCACCTTCAGTTGTGAAATGGCGGTTTAATCGGCGGCCTTGACCGCCGAATGGAAACCGCCATTTGATTCTAGAGAGTTCTAGACTGGATCTGCGGTTACGATCGGCGGCCAGGCCGTCGAATCGAAACCACCGAATAGACCTGATGCATTTATTATTCTCGGTCTCTGTTCGGTGGTTTCCCGGCGGTTTAATCGGCGGTTTTGAAACCGCCGAATTAGATATTTTAAGTCGGTTTCTTTTTGGGTTTTGATCGGCGGTTTCAATTGACCGTCGAATCTGGTCGCCAAATGATCCCCTGCTTCTGGGGTTCAATTCGGCGGTTAAATTTTACGGCCACGACTGCAGAATGAAACCGCCGATCGGTGATTTCAAGGGCAAAATTGTCTTTTCACGTCCCCTGTTCTTGATGTCTATAAATATCACACTTTCTCATTTCTCTAACTGAGTTCTTTGACTCTAAAGAACCCTAAACTTAAAAGAGAGATTTTTAAGGGAAAATCAAATCAAGAACTCATTTTTATACACTCAAATCATTCACATATGCATCAAAGATCATTTAAGCATTTTCTAGCATAGTTAGTTTGCTTATTTGAGTGGGTATTGGTCATCACACTTCCCTTGGTATGTTCTTCACTTTTATCCATTGATATTTAGTGTTTTATTTATCAATGCATCTCTTTTATTATTTGAATGATCTTAGATTAATATCTTATATTCAAAATAGAGATTGTTTGTGATGACATGATTGAGTGTTGTATTGTGATAGCTATCTAGGTTTTTATAATCTATTGTTAGCTAAGCTATTTGACATGTCATTTAGCTATTGATATCTAGGATTGTTTTTATTGACATATTATCATCCTAGATAAGCATATAGGGTTGCCTAGCTCTTATTGCTTGTATTGAGTATTTTTAAATATTCACACATAGGTTGTATTATCTCTTCATTGAGAATTTAAGTCTTGTTGGCTAAGGTTGCTTAGGCCACAAGCAAGATGGACTAGAGCCACTTTTAAAGGCCCACGGGGTAGAAGTGGGGGGTTATAGACCGGAGTGTTAGACGAGGTCTACATAGGTTGTAAACTCCATTTCAATTAGTGGATTTCGAGGTTCTAGTGTGGCGCACTAAACAGCCCGTGGTTTTTTCCCAGTGGTTGGGTTTTCCACGTATACATCAAGTGTTATTTAATTTCCGCACCATATTACACTTGTTGTTTCTATTGACTATTAGGGGTATTTTCATAATATTGACCTTAAACGAAAATTGGGTGAAAATTCATTAAAATCTATTCACCCCCCCCCCCCCCCCCCCCCCCCCCCCCTCTAGATTAATATTTGTTAAACACACCGTGTTAATTTGTGAACTTTCAAATGTCCCTAGGAACATATGGGCCGAAGCCGTCGATACGGCTTGCTATATAGGAAATAGAGTTTTCCTAAGACCCGGCACTAGATAAACCTTCTATGAGTTATGGAGAGGTAGAAAGCTAAATGTTAGCTACTTCCATACATTTGGAAGCAAATGCTACGTTTTGAATGACTGTGATCAACCTGGAAAGTTTGATGCTAAGAGTGATAAGGATATCTTTATTTGCTATGCCTTGAATAGTAGAGCCTATATATTTTTCAATTTGAAGACTCGGAGCATCATGGAATCATCAAATATTGTCTTTGATGATAATAAGCTTAACTCTAGTGATCATGAGGAGGAGGTTGTTGTAGTAGATAACTCTCCTTTGGAGAAGGTTATGGAGACTCCTATTGTTGGGACGTCTAACCTTGATGAAGAGGACACACAACCTCTTGATAGAGTTCCTCTCTTGAACTCTAAAGAACCCCCTCCATGGGTTAGACATCTCTATAACAAAGATGATGTTATTGGAGATGTGAATTATGGTGTAAGGACTAGGTGTCAAATAGCTAATTTTATTAGATACACTTGCTACAACTCTTAAATTGAACCCAAAAAGGTTGATGAAGCCTTAATAGATGAATTTTAGGTTCTTGCCATACAAGAAGAGCTAAACCAATTTTTAAGAAATGAGAATTGGACTCCAGTTCCTAGTCCTAATACCACTAATATCATAGGCACCAAATGGATATATATGAACAAATCTGATGAGGATGGAAACATTGTGCATAACAAGGCAAAGTTTGTTGCACAAAGGTACTCTCAAATTGAGGGTATTGACTTTGAGGAGACATTTGCTCTCGTTGCCCATTTAGAGTCTATTAGGCTTCTCTTGTCCATATATTGTGTGCGCAAGTTCAAATTGCACCAAATGGATGTGAAGAGTGCCTTCATCATTGGCTTCTTGCAAGAGGAAGTGTTTGTTGAGTAACCCAAGGGGTTTGTAGATGCACACCACCCCAACCATGTCTATCGCCTCAAAAAGGCTTTGTATGGGTTGAAACAAGCACCGAGGGCTTGGTATGAACGCCTCACTCAATTTCTTGTTAACAATAACTACACAAGGGGTAGTGTTGACAAGACTCTATTCATCAAGAAAGACAATGATGAGCTTTTTATAGCTCAAATATATGTTGATGATATAATGTTTGGCTCCACCAACAACACCAAAGTCCAACAATTTGTTGATGTTATGTCTCATGAATTTGAGATGAGTCTTGTTAGTGAACTAAGTTACTTCCTAGGTTTGCAAATTAAGCAATTAAATGATGAGATTTTTATAACCCAAGCTAAATATGCAAAGAACCTAGTGAAGAAGTTTGGTCTTGAAAATGCCAAACATTGTGATACACCCATGAGTGCCACTTTGAAGCTAAGCAAGCATGCTAGTGGAAAAAGTATAGAACAAACGTTGTATCGGGGCATGATTGGTAGCTTGCTTTATTTGACCGTAAGTAGGCCCGATATATCTTTTAGTGTAGGTGTGTGTGTTAGGTACCAATCGGATTCTAAGGAGTCTCATATCTCTTCTGTTAAGAGAATCATTCGCTATGTGAATGGGTCATCCAACTATGGGATTTGGTACTCTTTTGACACTAATGTTAGCTTGGTTGGCTTCGGTGATGCAGATTGGGCAGGGAATTGCGATGATAGGAAGAGCACATCGGGCGGTTGCTTCTTTCTAGGCAACAACTTGGTGTTTTGGTTTTGCTAGATGCAAAACTCGATTTCCTTGTCCACGGTCGAGGCCAAGTACATATCCGTAGGGAGTAGATGCACACAACTCTTATGGATGAAGCAAATGCTAGTCGACTACGAATTCAATCAAGGTACTCTAACCCTCTTTTGTGATAACATGAGTGCTATTAATATTTCCAAGAATCCGGTATAACATTCTAGGACTAAGCATATTGACATCCGCCATCATTTCATAAGAGAACTAGTTGAGAGCAAATGCATTGTACTTGAACATGTAGGTACAAATGATCAACTAATGGACTTATTTACTAAACCCTTAGATGCAGCTAGGTTTAAAACACTTAGTAGATCTATTGGGATAGGTCACGTGGATTGATGTGATTTGGTGATTGACCCCATATAGGAAACTTAAGCAAAGAAAGCAATTGCATATTTGTTGCATGCAAAAATTTGAAAAATTTTATGCTTCTTTATTAATTGCTTGAGTAGATTGGTTGCACATATGCTTATATGTTTTTCTTCAATAAGTGTGAACCATGCTTGTATTGCAATCCATGTCATATTTATGTTCAAACATACATTTTTAGACTAGGAGATTTACTTAGGAAGTACTATTTGAATGACCTATAATGATCTCCATGACATGATGATTCTTTTAATGACATGCTTAAAATGTAAAAAGCATGAAATTCATATGACATGCTCAAATGAAAAAGCATGAATTGATGATTGCAATTCTTAAATGCAAAATAATGTATGAAAAGCTAATGAGACTCAAATGAATAAAGGATCTTGTATCCGTTCTAACGATTTTAAAATCCAAATGTCTCTCTTTCTTTATTAATTGAACATGGCTACTATCATACAGGTATCTTAGCCGGAAAAATCAAATAGGATGCAAAGTCGCTCATGCCATGTTTCGCTTATAAAGATGGAGATAGTTGCTCATTAAATTGAATGATTGATAAACTCTATATCCTTGCTTTAAATTCATGACAAATGGTGAAATTGGTTTGAATTATTTAAGGAAACCTTTGTCATTTGCTTTGCCAAATCCAATTGATTTTTGGACTTGAATGCAATATGTCTTACATGCAAAACATTTTTGATCACCCATTTTCTCGAAAATAAAACTCCTTGTTTCTCTCCGATTAATTAAGGTGCATAAAATACATAATATATATGATTATGCAAATAACTTGTATACACTATCTCTCTTTGTTACAAATGACCCGTTTCAGAGATACTCCTTTGCCAATCTTATGACAAAAAGGGGGAGTAGTATGTGGTAAAAGAGATTGCTAAATGTAGTAGTAAATTCATATTGGGGAGTTGACAAATTGAGGGGGAGCATTGCATTGCACATTCATTTCATGATAGTCATTGCATGATGTTGTATGTTTTCTTAAATGAATTTTTTTTTTAATGCAAATGCTTGATTTAACCTCACTTGATTAACTCACATACACTTGTTTTGGAAAGTGTAATCTGTTTGTTTTGAAGGATTGATAGTTCTACAAGAGATTGAAGACTTGAAGTTTTATTTTTTTATCTCTTTGTAATGTGGAATATCATTGTTGACCTTTAGTTTCGGATCAATGTGAGTGGTGTTTTTGTCATGAAATAGCCAAAGGGGGAGATTGTAAGTTCCTCAAGTTTGATTGGCTTATTTTGGTGGCAAACCACATGTGGGGTTTGATGTAAGGGTAGCTTAGGCATTTGATAGTTGATGCTTTGCATAACCAAGGCCCTCATAAGACCTTAAAAGAAGAAGCACCAAAGGTAAATTTCTAGTGCTTACTTGCTTTGAAGAGATGTAGTTGCACACACACACACAACTCATGCATATCCATACTTCTTGTATATTTTGTATTTTTATTTGTGTGCATTCATGTTTTTAGTATCTCTTCATTCATGTTTATTTGATTGCATCTTGTGTGTTAAATGTCATGTCATGATTACGCTTAGGATGTATCATTTATGCATGGGCACTGTACACCCACTGTTAGGTCGCACCTACGTATAGCGCCCATTTGGGGTTTTAAGCAAATTTGCTCTTACTCGTTGTATGACCGCCCTACATATAGCGGGGCACCTAATTGATTTTAATATTGATGGTGTCTCGCCCTTCACTCGCCCTACGTAGAGCAGGTGAACAGCGGCTCTCCAAACCTAAGAGCAACCGCCCCTTGGTCGCCTGATTTCTGCCCCCATGTAGAGCGATCATGAAGAACTTGTTCTTCATTTCCTAGGCAAGTCGTTGTTCAATCACCCTACATACAGCGGGTGAACAGCGACCAAGGCAAAATTGTTGAAAACTTTTCAAAACGTCACTTCTTTTTGACACCCTATATATATGCCTCCTTATTTTTAGGTCATTTTTCAAGAGTTCAAAAATCATATTTTTCCCTTTGAACATTTTTCCAGAGAAAAAATTCACAAGAACGCACCTTTAAGCTATTTTGTGCATCAAAGTTCATCTTGCATCATCTATGACCATATAGGATGCAACAATGCATGGGCTTTCTATATCACATATTGCTTGGTAAAGTTTTCACTAATTTTATCTAATCTTAGTGTCTTTCTTAACAAGTCATTTCTTTAATTACTTGTATGCTCTTAGAATATATTCTAGATACAAGATAGAGATTGTTTGTGATGTTATGATTAAGTGTTGTATTGTGATAGCTATACCTAGGATTGTTTAATCTAAGTTAGCTAAGTTTTATGCCATGTCATATAGCATTTGATATCTATGATTGATTTAATTGTCATCTTATAATCCTAGATAAGCATTTAGTGTTCCCTAACTCTATTTGCATTTTGGATATCATTTATATTCACATAGGCTATTTAATTTCTTCATTGAGAAGTAAGTCTTGTGGCTAAGGTTACTTAGGCCATAAGCAAATTGGACTAGGTCCACTTATAGACCTGCGGGTAGTAGTGGTGGATTATAGACCATGAGATGTTGAGGCCAACCTTGGTTGTATACACCATTGCAATTAGTGGATTTGAGGTTCATGTGTGGCACAGCCGGTGGTTTTCCTTGTTGAAAGTTTCCATGTAAATATCAAGTGTCATTTATTTTTCCGCACTACTAAACTTGATATATTGTTTTGACTATATTAGGGTTAGTTTTGTAAAATTGACTAATCGCCAAAATTGGTAATAACCGTCTAAAATCTATTCACCCCTCCTAGATAATTTTATACACACCGTGCATTATTAGTTTCAATATCCAACAAAATTAGAGTTAGAGCATCCCCCAAACCAGAACCATGGTTCTAAAACCAAAGAGCGACTCTAAACTTGACAGAATCCATAGCCCAATCAAGATTCGCTACTTTGTCATTCAACACCACATCATTACGAACTTCCCAGATGGTCCAAAACCCCAGCGAAAAATAGTGTATTCCAACCCCTTCTACTCCCAATCCTCAGACATAAACCATTCCAAACATGCATTTAGCCCTTGACAGAACTATTATGACAAAAGTTCACACTCCACCATGCCATACACCTTGACCACAACCTCCAAGACCAAAGGCAATTCAAAAAGAGATGATTCACTGATTCATTAAATTGCTTACACAACGGACATTTCGTAGAAAACAAATGAATAAACCCAAGGTTTCGGATCACTTCCCTCACCAAAATTTTGCCTTTCATTAGCTGCCAAACAAAAACCTCCATCTTAGGAGGACAAATATCTTGCCATAACCATCTGTTGGAATCCTCCTCAAAATCAACCGCCTCCTCAAGAAATCTCCTAAAAGAACTCATTGAGAACATTCCGTTTGGGCAAAACAACCATCCTAAAGCATCATGAAAGCCATGCCTAATCGAAAGATCCTCCAAAACCATCAAGAAACACCCAATTGATCAAGTTCCCAATCAAAGGAAGGTCTCCTCAAAAGAACATCCCAAGACCACACATTACCATTCTAGCTACCAAACTCATTTACCCTTCCAGATTTATTACTTGCTAACGCAAAAATACGATGAAAAGCATTTCTCAAAGGCACTTTGTCACTTTCTAAATCCTCTCACAATCTAAGTCTCTCACCATTGCCAACCACAACCCGAAAACCTTCCTGAATTACCCTCCTAGCACGACAGCCTTCACTGAAAAGATTACTAACCGATTTAACAAAATAGGAAGCCGCCAAGGGAACTTACCAATTCCATAACAGCAAATCAATGTCAACACCATACTTCGTACAAATGACGGATTTCCATAAGGACCTCTCCTCCCTTCCAAATCTCCAAATCCATTTAGCTAATAAACTAGTCCCTTTATCAGAAATATGACCAATCACAAGCCCTCCTTTTCTTTTACTCAAGCAAATCGAATTCCAATCCATAAAGTGAATTTTCCTCTTGACAATACCATCATTCCAAAAGAACTCCCTTTGGAGTTTTTCCATACTCCTTGCAACACTAGCTGGAATCTTGAAAACGAACATATAATCAGTTGGCAAACAAGATAGGACTGACTTAATCAACACCAGACAACCACCTTTAGATATAAAACCCTTTTTCCATGGAGCCAACCTTTGTTTCATCTTATTAAGAACCAGTTTCCACCAAACTTCCCTAATCGGGTTTCCACCAAGTGGAAGACCAAGATATGTGAAAGGGAGCTTTGCCTGCGCACAACAAAAAGCACCAGCCCAATCCTCTTCAACCCTCCATTTCTTTCCCACTTTCACCAAACAAGATTTGTGAAAGTTAATTTTCAAGCCAGACGCGAGTTCGAAGCAGTGTAAAATTCTCTTGACATTAACCAAATAATCCTTTACATGTTCAATGAACAAAATGGTATCATCAGCAAATTGTAGATGAGATATCTGAAAAGTCTCATTTCCAAAAACAGCACCTTTGAATAACTGAAGGTCTCTTACTTTCTCAATCAAAGTACTCAACACTTCCACTACCAAATTAAACAAAAAAGGTGACAAAGGATTACCTTGACGCAGCCCTCTTTCCATTGAAAATTGATCCGTCAGACTCCCATTAACAAGCACTGAAAAAGAGGGCGAAGCAATAAACCACCAAATCCAATTTTGCCATTTAGGACCATACCCCATTTCAGATAACATATCTAATAGAAAAGCATGATCCACGCTATCATAAGCTTTCTCAAAATCTAATTTAATGAGCAAACCACCATTCCTGTCATTTTTCCACGAATGTATAACTTCCTTATTAATCACAAAACTATCCACAATTTGTCAATTACTGACAAAATCCATTTGAGAGAGACCAATGACCAAATTCATCACTAGCTTTAGTCTATTGGACAACACCTTAGCAAGCATTTTATTCATAGACCCAACCAAGCTAATAGGCATGAAGTCCTTAATAGATTCTGGATTAGAAATCTTAAGGATAAGAACAATAAAAGTCTTATTGAGGTCTTTGACAACAGAACTGCCCTTATGAAACTCATGCATGAATTTCATAAAATCAACTCTAATCGAAATCCAATTAGCCTTGATAAAATTTAAGTTCAAACCATCCGCCCTAGGATCTTTGTTACCATCACAGTAATCAAGAGCTTTCCACATCTCCTCCTTCGAAAAAACACCTTCCAAAACCTCCTGATGGGTTTTGAATTTGTATGAGTAAAAATGGGATCTTGGAACTCTTTCTCTTGAAAAATATATATCTCTCAAAAGTGAATTTTTGCTCTCAAAATATGTGTGTGTGTCCAAGTGAAGAAGAAAGTAAAATATATATATATATATATTATCAGGTCTAGGACAAGCAAAAGGCAAAAAAAAAAACATTAAATATATATGTATATTATTAACACACAAACAGGTTTATATATATAATATATATATATATATATGTATTAACGCACAAGTCAAATATGAAAAGCAATCAGAATTAGAAATATATTATATATATATATATATATAATTCACGCACAAACAACAAAATAATAAAATAAAAGGAAAACAACAAAGTCAAACAAAGCAAAATGAAACTCAATGAAATTGCGGAGGGACCGCGTTGAAGGGGCCGTGCGCCACACGGGGGCAGAGGAGGCTTGCTCCCGTGGGCTGCACGCCCTTCACACGCCACCCTATATTTTTTTTCTTTTTTTTTTTGTTCTTTAATTTTTATCATGTCATACTAAGTCGGTTTTCAATCCGAGTGACTTTCGGTCCAGTTGACCTCGAAACTTAGAATTCGATTCCGTCTTCGGAATATGGATTCGGACTTAATCACAAATATGGAAAATTACATAACTTTCCACTCTAAGCTCGGAATTGAATTCCGGTTTCCGATAAAAACACGGAATGTCCCAAATGTCTCGGAAATTATCTGAAACATATAGACAACTCTCCGAATCACTCGGAACTCATCTAGGGACAAATCCACACAAAGTTGGACTCGTAAAAATACGAAAAATCTTAAAAATATATTTCTATAAAATCCAATGAGATTTTACCAACCATACCAAAACAAACACAAACACAAAAGTGCTCGTGTGAGTTGAAACATAAATGCACACAATCATGGAAACACAAATGCAAAGTAATATGAGAATGCATGTAAGTGTGTGTGTGCACCTAATCTCTTCAAGAATCAAGTCAAGTGAATTACCTTTCGCTCTTGCACTTAATCTTGAAGTCACGGAGATGCTTGGAAGCTTACCAATGGAACCTAAGCTACCCATTACAAAATCAATCCCAATGTGGTTTGTCATGAAATAAGCCAATAAAAAATGAGGCACTTACACCTCCATTTCACTAACCGAAATTTTCTTCAGAGATAGGTTACCAATAATTGGTCTTGACCACCTCACTTTCTTGAATTGATCTTTGAAGTAGGAAAAAATCCCCTCGTGAACTGAATTCAGTCCACTACACAACCTGCCCTGCATGTAAATGTCATCAATAAAATTAACTTTTCTTCTCACATTAGCTAATTAAGAGATGGAAAAACTTGGAATTCTTATCACCATCCTTAAGCCATTTCACCTTAGAGATTTGCCTCCACCTTTGCTCTTCACCTTTAATAACCTTCCATAACTTAACAAGACAATCCATGCGTTCTTTCCTGAGAGACGGCTGCCAACCAGAAATTTCAACCTTCTTTTCAACTTGAAACAACTCCTCTAACGCCTTTATTTGATCCCCACCTTGTTTCTTAAGACCAAAGCAGAAATTTCATATACCTTTTAACTTCTTTAGACTTAAGATGTAATCTTCTATCAAAATTCCCACTCCCTACACAATTCCTCCAACACTTACTCACTCCCTCCATGAAATCGTTTTCCTCCAACCAACTATTAAGAAACCGAAATGGTCAAGGACCCCAATCCACCAAAGGTTCCCCAATCAACACTGGATTATGATCTGAAACACTCTTACTAAGACCCCTTTGAACCAATCCCAGAAACCAAGACAAAAATATAAGGTCGTAAAGAAAATGATCAAGCCTAGCCCAAGACTCGACTTCCCTATTATTGGACCACGTAAATGCCATGCCTTGTAAGGTAATGTCCACCACCCTAGCCGCATCAATAAAATTGTTAGGATTATGCTCAATAGCAAGAGTGTAATATTGTAATTAACAATCTTTTTCATATTAATAAAGTGATTTCTGGTTTAAACAAATCTTATAGCATTTATAGTTTAATAATAGTTTAATAATTGTCAAAGTAAATAATCATAAGGTCTAAAGACTATGAGAAAAGAAGAATTGTTCGTACATCTGGATATGTATGTGGTAGACACAATTCTTTAGTCAGTCTTGAATATTGTTCACAACTTAAGTTAAAGGTTGGGCACCTTTATCTTGTTAAAGTTGTAGAATTCTTTTGCTAGCATTTGAGTGGGATCAAATGAGATATGATGAGTCTAAAATCATCGGAGTGTCTTCGAGCAAAAGAATCTAGTGCACTGGGTGCATTGAACTGGATCATAATGAAATACTTTATCTATAACCGTCAGTAGATAAAAGTAATTTCATTATCAGGACAATCGGATAGTCTATCTTAATCCTGAGATAAATGATGGACTTATGGTTGCAAGTGATATCATTTGAGTTATCAATGAGTACGATTATATCGCATAGTCTATCCTCGATAGTTTGGTGATATTCATTTGTTAATCGATAGAGGACTTCATTTATAGATATGGACATCGTGGCTCCATTTATCGAATGAGAGTATAATATCATCATATGGATGTTTTGAGGTAATTGGATATTAAATCTCAACGTTGAGTTTTCGATAGTGTCTATTGAAAACATGGCTTCTGGACAAGTCAAAATATCCAAGTTCAAAACGTGGTCATATGAGTAAATATGGTAACTTGAAGAGTTATAGGCGGTCTATGAACTCTTGGCGATTACTGATATTAATCACGAGGATACACTATCTCCAACATGATTGTCTAGGGTATGAATGAGGAAACATCTTCCTTTTCTGTCTTTATTTAAGAGTTCAATTTTAGCTCTTTAGTGGAATGAGTTAAAATTAATGGATCGGACCTAAGTGAATCATTTGTTGATTGTGATTAGGTTATGTCTATTGAAGCTTAAATTTAGATAGCCCGCCAAGATCCCCAATCCACACGGACTTGCATGGATCACTTGATATATTCTACCGGACCAATTTAGGGTCCATCTAGAATTGCATTTAATATATTAAGAATATAATTTGCACATTATTTATGTAATGGGCTGCTCAATTATATTTATATATTAATGGATGACATGTGGGCTTGTTTCTTTTAGTATGAATGGGTCTAGTTCACATGTGGGCTTTTTTATTTAAAGTCCTATGGATTAAATGAAATAAGAAAATAATATTTGGCCCAATGTTTTTATATGGGGCGGCAAGGTGATTAATTAACCTTAAATATTATTTTGTTTTCATTGTTTAATTAAATAAGAATTAATTAATTTATTAATTAATTGTTTAATTAAGAAACAAATCTTTTCTGATTAGGAAATATGATTCCTAAAGGTATACTATTGGTAGTAGTATACTTAAATTGAAAGACTTGTTTGACAAGGAAATAAATAATTAATTTTATTTATTTAAATCAAATAAGAAGTCTTTTTATTTTAGTCAAATTAAAAAGAATAAAAGATTTATGAGTTTGATTAGGGTTTGGAAGTCTTAAACTAAATAGGAATTAGGGTGCAATACAAACTCTTTTTTGTTTGAGGATTGCGGCAACCCTAGTCTATTTTTGGCTAGAGAATTCGGCCACCCTAGTTAAAAAGGAATAAAGAAATTTTGCCACATATATATGTGGTCTTATAATTTTCGGCTACTAGGGGTTTTTTAAGTGCAGAATTTTATTTTCTTCTTTTTCTCAACTCATAGAAAGAGAGCTTTTATTCTACTAAAACAAAAAGGAGACATAGATTATTCTTTGATGGTATACTATTTGCTTATTCATCAATAGGCTTGTGTATACTACATCGATCAAGGTTCACGCGAGTTTCGATCACAAGATTGAGAACTCAAAAGTGACCGGAATAATCTTAGGTTTATTTTGATTGTTTTTGTGACTAACGAATAAGAGAAAAGTTTGTTTTATCCAATCACAGGCTTGCAATTTAAAGAAAAGGGAGACCACGCTCCTAGGTGATCCACGTTCGTGCTAGGATTGAAGATCTTGCGGATTACCATCGACGTAAGTCAATCGGATCACGCGACAAAAGGTATTCTTCTTTTGTTATATATTATATATTTTTAATTGATTAAAAGGGTTTAAGGTTCATAAAAGGAAAAAATTTTAAAAGCTACTAAACCTATTTTTTTAGTCTCGCTTCCGCTGCGTGTACTTTTGCGGTATATTTTTCCCTACAAAAATCTCTGAACTTTCTCATAGAAGACACGTCCCTATGACCTTTTTTTCTCTCGGACAGAAGCAAAACAGTGTTAAAGTCCCCTTCAATGCACCACGGGTTTGGAAAGGAAGCTTGAGCATTCAAAATTAAACTCCACAACTTTTTTCTCTCTAATTCGGTATTGGCCACATACACATTACAGAAAACCACTAATCTCTTCATCTTAGAAAAAGTTCCAGCCACAATAATACACCTAGCATTGGAAATACAAGCCTTTACCTCAAAAAGATCCTCATTCCAAAGTGTAAATAGGCCACCAGCAGACCCAAGAGCTTCCACCCCAATTCCTCTAGAGAGCAACGATCCATCGAGAGAATTGACTAACCTATTATCGAAAATGTTCAGTTTTGATTCCTGTAAAAGCAAGAGAATTGGTTTATGAAAAGAGACCAATCTCCTCACCACCCTCCTTTTATTAGTACGTCCCAACCCCATAATATTCCAAGTCGACGCTATCATCAAAAATATAAATATAAATATAAAAAAAACCACAAAGAGCACGAGACAACCAACCAAGCAACTATACTTTCCTATTCGCAGCCTTCAACCTCACCTCATCCTCATATATTCTCCTAGCCACCTCTTCACTGACTAAGACTTCATTTCCATTAAAATCGAAACCTAAACCCACCCCCATCTCAACAATTTTTGTTACTTTCTGACTAAGACTCCAGGATTCACCTTGATTACCATTTTCCTCACTCCTTCCACTGCCAACCGCAGAGGTATTAATGTAGCCAAGCTCAACCCCCTTCTCTAACACCTTGGCTATCTCATTTTCTAGATTCCATCTCTCATTCTTACTATTCTATCCTTTGAAAATTATGTCAGCATATCCATTCTCCAGCGAGTTGGAAATAACATCTCTTCTAGTCTTCATCCTATGTTTTTTAATGGATAACCCCTTCAACATACACCCACCCTCAACCACCACCCCAACCACAACTTCATTTGAAGAGGAGTCCCCTTCATCAAGTCTTGAGCATTGAACCAAGCCTCTATCAATGTCAAGGCTCCCCACTTCTAAGTTCTTCAAGGCCCTTCCCCTATCATCCAAAACCACTTGATTAGCAGCCTCTGGGCCTTGAGTAGAAACATTCCTTATCTGGTCTTGCTCCAAATTAGAGATATGGGTCTCAGTTCCTATCAGGCTTGGGCCATTACGAAGTCCATCCTGGCCCAAAAGATTTCCTGATCCACAACCCAAATCAATGAAAAAGTTCCCACCAGCCAACTTATTAGCTTGACTAGTCGAAGAGTCTCCTCAACTAGCAGATGGATCTTCAAAAACTCTGTCATCACTATCAAGAGAAGATGATGAACTGTCCTCACTTTCCAAAGCTCTCTGATCAATCACAGCCCTATCTTTTTCTAAGATGAGCTTTGCACTAGAAATTATAAGTAAAAGAGGTTTACCATATTTATTTCTAATGACAACATTTTTCCAATTTGATTGGACCACCTTTTCCATATTACCACCAGATAGATTTCAAGAATCGAGACCAACACTTGAGACCTTCTCTCTCCTTGTCCTATAGGCCAATTCCTTGCCACGAATCCTTGTTCCATCTTCCAAAAAACTACTTTTTGGCTGTTCGACCATTGAATCGCTAACCCATCTCTGAACCTTATCCATACCTGAATCCATGTCATAATTTATCCCACAATTATCTCTATGAAGGCCTAGCTTTTCTAAAATCAACCCTAAATCAATCGGCCCCTGAACCTCACTAGAGGAAACCAGAAAAGAAGATTTTTCAATGATGACTTTAATAGCATCAGCCTCGATAGCTAATGGTTCACCCACTGCCCAACCCATCATGAAGAAGAACTCTTCACACCAACAGTTTAAAGGAACTTCTCTGAATTCAATTCATGACAACCTAGATTGAGGCGTGATTGCCATCATCCAAGGTCTCATAAACGAGAATAAATCCTCCCATAAAAAATGATTCCTTATGAAACTATCCCTGTCATCAAAACAATCTTGTTACAGAAGATACATCCAAAAATGATCTTAGTATTCCCACTGCACAAGTATTCAGCCAACTTATATCATTTTTCTCTCCATCCCATTTTACCACTTCTACCCTTTTTCCTTAACCGTATCTCTTTCTTCATAAACTATATAGGAGTCTTTAACCACTTCAACATAAGAGGGATCCGAGCCACTTACCTAACCTCTAGCGCCAGCCTTTAAACCAAGAGAAAAAGATACAGATGTCTGAACCCAATCATCAGAAAGACCTCTATTTTATGAACCCCGATTACTCCATTCTAACGCAGCAACCTTAGAGATAATAGGCCATCCATACACATGCATTCCATTTGTAAGCCCTGCCATTCTCTCAGCTTCCTCTAAAGTTGCAAATCAAACAAAAGCGAAGCAACTCCTCCTAGACTTGTTTTTAGGCGACAAATACAAATCTCTCACCATGAAATCCCCATTTGCTGATGACGAAACCTCTGAATAGGTAACCATCTCAATATTCTCTGATTCCTTTTGCTTAGGGATGGCCAATGGGGAAATGGGGATGGATATAGGTCCCCCCATCCCCATCCCCAATTTCCAAACCCTCCCCCATCCCCCCCCATTTCCCCATTTGGGGAAAATGGGGATGGGGTAGATTTGGGGGGAGGTCTCCCCACCCCCATCCCCATTTCCCCGTTTTCCCCATTTTTCCCCGTTTTTCCCCGATTCCCCATTTTCTCCGGATCCCCCATTTCCCCATTCCCCCATTCCCCCATTTTGCCTATATAAGTTAGGTTTTAAGTTATAAATATGTATTTATAATTAGTAAAATAGAAATAATAGAAATAATAAAAATAATAAAAATATAAAAATAAATATATATTAATATATTATATTATATTATATTATATTATATTATATTATATATTTGGGGGAAATGGGGAAATGGGGAAATGGGGATGGGGGCAGCTTCCCCCATCCCCATCCCCATCTACATAATTTTTTGGGGAAAATGGGGAAATGGGGATGGGGGGACCCCTCCCCATCCCCATCCCCATTTCAATTTGGGGATAAAATTCATCCCCATCCCCCCCCATTTCCCCGTTTTTCCCCCAAAAAAAATCCCCAAATGGGGATGGGGGAGCGGGGATTTGGGGCCCCGGGGGAAAATGGCCATCCCTACTTTTGCTTGCCCTCCATAGTATCCATAAGGACGCAATACACCTCCTTACCCTTAGTAGATTTCTCAATTGGACCATCGTCTATGGAGACACTCAAAAATTATAAATGTATGAATTGTTATAGGACATTTGTGTAAATGTATTCAATAAGAATTATAAGTACTCTACAACAAACTCAAGTATGCAAAAAATTAACCCAAAATATTTTAAGACTTCTAAACAGATATTGTATTAATGTACTATAACAATTCATACATTTACAATTTTATCTGCATATAATAAAACCCTAAAAATCAATTTTCCAAAAATTTCCAATTTTGAAGAAACCCTAACACAATCTAATCAATTTTACATTTGTAATAAGTCATCCAAAAAAAAAAAAATCATAGTATCTTAATTTGTAAGACTTATCCATATGTCTAACAAATTAAGGTCTTATAAGACTTTAGATTTAAAAAAATAAAAAAAATAAATAAATAAATAAAATAAAATAAATAAATAAATAAATAAACAAACCCTACTGTCCTTGATTAGGCGCACATGCCTCTTAAATTTTGGGTTGAGGCCTTCCGAACAGCTGCTTGTTATAAACAATATCCGCCCACATCAATACTAATTTAGTAAAATAATGAAATAAGCAATTTTTTTTGAGCCAGTAAAAGATTAGAATGTTTTTCTGTTGATCCGATATATAATATAGTAAAAGTAATTTTGATCACTCCTTTGCCTTCGTTTCAATCCCATGACAAATATATATATAAACTTTCAATCTCATTGCAACACTTTGTTTGTTTGTTTGTTTTTTATTTTATTTTTTCTATTTATTAAATTTTAGTTTGCATCTTTTTGTTTCTCAAAATGTGGTATTTGATAATGTTGATTTTGAGCATGTTAAATTTGGTTTATGGAGAGGCACAAGTACCCTGTTACTTCATTTTTGGAGCTTCAATATTCGATAATGGCAATAATAATGCCCTTGTAACCGCTGCAAGAGCCAATTACCCTCCTTATGGGATTGACTTTCCCAAGGGCTCAACAGGAAGATTTACCAATGGTCGAAACATGGGAGATCTAATAGGTTTGCTTTCTTTATTTCTTTCAGGTTTTTTTTTTTTTTTCAAGATATGTTTTAAAATTCTTGGATTTTATTATCATTGTTTCTGGCTAAGTGGTTGAGTTTTGTAAAATTCATTCCAAACTCAGTTATAATCAATTAAAAAAAATGTCCAATCTAATAGAATCCATTGAATTTTAAGTGTCTTGAATTGAATTAATTGGATGATCAGTTTAATTATTGGTTTTAAATATATAAACTCGATTCTCGGGTTTTAAATATAGATATGGTTAGGCTTTGAGTAATCTTTGGGAAGAATAATGACTTTTTATTATTTTATTATTGTTTTTTTTTTTCCTAACTAAATGAAATGCTGATGTTGAAGCTGAACATCTTGGATTTGATGATTACATACCTCCGTTTGCAAGTGTAAATGGGCAAAATATTCTGAAAGGCGTAAATTATGCATCTGGATCAGCAGGAATTCTTGATAATACTGCAATGCAAGTGGTAAATGAAAAAAAGACACACAGATTTGATTAATGCATCCTAGACGTCAAATCTTAACTCTTGTGACATGTCATAGGGTGCCCGAATTGGAATGAATCTTCAGTTAAGGCATCATCAGACTACAATCTCAAGCATTGAGAGAATATTGGGAGATAGAGGATCAACTTCAAATCTCTTAAACAAGTGCATGTACACAGTTGAAGTGGGCAACAACGATTACATTAACAATTACTTCTCTAAATTATACCCTACAAGAAGAATGTACACACCGGAGCAATATGCCACACTTCTTATTCAACAATATTCTCAGCAATTGAAGGTCTCTACTTTATATACCTTCTTTTATTATATATATATTTTTTGATTTTATTTTTATTTTTTTCTTTCGAATACGATAAGGGTGTGTGTTAGTGCGAAATTGAGGGTAGGTTTGGAATTACATAAGATTTTAAAATGAGCACATTTCTTCATAGAGAGATGATGTTGACAACCCACCTAATGTCTTTTTACACTTCATTTTAATTTTGTTCTTTAATCATAATTTTAACCTGAATTAAAATTACTAAAGAGGACAAAAAAGTTCTAAAGACACTACAAACCATTTTTTTTTTTTTTATAATCCAACATTATTTTCTCTCTTTACAAGTTTACAAACCCTAAAACACGTTCTTCTTTTCCTACCCATCTTTTCCTCTCTATCATCACAAATATACAAAACAAAACAATCAATAAAAATTAAGGAAAAAAAAAACCATAAATCTTATATCTCCAATATTAGAGATCATAATCTCCATTGATGGAGATTAATCTCTATTAATGGAGATTCTAGATCTCCTTTTAAAATTAAAAATCCAATAATATAAATAAATAAATAAAATATATTTTGATCTGTAGATCACAAATCTCTAAATTCAAAAAAGGGTGATCTTTTAAACCAAACAAGAGTCCATTATTTTATTGTTTTGTGTTTTGGGTATTATTTTGATTAAAAGTTTTGAGTTGAGTTTTTTCTTTTTCTTTACCTTTTGTAAATGAAACAAAATAATTATTAAAAAAATCAAAACAAAATGAATTTGTAGAATCTAAAAAAAATGATTTTATTTTTATAGAAAAAAATAGGTTTTTATGATGGCGTGTTTTTTTTTTTTTTTTTTTTTTTAAAGGAGTGTTAAAAGATAAAAATGATAATTTTAGAACAAAATGGAGTGTTTCTAGAAAATTTTAAAATATAAGTTTTAAGATGAAGTGTATTTAGAAAAGGTTTGTGAAAAGATAAAATTGGATTGTAAGGAGAAAATTTCTTTTTCATAATGTTCAATTTATCTGTTTGGTAATTAATTTGGACATAAATTATTAGATAAAATAACATGTTATTTTTGTGTCACTATCGAATATATTATTAACTAATCAATTTTCAATTCTTTTTTTTTTTTTTAAATATTACAATAATTTGGGTTTTTGGTGTGGGGGAAAGACTTGAACCTACAATCTCGTGGTATGGGTGTGAAAGGTTTAATCACTACACCAACTTCATCTTATTTTTTCAAATCTAATTTTTAACAATCCAAATCTGTTTGTTGACAATTAAACAGAAACTAACCGTTTATTGTGAAAGGGTAATTTCGCAATTTCATATAAAATAACATTTGACAACTGAAATTTGGTTGGAGGATGAAAATTGTATAATTTTATAAAAATAAGGACCAATTTATGACTTTTGTAAAAGTCACAAACTACTTATAATTATAAGAAAGTACATGACTTTTTCAATAATTTCTCTTACACAATTATGTTGACTTTATTATAGATTGAATTATCTAATAATAATCTACTGAGTTAAACTAGGGTCGTTTGTTTTTTTGTCTGAAGACTGAATAGTGACTGAAATCTGAATCTGAATGACATGTTTGTTTTTTTTTTCCTCACATCTGAATGTACTGTCAACATGTTTGTTTTTTACAAATAAAATTGTCTGAAAAGAAGTAATTTTACATCTATACCCATGTTAAACAATTATACATATAATATAGAATAAAAACAATCCAAAAATAATAATTATGTATGAACACATATGATCATGATCTTCTTCTTCGATTATAAACAAACTTTATAAACTCACACAAAACACTCTAAAAAAATAATAATATATAAATACATCACCATAATATCATAATAAAGTATTGATATTAAATACTAATATTAGAAGTGATTAGGGTTTTTTTTTTTTTTTTTTTTTTAAAGCTATTTAAAATAAGCAATATATTAAAATAAAGATTTCTATACAATATATAATTATTATGAAATTGGAAATATGTTATATATGGAGGATAGTATCGGAAGAAAAGATTTTAGATTGCATTTAATGCAATTCAGTGATTTACAATTAAGTGAAAAGTCAGGATTTTTTACTTTTTATTTTAAATTGTTTTTTGGTATTTTTAAGTTGTTTGACCACTTAAAAAAACAAACAAAACAACTTAATAATTATGATTCAGACCCATTAAGTCTTAAGTGGAAAAAACAAACGACCCCTAAATCAACTTAAATTCATGTGTTGGTAATCTAATTGGATTTATAAATCCTAAATTAAAAGCATATAGGTAGTTGAGATATTGAAGTCAAAATTTTAAATAACAAATTTAAGTTATTTTAGTGTATATATATAATTATCTAATAATCACTTTAAAACTATTTACGAACTTTATATTGTTTTTTTCTTAAGAAAAAAAAATACATGTTTATAATAAAACTTTAGTAATTCTAAATCCCCTGTCCTTTAGATCTGATTACATCTTGGATCATTTCATCCATTGTGAAGTGTATGATTGACTGTAAAGTGGATGATAGACTGTGTCATATATTTAGGGATTATTAGGTATACAGTATACCTGAAATTAAAAAATTCCAGGGAACCTTCGGACCATTGGATTTTAATCGATCAGCGATTATAAATTTAGAGAGCTTCTCCTTACAATCCACAAATTATCTATTCACACTCCAAATTGATTTTTTTATTAATGACAATTTTAACCTAAACTAAAATGACTAAACAAGACAAAAAAAATTAAAGACACTCCAAACCAATTAGTTTGTTAAAAAAATAATAATTCTCTCTCATAAATCATTAGATTAAATATTACATATTAAACTCTCTTCCTTAAATTTGTTATTTTCATATTAAATACTCTATCCTAATAAATCTCTCTCCATTTATATATATATATATATATCATATTTCCATACTTTCTCTATCAATCTCTAATTAATAGTCAAAGAAAATAAAAAACTTATGAATATTTTAGTTTTTACTAACAGTGATATATATATATATATTAAAAAGTCAATTTTTTTTTTAAAAAAAAGGATATATGAAAGCTTGAATTGTTTCAACTAGATTGGATTAAATTTAGAATTTCTAAGACTAATAAAAGAATTAAATTTCTCTGGGTAGTCACATACCTACATGAGTAACAATTTTTTATTTTTTTTCATATTTCGATTTATATATATATATATAAAAGGTACAGTACTTTTTTTTTACACACATATGATTCCTAAAAATCAAGCTTAACCGTTAGTATTGCTTGAGAAAGAAAAAATGGAGATAGAAAATTAAAGATATTTATTGGAGGAGAGAGAGTTTAATATGGTAATTAAATATTTAGGAGAGAGTATTTAATATGTAATAATTAATCTAATGATTTATGAGAGATAATTTCTTTTTTTAATAATTTAATTCAAAAAGGATAAAAAGGATAATCTTGTAACAAAATGAAGTGTCTTTAGAATTTTTTAAAATTTAAATTTTGAGAATGAAGTGTTTTTAGAAAAGAAGTGTAAAAAGAAAAAATTGGATTGTCAAAAGAAACTCTCATAAATTTATTGGAAAGAGAGAGGAAAAGAGTGTATCCTATGTGTGATGTAATCAGTTCAGGTGAGAGAAAGAGAGAATGAAGCATGTTGATTAGGGATGCACATTGGGGAAATGGGGATGGATATAGGTCCCCCCATCCCCATCCCCACTTCTCAAACCCTTCCCCATTCCCCCCCCCCCCCCCCCAATTTCCCCATTTAGGGAAAATGGGGATGGGGGAGTTTTGGGGGGAGGTCCCCCCATCACCATCCTCATTTCCCCATTATCCCCGTTTTTCCCCGTTTTTCCCCGTTTCCCCGTTTCCCTATTTCCCCATTTCCCCATTTAACTGAAAATTACAAATTAAACTAAAAAAAAAAACATTCCATTATAAATGTAAGAGAAAATACATTACAAAATAATGTCATATATATATACACATTATAAAATAATGTCAAAGAAAATACATTACAAAATATATATAAATATATAAATATATATAATTATTTTTATAATATTTTGGGGAAAATGGGAAAATGGGGATGGGGGTACCTCCCCCCATCCCCATCCCCATCCCCATTTCACTATATTAGTGGGGGAAATGGGGAAATGGAGATGGGGGGAGGTCTCCACATCCCCATCCCCATCCCCATTTCAATTTGGGGATGATTTTCATCCCCATCCCTCCCCATTTCCCCATTTCCCCATTTTGCCCTAAAAAATCTCCCCCAAATGGGGATGAGGAAGCGGGGAAATGGAGATCCGGGGTAAAATGTGCAACCCGAATGTTGATCCTTGATTTGAAGTGTGTTATGACTTATGCCATATGTGTCCCAGTTTTTTTTATTGTTTTTTTAAAGTTGCATCACCTACGATGTGATCATGATTTTTTTTTAGTGTGATCATATAAATTCATATGTGATCACATAGACACATACAACTAAACGTGTGATCATATTAAAATTTAAGTATTGTTTTTAACTTTTTCGTGATCGCATATAATTTATATACGAAAACATTAAATATATGTGATTGTATACCACTCATAGATAATAACATGAAACATAATTCCGGTGTACCATACAACGGCACGATGTCCTATAAATTGTGCCACATATATATATTAGTGGACCCAAAAAAGTGGTTTATTAGGTTGTGGTATCTATTATTATTAATTTTAATCATATTTTAAGTATAATAATACATATCGCTACATTTTTATTATGTAAACATCATAACTTCAATTATAATAATATACTCCTATCAAAAAAAAAAAAATTATAATAATATACATAACAAACTGTGGTGATGTTTATTATTATGTTCAAAATATGCTTAAAATATGTATCTTTAATAAAAATAAATAAATAAATAATTGCTATTAATATATATTTCCTTCTCTTATTGATATTTTTTTTAATCTTTTCAATATGATATTCATCACTTCTTTTTAACCTTATCATGTGAGTTTCCTAACAATTTTCTTTTTCTTGGTACTAGACTTTATATAACTATGGAGCAAGGAAAATAGCCTTATTCGGAGTACCTCCATATGGATGTGCACCGGCAATGATAGCAATGCATGGCACAAATGGATCTTCATGTGTAGATTTCATAAACAAAGCAGTCCAAATATTCAATGCCAAGCTTATATTACTAGTGGATGAACTCAATAACAATCTAAGGGATGCCAAGTTCATATATGTGAATTATTACCAAATTTCTTCCACCGTAAGAACTGGTACGCTTTTCTCTTTTCTTCTTTTAATAATCTTGAACCATCACAAATTTGGGAATTGGGGAGGGTATGACTGACTCTCGTTAATTTAGATGTGAGCGACTTACCTTTGGACCACCTCAAATGCCGCCATAACGGCATTTTCCCTTCTTCTTCTTTTTTTCTTTTTTTTAATTTTTTGGTAATATTCATTATTTGATGTGATCTCTTTAATATATAATACAGGCATCTCACAGATCTAACTGGTTTCAAGTTCATTAAAAACCTTTAATTTTTGAAATGTGTAGATCACATATCACAGATCGATCTTAAAATTTTGTTTCTCATATTGTGGAGAAAACCCTTATAATGTAAACGAGGAATCTACCAAATTTTGCTGAAAGCTTTTAGATATATATGTTTGTATTGTACTTAAGCTAAAAGTCATGGAAAATAGGTGATATTTTATTGAATTTGGAACCTTAACTGATCTGATCTTTTTCCTTACATCACATAATCTCATGACACATAAACATTGCAATAAATGGGTGGTTAAGATGTGATTGGTTTTCACAACCATTTTATCAACAACCAATCATATACTTTAAAAAGGTTAGGAAAAAATATCAGATCAGTAGAGGATCAAAATCTTATTTTATTTAATTTTTCCATTTCCTAATGATTCAACGTGTATTTAACTATTTAATGTTGATTTGGTGATTTCAGGATTTAAGGTTACCAACACTTCATGCTGTGTAGTAGGAAAATTTGCTGCTGTGTCAATATGCAGTCCTTTTAAGACTCCATGTCAGAACAGATCTGATTACATGTATTGGGATACATTGCATACAACTGAGGCCGCCAATGTGATGATAGCAGCAAGATCATATAGTGCTCAGTTTCCTTCTGATACCTATCCCATTGATATTTGTCGACTAGCACAACTTAAATGAGGCAAATTTTGATATCAATGACAACGATAACTTGAATGAATATACATTCACATTTCGTATTTTGTTGTGATATTTTTAATAAAAATAATTATTTCTTATTCAATAATTGATAAGGATGATAATATTTGAGTACTAGTTCAAGCAGGATGAACCTAATGAATATACATTCACATTTCTTAATTTGTTGTGATATATTTAATAAAAAAATAATTATTTCTTATTTAATAATTGATAAGGCTGATACTGTTTCAAAAAGGATGATATTCTTTTTCATCAATTGGTAACAAGATGTGATGATCAATGTGTGGCTTGGACACTAGCTAGTATTCCTCAACAGAATGTTCACCAACTAATCAAGAAGAATTTCTTGAATATGGTAAACAGAATACTTAACTTAAGGGATGATTGTTTTTTTATCTAAAGTTTCATAAGACCTTAATTTGTTAGACATATGGATAAGTCTTGCAAATTAAGATTCCATGATATGTTTGTTTTTTCATTTTTGATGACTTATTACAAATGTAAAATTTTTAAATTTTTCCATTTATAACCTTTCAATGTCCTTTGATATTTGTAACAAAATAATTTTTATTTTTAAATTGATAATAAAAAATTAAAAATTAAAAAAAAAAATGAATGGGAGGATGGTGGTCGGCCTCCTCTGGTCCCAAGAGGTGGCGTCGACGTCGCCCCATTGAGTTAGTTAGGTTGTGTTAGGATTTCTTCAAATTTGAGAATTTTTGAAAAATTGATTTTTAGGGATTTATTATGTGTGGATAAAAGTGTAAATGTATTAATTGTTATAGGACATTTGTGGAAATTTATTAAAATAAACTCTACTGTAGCACTTTTTTAATAAGATAAAAGTAAAAAAAAAAATTACTTTTTGTAAAAGACATACATATATATATATATATATATCTTAAAATAAGATATAAGTTGGAAAAACAAACAAACTGATTTATTTTAATTTAAGATATAAGAGGCAATAAGTCTTATAGTAAAAAAAATAAACATCCCCTAACTCTTAGTCAATAGTAGCATGTTAATTAGAGAAAGATTCTGGTTCATGTCAAGTTAGTTACAAGAAGATAATATAACAGTAGACACTTGAGTAGTTGTGCCAGACTTGATTTGATCATCTATTATGATGATCAAAGCTTCTGGAATAAAAGCTGATAATCAGACTGATGCTTAGGAAGTTAGTTACAGATGAAGGGTTGAGATTGTTTTAGCTAGTTAGCAGACAATGGCTAAGATCTTTTGTTGATTTTAATAAACCCTTCTTGTATCAGTTGAAATTTTAATTTGAGGAATATCCAGAAAATCACTTGTTTGAATTTACATTTTTCTCTCATTTTACTTCTCTAGTTCTTCACCATCATGAAAAATATTGAAGCTCTGCTTTGTGATTGAAAGGAACTGTTTGATACTTTTATAAAATAGTTTGTTATATTCATCAAATACTAGAATCTCTTCATGGTACAGAGCCTTTAACTTGCATCAACAATGGGTGCTGACCATTCAAGTTTCTCCACTCATCAAGATCATCACGATCATCTCTCAATTCTGAAGTCATCTAGTTTCAATATTGTTATGTGAAAATATTGATAGGATCTGAGAGTTAAAAGAGATACTTAAAATTAAAAAATGAGCGCGTGGGGTTAGCCATTTGTACGCGCCTTGGTGTGGTTCCGATGCCTTTTTGTTGCTCGAGTTTCTGCTCACGCGCCGCCATTCTTGCGTTTTTCTTCCTCTTTTTTTCTGGGTTTTGGTTCGTTTTCTTAGGATATGGAGATCCCGAATGAGGTTTTCATGTTTTCTGCTCAGCAAAATCTTAAGAGTAGTTCTAGTGAAGAGTCTGGTTTGAATCTGGGAAGTGGAGGTGCTTCTAAGCGAGCCAGAGCTGATTCTGATACTGGTGGACGAAATGATGTTGATACTGGTGACACAAGGAGAGAAGCGATGGGCAGTTTTAAATCCAAGCTTATGGGTATGTCATGCCCGAGTTCATGGATCGGAGGTGAAGGTGTCAGTGAAAAATTAAAGATCGAACAAGATGATGTTGTGGTTTCTAATGGTCCAGATGGCCCGATGATGAAACTTTCTCACAAATTGAAAGAAAAACTGCATAAACCCTGGGCCAATGCACTAATTTTGAAGAACATGGGTCGTTTCCATTCTTTGAGTTTTATGATTACCAAACTAACGCAGAAGTGGTCTCTGGCAGGTCAATGGCAGTTGACTGATCTTGGGGAAGGGTACTTTGTTGCTCGATTCCAGTTGAAAGAAGATTTAGATTATGTCCTTACTAGTGGACCGTGGGTGATTACAAATCAGTATTTGGTAGTCCAAAGATGGAAGCCGAACTTTGTTCCTGGTGAAGATTCAATCCAGAGCATGCCAGTTTGGGTGAGGTTATCTAAGTTACCAATGGAGTGGATGGTGTCTGATCTGCTTTGGAGCATTGGTGGTATGTTAGATAGTATGTGTAAGGTGGATCCTATCACAGAAAACCAAGCTAGAGGGAGATTTGCTAGAATTTGTGTGGAAATGGACATCACCAAACCTTTAGTAGGTTCTCTCAATATAGAGGATAGATCCATTCGGGTGGAATATGAAAGTCTTGGATTAGTCTGCTTCAAATGTGGTAGGTATGGGCATAGTAAGGAGAGTTGTAGAGAAGGTATTGTGGAGCCTATTCAGGAGGAAGTTATGAGTGAAGCTCAAACAATCAATGATAAGGAGGCGTCCCCTTTTGGCCCATGGCTCCTTGTTTCCTATGGAAAGCAGGGAAGTAGAAACTACAAAGGTAAAACATGGAAAACTGGTAATGGTAACGCCAATGCTATGGCGAGAAATGGTAATAACAAGAATGGTTCGGAAGGTTATAATAGGAGTGGTGTTGATAATGATAGTAGGAAAATGGGTGGAGATTTTACTGATGTGAGGAATGAGAATAAAAGCTCTGTGAAAATTGGGAATTCTAACACTGTTAAGAATGGCATCAATTCTAGTGGTTCTAGATTTGATGTTTTGAATGAGGAGATGGAGTTGAATACTGATAAGAGGAACCAATATGGTAATACTTCTGGTAACAAGGCTAAGGGGAAAGCTGTGCTGACTGAAATTACCAATTTAAGTGGCAGCCAGGAACTTAAGGCAGGTATGGGGAGCAAAAAGTTTTTTTTTTAAAAAGCGGATACAGTGGGATTCAAGAAGGTGATCTCACATGGAAATACTAGCACCTCTAAATCTGTTAGGGATACTAACATCTACAAAGAGCAGAAGCAGTCGGATTTGGCTACAGATAATGAGGGTCAGGACAGTGCTAGTGTGTTGCGGGATTTACACATTGATGTTCAGAAATTTGAAACTCAAGGTATGACACTGGATGATGGGTGCATTATGCAGGATAGTTTAATTGAGCCTTCTGTGCAAATTGACAAAGATTTTGATGCTGTAGCCACCAAATTACAGGAGGCTATGGCTGTGATAGTAGAATAAGTGTGGTTTTTCTGTCCCCTCTTTTCTATGATTTGTGTATGGAATGTGAGAGGTGCTGGAAGACAGGGCTTTGCTAGAATCATTAATGATTTACGTAGTGTTTACAAATTTGATATTTTGGCGATACTTGAGCCCCGTAATAGTGGTACTAAGGCCAAGAATATTATTAAGAAACTAGGATTTTCTAATAGTTTTGTGGTTGAGGCGGAAGGGTTTTCTGGGGGTCTTTGGATTTTATGGAATGATGGTTGTATTAGGATTCATATCATTGCCAGCTCTAAACAGAGCATTACAGCTCTTGTGGCTGAGCATAACAAGCTTTGGGTTCTAACAATTGTGTATGCCAGTCCTTGTATTACGTCTAGGAAAACTTTGTGGAACTATCTTGATTCCATCAGAGGCTGTTTTCAGTTGCCTTGGCTTATTGCTGGGGATTTTAATGAAATCATTTGCAACACTGAAAAGAGAGGAGGTCGTAGTAAATTCTCTAACAGTGGATTTGCAACATGGATTAATAGAAATAATCTAGTTGATATGGGATTTATAGGGTCGAAATACACTTGGATGACTAAAAGGGGCATAGGTAGGGAGATATGGGAGAGATTGGATAGAGCTTTATGTTCTATGGATTGGAGATTGTGTTATACGGAGGGGTTTGTTAAACATCTTCCTAGGGTTGTTTCCGATCATTGCCCTATTCTAATTCATCTTGATAGTAACCATATCCCTAAGTGTGATGCTAAACCATTTCGTTTTGAATCTATGTGGATGAAGCATGATAAGTTTGATGAGATGGTGCATAATTACTGGAGAAATCATAATGAAGATATTGGTGAAAAGCTGCAGGATTTTGCGGAAAGACTTCGTATTTGGAATAAGGAGGAGTTTGGTAACCTTTTCTATAACAAACGCAGACTCTTGGCTCGTATACAGGGGGTCCAAAGTTGTTTGTGTAATAAATATGCTGCTCACCTTGCTGTGCTAGAAGAGAAACTTGTTAAAGAGTACAATAATGTGCTTGAACAAGAGGAACTTTTCTGGCAGCAGAAATCCAGAAATTGTTGGTTGAAAGAGGGGGATAAGAACACAAGGTTTTTCCATGTGTCTACTATTGTGAGAAGAAGGAGAAACAAATTGGAAGGTTTCAAACGTGATGATGGGGTTTAGATTGATGACATTGCTGACATGAAGAAAGAGGCTGTCCATTATTTCATGACTCTCTTTGAAAACAAGCAATGTGAAGAGAGCTATCTCCTTTTGCCTGCCTTGTTTCCGGTTCTGGAAGACTCTGATATGGCCATTTTAGAGGCTAACATCAGTGAACATGATATAAAACAGTCTCTTTTTCAGATTGGGGGTTTGAAGGCGCCTAAACCGGATGGCTTTCCTGCCCTTTTCTTTCACAAATATTGGAACATATGCAAAGGGGAACTGCTGAAATTGGCTACTGAATGTTTTACAGAAGGATGCATACCTGAACACATTAACCAAACCTTCATTTCCCTCATCCCGAAAATCCCTAACGTTTCCAGTATATCTCATCTTAGACCCATTAGCCTTTGTAATACTTCTTACAAAGTGATTAGTAAGTTGATAGTTCAAAGGCTCAGACACATTCTCCCTAAAGTGGTTAGTCCCAATCAGGTGGCCTTTGTCCCGGGCAGGCAGATTCAAGACAATATCATTGTTGCTCAAGAAGTCTTGCATAGGTTTAAAAAGGCCAAAGGTAGAGTGGGTTTCATGGCTTAGAAGATTGATTTAGCTAAGGCCTATGATAGGATCCAATGGGATTTCATTAACTCAGTTCTAAAGGATGTTGGCATTAAGGGGAAATTGAATAGTCTAATCATGAGCTGTGTTTCAAGTGTTCAATTCGAAGTGATTTTGAATGGGGAAACTTCGGATGCCTTCCGGCCGAAATGTGGAATTAGGCAAGGGGATCCTTTATCCCCTTACCTTTTTGTTCTATGTATGGAAAAGTTGACTCACTTAATCAATCAGAAAGTTTCTGAAGGGTGTTGGAAACCTGTGTCTATTTCTAGAAAGGGTCCTGCAGTTTCACACTTGTTTTTTGCTGATGATTTAATTCTCTTCGGGCAAGCTTCTCTTCATCAAGCTCAAGTCATGAAGGAGTGTATTGATAAGTTTTGTGACTGTTCTGGACAGCAGGTTAGCCTCCCGAAATCTAAAGTCCTTTGCTCCAACAATGTCAGTGATAACTTGGCCAAAACCCTTGCTGATACCTGCGGATCCCCTGTCACTAACAATTTTGGAAAATATCTCGGGGTGCCTCTTATACACAGCCGCACCACCTCAGATACTTATAAGGAGATTCTTGATAAAACTCAAGGTAGGTTGGCTTCTTGGAAGAGCTCTACTCTCTCTCTCTTGTTGGGAGATGTACTCTTGTCAAGGCTGTCTCGGCTGCCATGCCTATATATGCTATGCAATCTATTAAATTCTCTGCTGAAATGTGCTCTAAATTAGATAAACTCAACAGGGATTTCTTGTGGGGCCATTCGGAGGGTATTAAGAAGGTTCATTCTGTTAAATGGGATGTTGTGTGTTTACCTAAATGCAAAGGAGGTTTGGGAATTAAGAAAACTAAGTTGATGAACCAAGCTTTGCTAGCCAAGGTGGGATGGCGTCTGTACAACAATAAGGGCATCTTATGGGGTAATCTCCTCAAGCATAAGTATCTGAAAGAGGATGGTATTGTGCAGGCAGGTAATAGCAATGTTAGTAACTGTTCCAGTACTTGGAGGGGAATCATGCATGGAGCTAAGCTCCTTCGTGAAGGTTTGATTTGGAGAGTAGGGGATGGGAGTAGTATAAATTTCTGGACAGATAATTGGGTGCCTGATATGGGCATAATTTTAAACCATGCTACTGCTGACATTTCGCCTCACCAGATGGCTGAGAAGGTTAGTGATTACTTGGTTGACAATGAGTGGGATTTGCATAAACTCAGCTTGGTTCTTCCTTGGAGTATTATCCATAAGATTGTGTGTATTCATACTGACAGTGAACATGTGGGGAGTGATAGAGCTATTTGGGGTTTGTCTAATAATGGGGAGTTCTCAGTTAAAAGTGCTTATGTGAGCTTGTTCAAGAATGAGGAGTATACTAACTGGAAGTGGAATTTCTTGTGGAATATTAGATTACCTCCTAGAGTTCAGAATTTTCTTTGGATTTTGTTACATGGTAAGCTTCTTACAAATGACCAACGTGCTGCGAGAGGCTTAACTTTGGATACTACCTGCTGCATTTGTAAGGAGGGTTGCGAGACCCTTAACCATGTTTTCAGAGAATGTTCTGTCTCCTTAAGAATATGGGAGGATCTTTGTAAAGGAATCACGAAGTCTGATTCTTTTAATGTGGACTGGAGTGAGTGGATTTTTCAAAATTTGAAGTGTAACAATTTGATTATGGGTACAATTCCTGCTCATCTCTTGTTTGTTGTGGTCTTATGGTTTATGTGGAAGTGGAGATGTAAAGGGGTTTTTGAAACCAACTTTAAAGTGGATGTGTCTGCTGGTAAATTCATTTTCAAGTTTATTGATGATTGGATTAAGGCTAACAGGGAGAATGACAGCAAGAAACAGAATAGAAGTTGTGCTATAAAATGGTCTCCTCCGGAAATTGATTGGATAAAATTGAATGTTGATGGCAGCTTAAATTCTGATCTGGGAACAATTTCTGCTGGAGGTGTGATCAGAAACCATATGAAGAATTGGCTTGGTGGGTTTGCTTTGAACAAAGGAAATGGGAGCATTATTGAAGCTGAATTATGGGGCATTTATGAAGGATTACAGGTTGTGTGGAGGGCTGGGTTCAAGAAAGTTGTGGTAGAAACTGATTCTCAAACTTCAGTGCATCTGCTTACTAACAGCACTCTGATAAACCACCCTCTTTTCAATATCATTAACGCCTGTAAAGTTCTGATGAATGGTAATTGGTGCTGCAGAATTCAACATGTCTTCAGGGAAGGGAATAAGGCTGCTGATGGTATGGCCAAATTGGGTCACTCTTTACAGTTGGGAACTATGTTATTTGATGACCCCCCTCCTCAGATTCTGGGTATTTTAGATGATGATTCTAATGGCCTAGCCAGTGTTAGGCTGGTGCCTCTCTTTTAGTTTTTTTTTGTTGTTTGTTCTGGGCGTGTTGCCCTCCTTTTGACAAAAAAAAATATATATATTGATAGGATAAAACCAACACAAACAACAACAAGCAATACTTATCCCTGTCTTGTGTGAACCTAATAGGAAGCAATTAAATAGAGCAGCAATATACACAACCACAAGCTCAATCACAAACACAAGAACACCAAGTATTTTACGTGGAAAACCTAAAAACCACGGGTCCTCCGAAATCTCCACTATCAAAATGTAATGGGAATACACAGTGTTCTCTCTAACTAAACTAGAGGCATATAACACAGCAATCTCAAGATTATCTAATCTTGGCAACACACGCAAAATCAACAAGAAAAACAAGAGAATTAGGATTACACAAACTCGAATCCTTTGATCTGGGTGTGTGTGTCTCTCCTGAGATTTCTGTCCAATGATCCGAACGGTCAGATCATAGAACCACGAGTGAAGAAGGTTCTATCCAAATTTCAGCCCAATCGGACGGTAGATAAAAGAGATATCTCACTTTGAAGAAATCTGCGCAGCACCTCCCCTGTTTTCTGTCCAGCCCTCTTCGGAACCGCAAATATCACAACAGGGAGCTCCGTTCGACAATTCCACTGTCAAGAATGTAGACCCTTGTGTAGTAAACACGCCTGCAAAGTTTGAGCTCGATCGGACCACAAATCGGTCTCCGATTATGTCTTGACAGCAACCTCAGAAAACCAGAAATATTTCTGCACTCTTTTCTTTCTCTCTTTGCACACACTTATCACTCTCTTCTCTTGTCTCTACTTATCTTTATTTCAGCTAGGTTTTAACCTTCTTATACCACATATAAAATGACCTAAAGGTCTTGGGCCATCCACATATATTATGTGGGTTTTACCATATAAGAATGGTAAACTCTCTTTGGGCCATCTCCACATTTGGAGAAAACCCAACTCAACAAATATATATTATGAGTCAAAATTAACCTAGAGGGGGTGAATAGGTTTTAATCAAGTTTATTACCAATTTTTCATTATTAGTCAATATTCAAAATTAACCAAATATAACAAGCAATCAATTAACAATTTAAAAGGCGGAAAAAAAAAATAAAAGACACATCAATTGATTTACGTGAGAAACCCTCCAACTGGGCAAAACTCACGGGCTTTTAAGCTAGTCACACGGTCCTCATATCCATTATTTGAATTAAAGTTTACAACCTAGATTGACCTCAAATCAAATCATTTTTTGTCACTAACCCTTCCACTCTACCCCCTGAGCCTTTAATAGTGATCCTAAACCAAATGCTTATGCACTAATCCACTTAGTCACAAAGCTTAACACTCAAATAAGAGATAACAACCTATATGAATGTCAAGAGTATTCTAAATGCATAAATGTTAGGTCAACACATTTAATACTTATCTAACCATAGATGAGCAAGTCAAACAATCATAGATATCATGTTGTTATATGACATATATATAACTTAGCTATATAAAATAAATGCATGCCTAGATGCAATAGCTATCATAATACAAAAACCCAACAATCAATGCAAAGAATCTCAACTTGTAGATAAAAACTTAATCTTGATGCAAACAAGTCATAAAAGAGATTTCTTATTAAGCAAGAAAACTAAAATGGATAAAAATGGTGTTCTACTTACCAAGTCATGTGTGTTGATGAAGACATATGCATGAACACAGCCTAGATGATGCTAGATGATGCTAGATGCTCATGGAAATGGGTTTGGATAAGTAAAAATGAGTTCTTGGAGCTATCTCTCTCAAGGTGTTATTTTCTCACACTAAAAACCTGATTTCCAGCTCTTACCATCGGTCAAAAGAAGAAGAAGATGAATATATAAGAGCCCTAGACAAAGCTACGCCGTTTTGATTAAAAAAACAAAAACAGGGCATTTTCGCGGTACACTTAGATAGAGCGTACCGCGAAATCACATGGGAGACACCTCTGCCAACATCCGTGGTTCGCTTCAACGAGCATACCTTGGATTAAATAAGAGCACTTTTGCCAACATTCGCGGTTTGCTTCGAAAAGCGTACCACGGATTCCAAAAAAAAAAAAAAAAAAAACACCTCTGCCAACTTTCGCGGTTCACACAAGCAACGGGCGTGGTACACTTACACAAACCGTACCATGGAAACCCAAGAAACTTGAGATTCCAGGGGAAACTTTAGCCATTCTCCATGGAGCAAAACCCCTATGACCCTAGACCAACCTTAGAGAAGAAATGGACCTTCTCTAGAGGTTATACATCGCGCTAAGACAAGTATATCATCATGCATGCGCGGACATTTTCGAACACATAACCGAAAACGAATTACTTAAGGCATAACCACACTTAAACTAACAAAGAGGTGCAAGTTTGTGATGAGGAAAGGATGCACACAAATATGCAATGATCACAAAAGCAAGATGAGCAAGACATTCATGAAAAGTGTGTGTGTGCAACTAATATCTTCAATGAGTTAAGCACAGTGATATACCTTCAATATGCCCTTGAGCTTGAGGTCTTGAAAATTCCATTTAAGCTTGATTACGAATAATGAAGCGCCTAGCCTACCCTTACACATTAAACCCCAAATGTGATTTGTTAACGAAATAACCCAATCAAAATATGAAAAACTTACATTATGGATTTTCCTTCTTTAGGAAGACATTGAGCTTCAACTTGACCATCAAACTTGATAAGTAAAATTTTATCTACTGAATAGCTCAAGTCACACCGCCATTAGAGTGTTGGAACTCGAAGACTTGATAAAAAGTTTCAAGTCTCCTCCTTTGAAATTTATTAAAGACAAAGATTATATAGGAAATGTGATAAACACAAGGACTAATAAGGAGTACTCAACCCAGAAGAAAGCAGATCAAGTGACTGTTGTATTGGCTTCTCTTAACTTTGACTGAAGGTGTTCTTGGTCAGATAACCACTTGCAAAACTTCTGTTAATGCTTGGGAAACTCTTGAAAGACTTTATTGACGTAAGACACTCGCAGAAAGCCGTTGGAGGGGCAAATGATGCCCATTTTGGGCTCATAATATGTCGTTAGAAGTTAGAACTATATTGATGACCCTACATTTTCCCATAATCGTTAGCCGTTTTTCCAGAAAAAATTGTTTTGACCTTTGTTTTCCTAACTTAATGTTTTAGGCGTGATGTTTTTTTTTTAAAAAAAAAAAAAAAAAAATTCTGGATGATTTCTTTCTTTCATTTAGTTTAGAAATAAAGTTTCGGTTTTAGAAATAATTCAAAATTACCTTTCTTGGTAAGATTTGAATCTTTTCTATTTCAATCAAGTTAGGAGTCTCAAATGCTAGAGAATTCAAGTTTTTTTTTTTCCTATTTAAGGAGGAGTAAGAAGAGTTGTTTGTAACTTTTCTTCAATATTAAAAGAAATCGTTCTTTTTGAACAAAATTATTATCGTGGATTCGACTATTATCGCTTTCGTTTAGTCAAGTGGAATCGGAGACAAAGGTTACAATAAGCCTATTGATGAAGAGCAACGAGACTAGAGACAACCATTCTTCTAGTGAAGATAAGAGAATGAGGATAATAGTAACCGGGGTTTTTAGTGCCGCCATAAATGATATTCATCCTCAACTAGATGTCCTACAAACACAGGTCACAGAAATACTTCAACGGTTGGAGGCGAAGTCACCCATTGGCAATAAGGTGACTAAAAAAAGGCATAAAGGGGCAAATGAGATAACTCATGGTCCAGCACTGGTGATTTAGAGTCCAGAACCGATTCTTCAAATCCAAAATCAATTGACGCTACTAGTACTTCCCATATAACACTTATCAACAATGGGTGCGGATAACCGGGGCCAAAGGAGGCCCTAGGAGATAGGGATTATAAATTTATTATTGACATGCCAATAATTTTCAAGGGAATGAAGAACGTGGAGGAATTCTTTTCCTGGGTCAATGATGTTTAATCTCATTTCACAGTGAGAGAATGTTTGGAAGACAGGAAATTGAAGGTAGTGACAAACAAATTGAAGGGATCTGTTGCAACTTAGTGGAAGTTCTTGAAGAATAAACAGGTTCTTGATGGAAGAAAGCTAATGGCTACATGGGAAAAGATGAAGAGCAAGTTTATGGCCAGGTTCCTACTACTTGATTACGAACATTGGTTTTAAGTGTAGTTACCAAAATGTAGGCAAGGTAATAGAACCGTTAAAGATTATATCAACGAGTTTATTTGTCTGAATTCGCATAATTTACTAACTGGCAATGAGAACGTGAAGACTGAGAGGTTCTGGAGTGGGTTGAAACGTGGATACAAGAACATATCGAGATTCTCAATGCATTGGGCAAGATTTTGATCTTGCATGAAAGGCGGAGGCACTAGCCAGACCATATACTCGACCACGTATATTGACCAACAATTTCATATTGTGCCAAACAAAACAACAGTGCATACTGACCCAGTCATCGAGGCTCCTGGAGCAGCCGAGGAATATTGCCTGGGGAGGAATCCGGCTAATCTAAAATAGTAGAAAAATCTTTATGTGAGGAATATGTCGTCTCAGTGTTACTATGCCATCAGCCAGGACATCATTCAAACTAGTGCCCATAGAAACTTGCTATTAATTTCGTCGAGGGCAATCATGTAGAAAAAGATAGTGAATATTAGGAAGCAGAGGTTACTTTTGGGATTGAAGATGATCGGGATGAAGACCTCATTAGAATGATAGAACTAAAAATTATAAACCTGAGATTGTTGAGAGTATTGAAGACTGTGAGACTAACTATGACGAGATCATGCAAAGGGTGAAGGTGGACGCATATATCGCTGAAGAACTCAATGTTCATTGGGATCAGGTAATTTGCATTATTCAAAGGGTTTTTTTTTTTTTTTTTTTCTACTCTAAATGAGGGGTTTTGAAATTACAACTTGCCATCGGGTGTTCCAAATTATTGAAATTATTATTGGGGCAGTGGCAAAAGTTGTGATCAACATAGGAAGTTCTGAAAACTTGGTGTCCAATGAACTCGTAAAAAGATTTAAGTTACCTTCAAAGAAACATCTACAACCCTATGGATTGCACTGGATCTGAAAGCTGGATCATGTAACTAATACTGTTAATGAGGTATGATAAGCAGGCCTGGCCCTATGAGGAGTCTAGTAAGGCAACCGCCTAGGGCCTTAGATTGTGAAGTGCCCCCAAATTGTAGTTAAAAAATAACTGATTTTAAAATATGATCCATATAAGATTTTAAACAAAATATACCTATAAATGACTTTAAAAATGACCCACCATACACATATAAAAAATAAAAAATAAAAAAGGCCCACAAATGGAAACTCAACCCATAAATGACTTTAAAAATGACCCCACCATACACATTTTTTTTTTCTTTTTTAAAAGGCCCGCCAATGGAAACTCATTTATCATTTTTATAACAATAACATTGGATCAAGGGTGGCGGTGGGTTGAATTCTAGCAACATTGTCATAAATAATCCTCTTTTATCTCTTAAAGAAAATAAAATAAATTAAAAAAAAATTGAAAAAAAAAAAAAAAAAACTATTGATATGAAAATTCGGAAGTTGTTGTTTCGAAAGTAATTAAATCAATACACCTTTTTTTTTCTTTTTCAAAAACCCTTTTTTTTAATTTTTTTTTATGTAAGCTTAATTAGTACTTTTGCCACTAAAATGTGAGACGAGTAAAGTTTAAATGATATATTCATTGATGTAATTATAAAAAATTTATTTTGGTAACTTTTATTTGCTATTTTGTTGTGTTATAGTCCTGAGTTTGAGTTATTATATTGATTTTTATAAATATTTACTTGAGAAAAAAAATCAAATAAACATATATAGAGTATCAAGGTTCTCATTTTCTATAGTTTGCCTTGGGCCCCGAAAATCTCAGGGCCAACCCTGATGATGAGTGCCTTTTCAATTGGCAAAAATTATAAAGATGACATTGTGTGCAATATTTTGGATATGGATGTCTCTCAAATTCTGTTAGCGAGACCATGGCAACATGATTTGGATGTTGGCTTCTGATGGAAATGGAGGAAAATTATATTGAAACCACTTGTTTTGATGGACATCCCACAAAAGGAAGATGAAATGGGTAAGAATTTTCTGGTGCTGGACAACATATGTGACAGAAGTTGTGAAGCTTGTGTGATGTTGTCACAAGAGGAAGACATTAAAAATGAAGCAATAACCAAACTAGCTCAACCCTACCCATTACTCTGTTACTAAAGTGTGGAGTTTTCATGGGTTGGCAACTTTATCAGAGGTTTATTCAAGATTTCAGTGATATTGCTGCCTTGCTAAATGAATATATGAAGAAAAGGAGTTTCCACTAGGGTGATGAGAAAGATGCCAATTTCGCATTATTGAAAGATAAACTGAGCATGGAAGCAATCTTAGCTTTACCATATTTTGACAAGTTGTTTGAAGTGGAGTGCGATGCTTCGGGTAATAGAATAGGTGCGATTTTGTCACTAGATTGCGTCCATTGGATTTTTTTTTAGTGAGAAGTTAAGTAATATTGCACGGTAGGGGTGGACTACTTACAAAAAAGAATTTTATGTTGTTTTTGTTCATTGATGCATTGGCAAATTACTTAATTCATAAAGAATTTGTGTTATTCAAAGGCCATCAAGCTCTGAAGTATATCAACAATTAGAATCACATGAACAACATGCATTCGCGATGGATCTCGTATATGCACAAATTCTCTTTTTCGATGAAGCACAAATTCAAACAGATGAACAAAGTGGCAAACTCATTGAGTAGGTGTACTATTTTGATAGTGATTATGGAGGCTAAGGTTACGATATTTGAATTTTTTTAATGGAATGTGGCAATTTTCAGCAAGCTTAGGATATGTGTTGTAATCATCAGGATGTCAAGGATTTTCTTATTCATGATGCATAGCTTTTCAAAGCTAATAAATTGTGTACTCCTCAAGGATCTTTATGTGAGAAGATTATTAGGGAGCTTCATGGTGGTGGCTTGAATGGTCACTTTGGGCACGATAAGACAA
Organism: Acer campestre; assembly: GCA_954870605.1. Classification (NCBI taxonomy): domain Eukaryota; kingdom Viridiplantae; phylum Streptophyta; class Magnoliopsida; order Sapindales; family Sapindaceae; genus Acer; species Acer campestre. Next base: position 37,462,336 of record OX940803.1, read on the forward strand.
TCGCAATGGTTGTTGTTGATCGATTTTACAAGTCTCAGCCAATTTCTAGTAAGCGCTATGTGCTAGTCGGACGGAGACCTAGCGCCTAACACCTAGGCCGATGGGTCAGTGATTAATCGGGGATTAATTGGAAAACACAATTACAAACAAATTCCAATTATCAAATGACAAATCCAAAGAAAATACTTTCCAAATCCACAAATGCCAAATTATCAATCAAAATTCAATCATAAATCAATCCAAATCCCCAAACACCCATCCAAATGCATTCAAAAACCAATCCAAATCCAAACATAAAGACACAATCAAATCAAAATGACAAATTGTAAGATCTAAGTTCTAACATCAACAAGTTAACAACATTCAAAATGTAAATTTTAAAATAAGAAATGAAGAAACTATATCAGTTTCTTAGTCTATGTCTCATCCTCCAAAGATATTGACACTCTTCATCGGACTCAAACTGAACTTCAATTTTCTCATTTGTATCATCATCCGCATCTAAACCAGGCTCTACTTCTTCATCATCCTCATCAACAAACCATTCATGTGCACTACTAGCATCACTTGCTCATAGCACCTCAACTTTCTTTCCCTTGTCTCTTAACCTTTTGTGCCTATTCATCAATTCAGCATTAAACTTGATGTTGACTAGGTTGTTCAACTGATCCACATCTAGTCTATTCCTTTTCCTCTTATGTATCTGCATAAACAATAAATAATAAAACATAAAGCATAAATATAGTATAAATTATAAAATATAAAATATAAATATGTCACTTATGAGTTATGACTTACCCTCTCAAAAGTGCTCAATTTCCTTTCGCATCCGGATGAACTACTAGTTAATTAGAGGATCCTAATTGCTACTTTTTGCAAATTAGGTGTTTGAGATCCATACATTTTCCACCATTGAACTACATAATAAGAATAAGTTATAAAATAAATACTAATATAATTATGAATAATAAAAAGAATTGAATAATTTAGTAGTTTTCTAACATGGATCGTAATTGTCATCATTCTTTAGACATCATTTTGCCACAAATGGCTTTCCAAAAGAACCTTATTTCCTACTATACTTGGTGAACTCAATATTCACAATGATATCTTGCATATCAAGGTTATTAGGAAAGAACATCTCCGTAAATGTAGTAAACCCGATAGAAACTACATCATCACCAAAAAGGGATATATCTTTATAGAAGTAATAGGGATTTAATAAATAAACAGTCAAATGTAGTGGAGTATCAAGCCGATCTTTAGATTTCTCATCAATAATTGCAAAGATGGGCAGATAATGGTGTTCAACATTGTTCAACGCCTCTTTTATCTCAAGCTACGCTTGTAAAAGCTCTCCATATAAAAAAGCCAAGGATGGCCTTCAATCACCATCAACCAATCGAAGCACTTTCACCAATGGACCAAATACCCTTAAGCACAAGTTCACAACATTCCAAAAACTAAGGCTCACCATAGTTAAGTAGGCCTCTCTCCTCTTAACAATGTTCGCCTATTTGCATTTTTCCCATTCGGCACTAGTAAACATATACCTCAACCCATCCTTTTTTACCACCAAACTTTCCAAGCTTAGGAAAGTGAAGGCAAACCTAGTGACTCCCGGCCTCACTATATACCTCCTTTTTGTAAAGCTCCTCATTAACGACAGCATCTTATGATGTGCATAAATGAAGATTGTGAAACTTTTGGCCGCATCGATGAACTTCTTGTACTTTGGTAGTTTACCAATACTTTCAAGCATCAAGTTAATGGTGTGAGTGGCACACGAGCTCAAAAAAATATGTGGCATCTTCTCCTTAAATAACTTTGCCGCGGACATATAGTTAGAGGCATTGTCGGTGATTATTTGAACAACATTATGAGGCCCAACTTGTTGAATCCCCTTCAACACATACTGAAAAATATATTCACCGGTGTGTGTGCCTCGTCAGATCATTCCTTATATGAAAGGAAAGTGGTTCCTTCCCTACAATTTATACACAAGTTCATGATACTCCTCCTTTTTCTATCCATTCAAGCATCTGACATAATTGAGCACCCAATAAGTTTCCACACTTTTTCTTAGTTTTTGATGGCAACTTGGGTTTTGTCAACCATTTTCTTCAACAGTGCCTCCCTCAAATACCATTAACTTGGAGGTTGGAAACCTAGTCCAAATAGACCAACCACATGAACCATTGCTTTGAAGCTATCACTGTCAATGGCATTAAAATGAATGCCCTTTTCATACAACCATTATGCCACATATTCTTGCATCGATAATGTCCTCTCTTTAAAGAGTGATTCATTAATATTTTGTTGTCGCAAAGACCTACCACCGATGGAACTAGAGTCAATAGACTTTGCAAATTTATCCATAAGGCCAAGAAAATTAGGCTCTATCATTGTCCCTAACCCTTCCATTTCCTCACATTCTTCGCCACTGATATTCACCCCTGCTCTTATCTCATCCTCTTCCTTTCTCTTAATTCTCTTCTTCTTTTCGGCATCTTCAATGGCTTTTCTACATGAATCAATATTCTCCTTTTGTTGACCTCGAACACAAAGCCACGTTTCCCTTTATGCGACCAACATGTTCTTTCAGTCTATATACCCCCCCCCCCCCCCCCCCTGAAAATGTCTTTCCACACAGCTTGCATTTCACTCTATCCAAATCATTTGCATCAATCAATTAGCCAAACTCCCACCCAATATCATTTTATTTTTGTTTCAACATGGAATTGGCATTGGAGGCACCCGAAGTATTGGGCACTGCACTCATGTTAAAATCTGAAATCAAATATTAAAAAAAAAAAAATTAAAATCCTAATTCACAATTCACAAACCCTAAACAACTTAATAACATACATAAAATAGAAATTTTAAAAGACCATATCTAAGGCATCATCACCTTTTACAAATGAAATGTAAATATATAGATATATATATATGTTTTTGCTTCACTTTCTGTGACTACTTTGTAAAATAAAAACTAAAAAATAACGATGGTGAAGAAAGAAGCAGTAGCTCCTTTAAAGTATGCCACGTTCATTGGAAAAATGGAAAGTAAAAGATTGAACTCTCTCTCTCAAAAAAAAAAAAAAAGATTAAATTCCCTACAACATGCAAAAGGCACGACAGGCAAAAGCCTACAACAAAACCAGAAAATAGAGTAAAAAAGCACCACAACAAGCGCAACACACTAGCAAAACATAATCCCACAGTTTCCATGTCCCATGTTTTAGCCTTTAGGATTTAAGAGCATGTCCTAATACTAATTCATTTAACAACAAAAACAAGAAGTCAATATTCAACTTGATAGCCTAATGTATGGACGAATTATTGGATTTCAAATGACAACTTCAGAACCTGGTTCCTTGGTAACATTAGCTAATTCAACGATCCTACCATCCCCTCACTTAAATGGAAATAAGATGTTAAAATGGATTTGATTAGTTGACAATTTTCTTGAAAAATTAGAGAATGAAGTTTCCTTTCTTGAAGAGACCGTAACTAAATACACTTAAAAAGAAGGCAACAATGATGGTTGCATATATTCAGATTTACCTAACTTGAATTTTGTCAACAAGAAACAGTTGTACCATATCAAACACTTGGAAGACAAAAAGGAAACCTAAAAAAAAAAAAAGATTCATTAATAATTAATCCAATATATATATATTCAAAATCCAACATCTTACAAACCTAAACTAGTTGTTCACTAGAATGATTCATTAATAATTAATCCAGTAAAGTATTTATATTCAAAATCTAATAGCAGAAATTTTCTAATTACTGTGATTCAAACCAATTAAATTTTCAAAATCCAAATTTCTAATTTTGAATCCATAACACAAATCACAAGGAATAACCAAACCCACCAAAGCTCCTACACAAAACACCCAACAACAACCAAAAACAAAGAGCAAAAAGTTCAAAAACACAAACATAAACCAAACTAGAAAATAGAAGATTTGTATAAGAGACATGAAAATAAAAGAGATGAGAGGGTACATGACAACAGACCTGCGAACTGGAGATGGTTGTGAACTAGCAATGGAAGACAGAAGCTTTTGGCGATTTCGACGACTGAATGGTGGCAAATGGCAAGCAGCAGGAAGCTTATTTAGGCGATCTGGTTTAGGTTTGTAAGCTGTTTGGTCTAAGATGAACTGATGAAGGGAACAACTGGTTTAGGTTTGTAAGATGAATTGAAAACAAGGGCATTTTTTTTATTAAAAAAAAAAAAAATAGGCAAGGTGGGTTCAAAGCCATTGACTGCCACTTAGGCAACTTGTCAGTTAGTCACCGCCTTATCCGATTAATCAGAGACCATGGAATCAGGGCAATCTTAGCCTTTTCACCTTAGTGACCTGGTGCCTAGCTGAATTGCACTAATTAATCGACCTAGTCGGCCAACTTCTACAACACTGGTCTCAGCTGAAGAGAGATGTGAGTAAGATGCGTGGTACATCATTATCAGGTATGTCAAAAGTCAAAGGGGCAAGTTCAAAATACATGTTTGCACCCCCCCCCCCCCCCCCCCCCGGTTTCAGACATGATTTGGGTAGATTTATCTATGGAATTTGTGCTTTGCCCACACACATACTCAACATAGAAATGATTCCATCATGGTTGTCCATGTTTAACTATTTTTTTGAAAATAACGCATTTAATCTCCGATAGGCAGACCGCAGATGCGAGTTTTACTTCAATTTGCTTTGACATATAAATATAAATATAAATATGCAAATGCTACCAAGTCAATCGGGTATTATTTTATTATTATTTTATTTTAGTATTTTAAATTAATTTTGAGGATTCACGAGTGGTCATGAATATAGATTTGCCTATAATAACTTTGGATGTCTTATGAGAAATTTTAAACGCGACTTTCTATATCTAATGTGAATATGAATAGTGTTGGCAAAACGGGTCGGGCATTGGCGAGCTGCCCGGCCCCGATTTAACAGGCTAGGCCCAAGTCTGTTGAGCCGACGTGCAGTGCTGGAATTAGGTGGAGCGGTTTGCAGACTGGCCCGCCAGGCCTATGGGCCTAAATATTTTTTGAAAAAATGAATTCTGGTGGGCCCAAACAGGCCAACCCACGGGCCGGCCTGTTAGGGCTCGCCATAATTCATTTTTTCAAAAAAAAAAAAAATAATTTGAATTATAGGGTGGCTTTTGTAATTAACCAGGTGACCGTTGCTGGCCGTTGGGAAGTAAAAAAAAATCCAAAACTTTTACCCTTCTTCCCCAAATTAGGTTTAATTCTTTTTAGGTTTTTTCTTTGTCTTTTTTATACAGATTCGTGCACCGGTGAAGGGAAGGCTTCACCGACACGATGCAGGACAGTGCTGGTGAAGGATAGTGAAGCACGACACACAACGGTCCTCGGCAGTTTGCGAAGGACAACAAAGCCCAAAAGGTCGGCCACGAAGCCTAGAATGTCGCCAACGCTCAACGACACCTTCGTCGGTGCTCGGCAACCCTCAAAGCACGTCGGTGAGAGAGAGATTAGAGAGAGAGAGAGAGAGAGAGAGAGAGAGAGAGCTGAGCTAAGCTGAGCTGAAGAGAGAGGGAAAAAAAAAGTTGATTTGGGATGGTTTTTATATGAGGGTTTTCCAGCAATTTCTCAAAAACATGGTTATTAACAATTAAAATTTTGTTTGTGATTAAAAACGAATTTCCCATAATATATGTAGTCATTTTTAGCAATTTACACAATAACTAAAGACGTCAAACAGAGCTTAGGTGTTTTTGTTTTATTTGATCTTATTATGAGGCACAGCTTCTTCATTCTAGTTTCTCTTTATCTTTCTGAATTCAAATGGGTCTGTGGTACTTCCAGGTGGCATATCAATTTGGAATGAAGCTAAGCCGGGACACAATAAACATTCTGCTTGAATGCTGTTGAAACTGGAAGTTGGAATGGCAATTATGTGTCTACAGTTGAGCAACAACATGTGTATACCCCCATTTCAACCATGAAATCTGAGAGTGAGAATAAAAATACTGATCGAATTTCTCGTTCTGTTCCAATTGGTCTTGATGAATTCAAGAGCAGAACGTTTAGCTCGAAAAGTAAATCTGGAACTGGTCAGCCAAGAAGTGTAACACATAGACTGGAGCCCGGGGGTAAAGAGTACAATTACGCTTCAACTTCTAAGGGAGCAAAGGTCTTAGCTTACAACAAGGAGGCAAAGGGTGCAACAAATATCTTAACCAAAGACAAGGATAAGTACCTTCAGAATCCATGTTCTGCATAAGAGAAATTTGTTATTATAGAACTTTCAGAAGAAATATTAGTGGATTCAATTGAGATAGTAAATTTTGAACATTACTCTTCTAATTGAAAGATTTTGAGCTGTATGGTAGTTTAGCAAATTTAGTTTGCGATACCAGTTCATTCTCTATTCATCATCAAATTCATCCCTTCAACTTCGGCATCAAAGAATGACAAATAAACTATATCCATTGAAAAAGAATGACAAAATACACACTTAAAAGAGTTTAATATAAGTAATGATTAAAGAAAAATGCATACTCCAACCTCCTTAAAGAGTTTAGTAAGAATAATGATTAAAGAAGAATAAAATGATTGATCCAACTTTTTTTAAGAGGAAAATCCAATTACATCAAATTGCTAGAAATTATCACAATGAGTAGAACAAGAAGAATTTGCTGCATGATTCCGTTTTTAGTACTACATAAGTATCTTTGCACCATCCTGGGTAATTAGAATGATGGGTTCAAACTGTGCCGATTGCCTCCATCTTAGTCTTGTGCAGCTACCTATTGTCATCACTAGATTTGCGAATTTGACTACAATATTGCACAACAAAAATGAATCAATATATACTTGTTTTTTTTTTTTTATCTAAAAGATACTCAAATGAAGTTTTTGATCGTTTCCTTGAAGAATCAAGCATCAAGGATCGAATGATAAGAACAGAATTAAAGATACAATAGAATTAGAAGTTAAATTTGTAATAAAATTAGAACACAAAACAAAGGTAAGCAACAACAGCAACAACACCAAACAACAAACCAAAACAACAACCAAACATAGCTGACCAAAAACAAAGGCAAGCAACACCAAGAAAATCAGTTTATCTATTTATTTTTTGGGTGGAACAGCACCACTGTTATTGTTTTTCTATTTATTTTTCTTCACTCTCTATGTAATCTCTTTCTTTGAATAAATTTCTCCTTAGTGCTTTACCAATCAGGTTTATCTAAAAAATTAAATACAATCACAAACCAAGGGTTCACAGGAGCAAAACACAAACCCAAAATTGAATTACCATAAGAGTACAACGCAAAAGAGTAACACAGAAGAGTAAACTAGAAGAAAATCCAAGTCACATGGTGCTAAAATAAGTTAATTATTGGGGCTACCTTGGATTGAAAAACAGGGGATTAAACTTTGCAAAGTAAATATAAAGATAAATGTAGGTAGATTGAGGATAATACACAATACATCAAGCCATGAAACTAACCAGATTTGATGATCGACTTTTATCTACTGCAGACCCTATAAAACAATTGTTTCAACAAAAGAATCACTACCTGCAACAACACAATTCAAAGACTCTCCTTCATTTCCACAACCCAAAAACATAAAAAAGTAAAAAAAAAATCAGATGATTAAAAAACTGATATAGGCATTTTCCTGTTAATCAAAAAAAAAAAGTACCTAGTTTGTAGATTCAACCAAGGAATTCAAAGAAAGAAAAGTAATCATCAAAAAAAGTCTAATACTGAGAGAGAGAGTTTAGGTTATAACCATGATACCGTTTGGTGATGGTGACCGAGAGAAGCGGCTTCGACGAACGAGGGGTGCGGCAACGACGACAGGTGCATCGGATTCAGCAAGAGCGGCAGTGACGGTGAGAGGTGGGTTGACAATCTCTCTTTTTCTCTTCCTTTCTCTTTCTTTCTTGTTTGTTTTTGCCAAAATACAGTGTCTTAGAAGTTAAAATTTAATAAAATTAGGAGCTAAGATGTCAAATGAGGTGTGCAGCCTAGTAAGATGCTATGTCAGTTGGGTTAAAAATTTGGATTAGTTTTTTAGGTGGAACAGCATTACTATAATATATAAGGACGAAATTTTTCGCCCCCATAGACAACTTATAGGAACGAAATTGATAACTTGTAGGGACAAAGTATTTCGTCCCTTCAAATATCTTATAGGGACGAAATTTTTAAAAAATAAAATAAAATTGGTTTGTTGCCTTCGAAGGAGACCCCACCCATGACCCAAAAAACTAACCCAAATTTTTAACCATGTGTTCGAGGGTGATCCATGATGTTGATTGACTCTAGAGGTGAACCAGATTGAAATTGACTCCGGAAGTGATCTGAGATGTTGATTGACTCTGGAGGTGATCCAGATTGAAATTGACTTTGGAGATTGTAGACACAGAAAAATCCATAATTAATTTGGGTCGTCTATGTGGGCATCGGTAATATATAGAACAAATAGAAAAGTCACGATCATCGAGCCACAGAGGGGGGTAGTCCCTTTGGGGGACTCTTTGATGCTCAAGTCAGTAAGGTGAAAAGTAAATAGACAAAAAGTGGGAGAATATACTAAGATTAATAGGCAAACCGTAGGTCTACGTAGGATGTAGAACAAAAGATGACGGAACCTGTGTAGGTCGATATGAGGAGGTCGACATAGACCTACTTGGAGAAAGTCGATAAGAGGAGATCGACATAGATCTACCTGGAGACGGTTGATATGAGAAGGTCGACATAGATCTACCTGGAGAAGGTCGACATAAGGAGGTCGACATAGACTTAGCTAAAGAAGGTCGAAATAGATCTACCTAGAGAAGGTCGATATGAAGAGATCGATGTAGACCAACCTGGAGATGGAAATATGAGGAGGTCGACATAGACCTACCTGGAGAAGGTCGATATGAGGAGGTCGACTTACACCTACCTGGAGATGGTCGATATGAGGAGGTTGACATAGAACTACCTGGAGAAGGCCGATATGAAGAGGTCGAGATTGACCTACCTGAAGATGGTTGATATGAAGATGTCGACATAGATTTATTTGGAGAAGGTCGATATGAGGAGGTCAACATAGACCTACCTAGAAAAGAACGATATGAGGAGGTCGACATAGACCTTTTTGGAGGTGGTCAATATGAGGAGGTCGACTTAGACTTACCTAGAGATGGTCGATAGAAGAGGTCGACATTAACCTACCTAGAGAAGGTCGATATAAGGAAGTCGACTTAGACCTACCGAGAAATGGTCAATATGAAGAGGTCAACATAAACCTACCTGGAGATAGTCAAGGTGACAGTCGAGGAGGTCACTGGATTGTGTTGAATAGGGGTATGCATGCTAATCATGTGAACCGGATGAGAGCTCAACAATAGCGACAATTGTGGAGCTATTTCTTACTCCAAAACCTAGAGAGTTCAGCCCCCCTTATAAATTAGAAAGGGTTTCTATTTGTAGGAGGAAGGGAGTGAGCTAACAATTGACTCACTTAATAGCATTGAAGTAGACGTTATAAATTTGATGGCATTGCTGTAGATGTTATGGACTTAATGATGAAATATGTTCTAACAATTTGACCTGGTCCAATTTTGATTTTGACTGATGCGGGTCCCTTATTTGGCTTGACTATTGGGCCTAACTTATTTCTTTGAAATGTCTTCTTTTGGGCCTGAGAATTATAAGACCTGATTATTTGGGCTGACGTATTTTTGACCACTACATAGGTGATCCGAATCAAAAGCGATGAATGACTAGCGGAAGTTAATTGAAAAGGTTAAAAATGGTGCTACCGCTTGCCATTGCAGACAGCGTCTCAAATGGTTTATCAACGCAGGGCTTGTTTATAGTTTCAAACAAAGCTTTGGTACTATGTAAAAATATATAAAAGAGAAGAATAATTTTATTATTCGTGATCCTAATTCTATTAGAATAGAAGCCTATTAATAGGCATATGAAATTACATAAAATGGAAATATAAAATAATACAGAAATAATTCAAACTTAAATTCAAATTGAAATACAAAAGGTAACCATATAAAATATTTTATATATGGCAAATAATAATTGGGAGAATCAATTATTAGCAGGTGTAACTGGACCCTTCTCCAAATTATCAGAATATTCCTTCGACGATTTGGTATCAGGCAAAGGCCTAAGTGCTGCACTCAATTGTATTGTATTTTGTTAAGAGTAATAACATCTCAGCTCACACAGCAACATTATCAGCTAGAGCTCATGATTCTAGAGTATATGTTGCTACAGTAGCTTTCTGTTGAACATCTAAATGCATTTTGAAGGCAAGTAAACAAGGGTTTGGCTAAGTTGCATTTAACATCAATGTTACTGTGGTAGTTATCAAAAGCAAATATTTTCTTTAGTTATTTATTTATTTTTATTTTTTAAATCTTCGAATTTTGTAGATCTATGAATTAAAATCTAATGTCTATAACTAACCTAGTAACATTGCTGTTTACAGTAACTTAGCCAAACCCATTAAATTAATTATAATATTATTCTCAATTGAAAATAAGATTGTTATTCATTGAATTTTCACTACATTGAGAGCATTGAAATTCAAAGTTATATTTTTCTATTGTTGATAGATCAACAAGTTACTCTCCATTGAAATCAAAGTAGGGCCAAGTGACGAATATCAAAAGGGTAAGAATCAGAAGGAAAAGCAGCACTGTAATATCTTCGAGTATAGATGAGATTTACTGCTTCAGTTGGATGAACTGCATCCCAAAATGTATAATCATCTCTGTTCTTACAAGGAATCCCAAGAGGAATACATTGAAACGAAATAGTAGTTATCACATCACAGCATGTAGCGTTGGTAACTTGAGCTCCTGAAATAAACATCAATAGAAATTTGGTATTTCAAATTCACATATTTTCGGACTCAAATTTCATAAAATATATCTGTCATAGGTTAGAAATAATTTCCACATATTTTAGTGGAAATTCGTTACATTTTCCAAAATTTTAGAGGAGATTTTTGAAAAATGTTAATATTCAATAATTCTATTTACTTTAAAACAAAATCAAGTCCGCAAAAATTTAACCCCAAATATATATCATAAGATGTCCGAACTGTATTGTCGATGGATAATTATGAAAAGGAATTATTTCTACTTTTAAAACTCTTATTTTCCTACACACTTAGAATTAGAATCCAATAACTAATTCACTCCTACAACTATACAAGTATTATATATTAGCATAACCTCCCATGTTTTAGTATAGGTTATAAGAGTAATAGATTAATGATATTTTTCCCCTTTTTTTTATTTAAAAAGAGAGTGGGGAAAAACATCTATTTGTAAAAAGTATACTTAATAGTAGATCTATTAGAAATAGAGCTTTTGAAAATATATATATATATATATATAAATCTATTTAGAAAAGCTCATTCCTATATGTTTTTGCCTAATAGATCTACTAACCTCTACTGAATTTAAAATAAACAATCTCAAGTCAAACCAAACAATTCTAAAAAACTCAAGCAAGAAGTTTACAGTGCAATCAAACAAGCACGTACAAATAATGATAACAAAGGATTTTATACCAGTTGTTAGTGTTGGAGTCAAAGCGATCTGGTAAGTGTCGACAAAGATAAACGTGGAATTGAGCATATTCTTATTGAAATCTTCAACGAGTGGTGTGAGCTTGGCATTAAACAATTGAACAGCATTGTTTACGAAGTCTACGCATAAAGATCCATTTGTGCCGTACATTGCTATCATCCCTGGAGTGCACCCAATTACACCTATTCCGAATACAGCTACCTTCCTTGCTCCTAAATTATACAAAATCTTGTGCCCAGAAAAACAAAATGTACAAAAGCAAAATTAGTAAATTATATATATATATATATATGTTATACATTTTAAAATCATATCCATCAATTCAAGTTGAAACCGACTAAATTTGGTTGGTTTCAATGAATTTTGTGAATAAGATTGGATATATCCACATGCAACAAAAATTGAAAAGAGCACTTTATTTGTGATTTAAATACAGTTCTATAATTATTGAAAAAAAAAAAAAAAAAAAAGCTATGGAGACAAATGTTTTCAAAAGAAACATCGTCTTTTCGGTTTGTATAAAAAAATTGTTGAATATAATCTAAAAAATAGTTCAAAATCAGGAAAAAAAATTTGTTTTTAGGTCGCAGACATATCCTGTGGACGTTTCAGAATGGAAGTGTTCATTCGATTCAATCTTGAAACGAAATTCTATCAATTCTGATTCCATCCAATATTGATCATAAAAAAAATTTTAAAAATTTAAAAAAAAAAAACTCATAATTTCTAATGAATCCACGAACACCCCTAGCTATTTAAAGAAATTAAATAATAAAAAATTGAGACCTTCAATTGGTGAGAAAATTCTTCAAAAAGAAGTGTGGAATATTGCTCTGGTGTGTACATGCTTCTTGTAGGGTAATACTGAGAGAAGTAATTGTTAATGTAATCGTTGTTGCCCATTCCAACTGTGTATATGCACTTGCTTAGGAGATTTGCTGTTGATTTATTATCTCCCAGTATGCTCCTAATTCGTGAGACTGTAATTTGATGATTCTCTAACTGGTTATTTAAGCTAATTCGAGCACCCTGAGAGATGATAACATAAAATTAGAAAATAATTAATTAATATTAATAACTTGCATATATTATATATAATTAAGATGAAATGATTATAATACAAGGTGTGCTCCAGACTCGTCACGAATTCCTGCAGCTCCAGATGCATAATTCACACCTTTCAGAATCTCATCCCCTCTTGCCCTTGCAAAAGATGGAATGGAATTGTCGAATCCTAGAAGTTCAGCTGCATGCAGTAACAACATTTTAATTACCTTTGAATATTAGTTTGGAAGAAAACTTAAAAATCATAATAATAATAATTAATAAGAAGAACAATTAAAAGAAGTCCTGTATGTGTGCATTTGAATCATTAAATATATTATATATCCAAAATGGTTATTTCTATTATTGGATTTAGTAACTCTTTTGGATAATTAAGTCAACCATACAATGAAATTTAAGAAAAATCGAACTTAATTGGAATAAAAGCAAGAGAATATATGTTATTAAAAGAAATTATGAAATTATGAAATTATAAAAAGAAAGAAAAAAACCTAAAATATCCGCCCCGTTCCGACCGTTGGTAAATCTTCCTGTTGGGCCCATCGGAAAATCGACCCCGTATGGAGGGTAATTGGCTTTGGCCGTTGTTGGAAGGGCATTATTATTGCCATTATCATATAATGAATCTCCAAAAACGAAGTAACAAGGAACCTGTGGCTGTGGAGCTTCTCCATAAACCGAATAACTTAAAAAGCTCAAAATCCAGACTACTATTACATGCCACATCTTAGAAAAACAGTTGAGATATATAATATAAAGGTTGGTGAAGAAAGTTAAGCGAAAACGATATTAGGATTGGTTTTGATAAGTGACATTGCTATATATATATATATTATGATGGTGTGATGGGAAACATAATTATTGGAGATTTTTGTAGAGGCTTAGCTGTTGCGGTTGTTGAAAAACTTTAAAGTACTGATTTGCACTGACTTGCAGATATGAAAGCCAAGAATTATAGTTAGAAGATAATACCAAGAAGTGTGCAGTGATAAATTGGATAATGTCACTGGCTTATTTTGCACTTCAAATCTTGAGATATATATATATATATATATGATAATGTATTTAATTTGGACAACCTCACCGTTAAAATTTGTAAATATGATCTCACATTTGCACATTAAACCGTAAAGTATGATAAGACCCTTTCCGACCCCAAGATTAGAAGTTGTATTTCAGACCGAGTTTGTAAAACTCAATCTCGTTAGGTACAGGCAGACCTCTAACCCACATGGCGTCAGCTTTTAAAAAATAAAAAATAAAGTGGTCATATATTATTGTAGGATGGCGCTGTATGATACAACCATTTAACAAGTAAAGTACAAGCACTGGATTCTCATCCAACGATTGAAAGAAATGAAGAGATTAAAATTTAGGAAACCTACAACCTATCAAATCGGTTAACTTGTTCATCGAACAAGTTTAACATTGAGAGGAACGTTAAACTCATTCAACCTATATTGAACTTGTTCATAAAGATTAATGTTAACTTGTTCACTGAATAAGTTTAACGTTGAGACTAAAACGTTAATTAAACTCATTCAATCTACAATGAACTTGTTCATGATCAAGATTTACGTTGACTTGTTCACCGAACAAATTTAACATTGAGAGAAACGTTAAACTCGTTCAACCTACATTGAACTTGTTCATACAAATTTACGTGAACTTGTTCACTGGACAAGTTTAACTTTCAGAGGAAAATTAAACTCGTTAAAACTACATTGAACTTGTTCATAAATATTTACGTTGACTTATTCACTGAACAATTTTAATATTAAGAGGAACGTTAAACTCACTGAACTTACAAGTTTAAGTGAACTTGTTCATGGAACAAATTTAACGTTGAGAGAAACGTTAAACTCATTCAACATATGTTGAACTTGTTCATAAAGGGTTACAATGATTCATTCACTGAACAAGTTTAACGTTGAGATGAACGTTAAACTCATTCAACTTACGTTGAACTTATTCATTAAGGTTTTCATTGACTCGTTCAACATGCGTTGAACTTGTTCATGAAGGTTTACGTTGACTTGTTCATTGAACATGTTTAACATTCAAATGAACATTAAATTCGTTCAACTTATGTTAAACTTGTTAATGAAAGTATATTTTGACTTGTTCATTAAACAAATTTAACATTTAAACAAACGTTAAACTTGTTCAACCTGCGTTGAACCTGTTCCTAAAATTCAAAATTTCAATAGTTTTATTTTTCTCTCTATTTAAGAAAAGAAAATTTTAATTATATATATATATGGTTTTCCAATTTATTGTTATATTAATTACACAATTTACATATTAGGATTTATATTCTTTTCAATTTTTCATTATATTACACGACAATTTAAATGTAAGCTTATTGTGTATTAATATTTAATAGCATATATAATTATTCTTAATTTTTTTCAGAAATAAAATGTAATATTTTTGTTATACTATTTAATATAATACAATATTATAACATTTCTAATTTTCATATATTTAAATGAATTTTTTATTTATTAATATTTAATATAATATAGTTATAATATATATATATAATATAAAATAAATAAACTGCAGAACCGGTTGCTGTTTGTTGTCACCGACATTGGCAACCAGCTGGTGGTTTGTATACATAGCCAGCTCCATTATTGTATAGCACGTTTATGTTATTGTTTGTGATTTGCAATCGTCATCAGAAGAAATGTAGGCCCGTTACTCGAATAAGTTAAAAAACGAAGTCTGCACGACTAGCTCTGACCGTCCAAAAGAAAGAATAGCAACCCCACAGTCCCCACTAGACACTAGTCCTATCGATACAGCTGCTTTAGAATTATTACATAAAAATATCTCTTGAACTCTATCGATGACGAGAGCTTTAAATAAAAATACATGGTTTCAAATTATTAGATTTTATTAAAAAATATATATATATCTCTCTTACAAAAGTGGTTTGTATACTAAAAATCGTTGATATGACAACAATGTCAAGAAACTTGCTTCATATATGGCATAAAGATAGACTTGATTGACAATCAACTCAAAATTTGATCCACAATACTTCTGTTTAAAATACATTTATTGTTAACGACGTGTCCAATTTTTTATTTTTCTGTTTTTTATTTTATTTTATTTCCTTACCAAAAATAGATTAAAAAAAATTAATATCAATTTTAAATACTTGCTAAGTCAACCGAAGAAATAGCTATGCAACAAACCGTCTGAAAGTAGACACTTATGTGACAATTTCTAATATTTTTTTCGTCATATCAACGTGGAGTTGAATATTGGAGATACATTTTTTAATAAACTATCTATTTATCCTATGTGATATCTTTTTTTTTTTTTTTCACAAGTCACTATTGTATTGGAGATGCTGTAACGGGTGTGGAGAATTCGATCCATTCCAATCCATTTGAGGATATGATTGGATCAAATTGGATATTAAATTCTGAAATCTATTTGATCTAGAAAATCTATATAGAAATCTGTTAATCTGTTGGATTCGCCAAAATATAATGCGTAATCTATATTGGGCTAATTTATTTTGTGCTATATAGATGAACATTGAACAACTTTTTGTTCTTATTGTATTTTGTTATGACAAATGATTATATTTTTATATCAAACTGATTATTTTTATTTATTTTTATGTTTGAGACAATCATACAATAACCTCAGCTCTTCATTTTCTACAAATTGATTAATCCATCTTGAACGATGCATAACTAAAACAAATTGCTCATTCCTTTATAACTAATTTTCAGCTCAAAATCTCAAACCCAAACCCAACCTATCATAGGATAGACAGAGGGAAAAAAATGTGGCTTCTTTCGGATTTGCCCTTCTTTTCTAGAATTTTTTTCTTTTTTATAATTTTTTGTTTCAATTTAATTTATGATTAAATTGATTTTTATTGTAAAAAATTTAATGACTATAAAAGTAATTTTACTAAAGGTACTAAAGAAATTTAAAAATAGAGTAATGCTAGGCTTTCTAATTTTTTTTTCTCAAAAATCTTCCCAAATTATGTGGCATGGTGAGTTGTCAACATCACATTCCTCATCATATAAACTCACCATTTACAAGATGTTGACAACTTACCAAATCACATAATTTGGGAAATTTTTTGGGAAAAAAATTGAGAAACTTAGCATTACTCTTTAAAATAATAAGAATTTTGAGTAAACAAACAAATTTTGAGCGGTGCAAATATCGTCCCTTTTAATATTGTCTGGTGTTTGGCAAAACTATCTGACTGGAATAACTAATCCGGTTCATGGAGGCGCATGCAGGACTAACTAGTCTAGTATTAAGGGTGTGTTTGTTATGCAAGATTGGACTAATTTCAGTTCAATCTCACGTTTGTGGTCTACATGGGATTGGATTTCTCCAATCCCGTGTAGACAAATAGTTTCAATCTAATGGTGTGTTTGGTACGCAGGACGGGACATGATAACGTGGGACAATTTGTTATTGTCCCACGTTTGACGCGTCCTTAGCATGGGACAGAACGGGACAAGGTGGGACAAAAATCACAAAAAATTGTTCCATCCAAGACCCTAGGACAACTTGTCCCATGACATGGGACAAGTGTCAAAATGACCAATTTACTCTTTAAATTTTCAAACAATTACAATCATGTCTAATATATTAATAATATATATATATTATAATTACATATATAATATTATATATATTATATTATATTATATAAAAAATATTTTATATTATCTATTCAATATATCATATATATATATTATAATCTTTAATATATTATATATATATTAAATATAATAATATATAATTTATATATGATATATTAAACATTATTATTATATACAAGATATATATATTATTATAATATAAACATATTATTATAATATATATATATATTACCACATAATATATGTGATATATATATTATAATAATATGTACATATTATAATATATATATATATATATATTAACACATAATATATATACATAATAATAATATATATTATAATATATATATATATTATATAAAATATATATGTAATATAAATATAATATATATATTATTTTATTATTATATATAATAATATATAATATATTAAATATTATTACGTATATAATAATATTATTACCCATACAATAATATATATTTAATATATTATATATATCTTATATATATAATAATATTTAATATATTAATATATATAATAATATATATTTTTTCTATATGTACTAATATTTAATATTATATATCTATATATATATATCTTATATATATATTATTATATATAATAATATAATATATCATATTATTATATATATTATACATGTAATAAATATCAAATAATAATAATATATATATTTAATATATGTTGTTATAAATATCAGAGGGGTACTTTGGTCATTTGAACCTCTTGTTCTGTCATGTCCCAGCAATACCAAATGCATAATAGTACAGTCCACAATTCTATCACAGACCTTCCAAACACAATACAGAACAACCTGTCATGTCCCGTCCTATGTCCATGCCAAACGCACCAATGGGACTATTTAGTCGACCTCAAAGGCTGGGACAATATTTTGTCCTGGGCTTTTGATATACTTTTGCTTTTCTTTTCTTTGTTTCTTTTTTTAATTAAATTATTTATATATAAAATATTAAATTTATTTAATCCATTAATATATTTTATTCCTTTTTAATATTAATATATTTTATTCTAACATTTTAAAAAATATTTTTTTAATATCAATTAAAAATAGTAAATGTTATTTTACTTCAAATTAATTATAAATAATTTTATTTTTATAAAAAAAATAATTTATTTTATACAAAAAATAATTTAAATAATTTTTTAACCAAATTTAATTTAAAATAATTTTCTTTCTCTTTGAATTAAATTGATTTATAAATTAATTTAATGTAATTTTTTGTCATATTTATTGTTATATTCATCCAAATGCACTAGTTTCATACATGTGAACCAAATATTTTTTTACAAATGCACTAGTTTCATATACATAAACTATTATCGTTTAAATACTAAGAGTAGGAAACAAAAACAAATGAAGAAGAAATCGAATAAAGAATAAATCAATTGAGGAATTAAGGAAATTTAAATTTAAATAAATAAATAATTCTTAATCAAATATAATTTAAAATGATTTTTTTTGAATTGATTTAAAATGATTTTATTTATTTAAAAATTAATTTAATATAATTTTATACTGATCTCTCACAAAAGACATTTATTTTCAATTTTTTTTTTTATCCGATCCTATGTTATATACCAAACAAAACACAATATTATTTTAGTACTAATTTAGTCCAATCCAATTCAATATAATCCAATCTCATAAAAATAGTTCAATCCTATAAAAGTAGTTCAACCATATCCAATCCAATCCCATATACCAAATATAGTCTAAAGGTTCTGCCATATCCAGACTTCGTAAACACGTTTCTCACGCAAACCATTTTTTTTTTTTTTTTTCATTTCTTTTAGAAATTCCCCACCTGCTGCTGTATTTCATGATTGCATGAATCTAAGCCTTGTATTTGAGCTTTTGTCAATAAAAAATTAATTTTTTAAAAAATATATATATAAATACAAATAAAAAGTTAATATTTAAAAGTTAAAGTATATTAAATAAGGTGAATTTTTTTTTTCATATATAATAAATTATTACAATTGAATTTCGATTTACATTATTGATTTTTTTAATACGAATTTTATATGATAAAAATTAAATAAATAATATTTCTAAATAAAATAAGTATCCAAAAGAAGACACCTACACATCCTAAATAATTTATTAAATTTAATAATTTGATAGTTGTACACTTATACACAACGACAATAGTGAAGAATTTTATAAAAAATAATTGAAGTGCACAGTTATTATTACAAATATGGTTTTTATATTTCTTTAATGATGATCCACGATTCCACGACATTATTATTAAAAAAAAAAAAAAATGATTCGCATTATTATTTTTAATTTAAATTTTGTAGAATAAAAACAAAATAAATAAATATCCAAAAACAGAAAGGCATATCCACAAAAAACAATAGATAACTGTTTCCGCGAGTGCCGACAAGTCAAGTGATTACAGTGCGGAAATTATTTAAAAGAAAATACAACAGAAAGCAACATGCCACCTACTTACAGTAGTAAGTATTAACACAACAGAGCAACACTTCAAACTTCGAATTTTCTTAAATTTTAGCAGCAACCTAACGGTTCAGGCCAATATACAGTTTCTTACTTTTATGTGATGACATGGTGAACTGTCCGATGTGACACGCCATTCGCTGAAGATGAGATATATTACTTTATACGATTTTTCTCTCCTCCGCACACATTAAAGACATATCTATAATATACTAATAAACGTCACTACACTTTTATCATATATGACAAAAGTGTGAAAGTGTGGTAATGTATATTAAGTTATGTTTATGATTGCTTTTGCTTGAGAAATAATCACTTATTTCTCAAGTTTTGAGCGGTGTTAAGTAAACTTCCCAAAAATAACTTATTTTACAATTTGCTCCTCTAATAAGCAATTTTTGAGAAGTTAGCTGGAGGTTACTTTTTGAAACAGAAGATAGCTTATTGTTTATAAATAGAAATAGAGATATAGATATAGATAAGGTTAGAAAGTGTGGTAAGAGTGAAAAAAAAAAATAGAGATGGAATCTGAAAGGAATATTCCCTTTTGGAACTCTATCTTAGAGATATAGATATAGATGCTCTAATTTCTCTTTCACTATTATGTATCCGAATTAATTTAATTTGCACTCCAAAGTAGGATTTTTCTCCCACTGTTGTTTAACCATCCAGACTCATTAGATCAAATTTGTTCCTAAAAAAATAAAATGATGTTTTTAAGTTGGAACTTGTAACTGGGATCTATTTTGTCATCTGAATAACGAGTTTTTATAACATGGACAACCATATAAACACAAACAACACTTGAGGGCGAGTTCTCTGCAGATTGTGACTATAAGAACTACTGCAGTCTGCAGCATGTAGATAGGCGGATGGTATAAGAACCTGACTTGATTGGAGAAAGTCACCATTTTACACTCAAATTCAAGTTGCCACTTCACAAGAAAGTTAATTAACACCACCTCCCAATGTAGCTATTCATTTAGTATGATAAATGATAATGTCCAAAAGTTCAAGCAAGCCAACATATCTGCTGATGGTATATCATCAAAAAAAAATAAATAATAATTTACAGACTTCAAGACTGAATGAGATATGAAAACATTAGTAACAAAGGCTATATAGACATTGACATATTGTATATTCATAGGAGAATTCATCCCAATATATTTGTGATGTTACTTTCATTAATAGTAATACATCGTGCATTAAAGGCGAACTAGATGGTGAATATCAATCGGGTAAGTATCAGAAGGAAATAGAGCATGGTATGATCTTCCTCCAGCAACAACGTTGGCGGTCTCACTCGGATGAGTTGCATCCCAAAACAAGTGTAGAACTCTGAATAACTTACAAGATTTGCCATCACGAACACATTGAAATGTGGTATTGATATTTGCTCCAACTTCACAGCATGGAGGACTGTTAACAAGCCTATATGCTGAAAATTGAAAAGCAATATATAATTTTATATGTTAGATTTTGAGAATTCAATATTATAATTCTAAAAAAAATAAAAAATAATAATAATGAAGTGAATTTCATACCTTTTGTTGGGATTAAAGCAATCCCATAAATGTTGACATATATAAACTTGGCATCATGTAGATCTTTATTCAACTCATCCACTAGTGATTTAAGCTTGGAATTGAAAAGCTCAACTGCTTCGTTTATGAAGTCTACACATAAAGACCCATTTGTGCCATGCAAAGCTACATTCCCTGGTGTGCACCCAAGTGGACCTATTCCTAATAGACCTATCTTCCTTGCTCCGTATCCGTACAATTTCTGGTACCGACAAAAAAATAATAATAATAAGTCGAAGAAAATACGAAAAGACAAAATAAGTAAATAACGTATTTCCTGGCATTCGAATTCAAATAAATTGTGAATGATCCTACCTTTAATTGTTGGGAATATTGTTGAATGAGAACTGTGGCATATTTCTCTGGCGTGTACATGTGACTTGTATTGTAAGAGTTTGACAAGTAATTGTTAATATAATCATTGCTGCCCATTCCAACTGTATACATGCACTTGTTTAGGAGGTCTGCTGCTGAGTCCTTGCCTTTCATGCTCTCAATGTGAGAGATTGTAGTTTGGTGATTCTTTAATTGATTATTCAAGCTAAATTCGGAAACTCAGTGACAATTAACTATCTAAAAATTTTGTCACTATACACATGGTTAGTGACAATTTAAGGTTACTAGTGTTTTAGTCTCTAAGTAGTTCTGTCTAGGTTAATGTTAATATTCCAAACAATTGTCAATAATTTAAACTATTACGGTCAAATTAAAAAATTTATTGAAAACAAACATATAAAAAGACATATCATATCTATATGATTTACTTGTATTATGAAATTAAAATAAATATAGTATTCACAATTCACTTATAATATTAAATTTAACATTAAAAAAATAAATAAAAAATAAAAAGAATAAAGAACATCTTTAATTCAAACCACAATGTTTGAATGTTAGGCATTCAAACACTTTCGAGTGGTTTTCCATTGCACAACTTGCCCCGCATCATGCTAGAAGTTTTATTGGCTCATCCGAGCTTTGCTTCTCCATGTATACATCAAAGCTTGAACCCCACATACAAGCTCTAGTGCTTCATGTTCACATGGTATATTGAGACAATCAAGAAGATAGTAGAGAGAGAACTTGTTTGTACATGCTGTGGTAAAATTGTATCTCCAAGACATGCTCTTCCACTCAATAGAAAATAAAATC
Source organism: Acer campestre (assembly GCA_954870605.1). NCBI lineage: Eukaryota > Viridiplantae > Streptophyta > Magnoliopsida > Sapindales > Sapindaceae > Acer > Acer campestre. The sequence continues at coordinate 37,484,906 of OX940803.1, forward strand.
CTCACTAAAATTGAATTCCAAACAGTACTTTTTTTTTTTTTTTTTTTTTTTGTTTAAACAACAATTTATTGAAAAAACAAGCCAAAAGCCAACAACAACCAGATACAACAAAAATAATCGCAGCAAGTGCCATCAACAACAAAATAGGACAACCCCAACAACAACACAAGAAAGAAACACCACACACTAGAAACACATACAAGACAAAGCAAAAAGCGCCCAAAAAGAAGACCAAAACAGCACAAAACAATAACAGTAATGGTTATATTTAGTTTCATTTTCTTTACTCAGATCTTGATTAATTTTTAAGATTTCAATTGATTTAATTAGTTGGCTCTACCAAAATGGAATACAAGATGAAACAAAATCATATATGTATTACCTTGCAATTGCATGAAAAAAAAAAAAAAAAAAAACAAGCAAACAAACAAGAAGTCATCTCTTTCGAGATATGGAAGAGTGAAATGAATGATATATTAAAATATTATATGATCAGGTGAGGGATTGAGTTTCATAAATTGAAAAAAAAAAAAATCATATGTACATACATCAAGAGATTAAAGAATTATGCTTGCAAGATCTATAAAATCAATATATGGATCCAAAAATCTTTCAAGGGTTGTTGTATCAAGGTCTGTAACATCAACAATGGGAGCTCCACACACATTATTTTCCTATAACTCTATAACATCTAAATAGATTTTAGTAGACCTAGATAATCAAGTAACTTTGTTGTTAAATTGCAACGACACTGGTATTTTCATGTGCACCAAGTGAAAAACTGAGAATTAATTGGAAACCATTCAAAACATTTTCTTTTTATTAGAATTAGAAAGAAGGTTTGCATAAAATTGTAATGGTGCATTTATAAGTATAAACAATTACCTTAATAATGTAAACATGTCTAGGTTATAAAATGTAATGGTACAAAAAAAAAAAAAAAATAGTTAGGTGCATTCTTTGCTTCTTTTTTCTCTTTTAATAGCATGACATTTCATCGAACAGTTTTTGTGCATTCAGCTATATAATTCCAAGTTCATACAATACTTAGGTTAATCAATAAATCAATTAAGGATTCGAATGCATTTGCGGATAGTTTAGCTAAAGCCGGATCTAGTGGTGGGGTCGAAAGATTAGAGTGGGGAGATGTTTGAATGTCTTGTTTTGCTCTTGTTTGTATGTTTGTATTTTGAGATGCTGTTAACAGGTTTTGGTTGTTAGGCGTGGGGCTTATATGCCTTTGTATGTGGTCTAATGACCCTTTATTTATTTATTTTGTGTTGTGTTTTCAGAAGCTGTAAACAGATCTTGGTAGTATGTGGTCTGTTGCTTTTGTTGTATTGGTTATGCCTTTTAGGGCTTATATTAAATAAAACGGTTTCAAAAAAAAAAAAACAATAAATCAATTAACATTAATACTTCTTCTTTTTTTCATATACATTAAAACACAACCAAAAACACAAAAACACAACAAAACAAAACAAAAAAAATCAAACAATTAGATAACAGGCCGAGATAATTGGCTAATGGAAGAAGATCGTCAGGTTGAAATGATTGATGAGTGCTCGTTGCATCCTCAGTTTGATGATGATGATGGCGATCACCTCATGTTTGACGATTGGAGCAACTTAAGAGCCAGTGTCTTTGTTGTTGTACTCGTCATCAGTGCATGTGACAACAAATTCAATAGAAACAAAATCATGGAGAAATTGTGTTTGAGGAAAAAAATAGAGATTAGAGAGAAATATACCTCAATAGTGGAGAGAAATCAATTGAAGAATTACTTTAATTTTGATTAGGTGGAGAAAATTATGAACTTTAGAACGATAAATTATGTGAAGTTTTGTAATTCTATTGTTAAAGTGCATGTGATATTAAGGAGGAGGAGAGGATAAATATTTTTTGCTTTTTTCTTTATATATATATATATATATACACATCGGAATCCCTAAAAAAAAAAAAAAAAAAAAAAAAAAAAAAAAAAAAAATCAGAGATACCTTAAGCAAATCGGCATAGACCGGAGAGTTTCAATGAAATTAGGAAATATGGTATGATTAGGTGTTTGGAACAAAAAGTTTAAAGATTCAAGATATTGTAGGAAATCTGAAATAAGTAAAAAGAAAATAAGTATTTACAAAATAAAAACTTTCCTTTTTTTTTTTCTTTTTTTTTTTTTTGGAAAACAATCTTTCCTTAAAAAAAGTATTTCATTTTTTTATAAGGTAATTTTCTGATTAATTATATAAACTGTCACAAATTATCAAATTTTGACCAGTTGTGACAATTTTTGTAAAAAAATCTGAATTGAAAAAAACACAATGACAAATAATAAAATTTGTCACAAAATAATATCTATAGTGATATATTCAAAATTAGTCACAGAGAAATGTCACTATAGGTCACTTTTTTTGTAGAGAGATATATATGATAATGTATTTAATTTGGACAACTTCACCGTTAAAATTTGTAAATATGATCTCACATTCGCACATTAAACCGCAAAGTATGATAAGACCAGCCCTTTCCAACCCCAAGATTAGAAGGTTGTATTTCAGACCGTGTTTGTAGAACTCAATCCTGTTAGGTATAGGCAGACCCCTAACCCACATGGTGTCAGCTTTTAAAAAATAAAAAATAAAGTGGTCATGTATTATTGTAGGATGGCGCTGTATGATACAACCATTTAACAAGTTAAGTACAAGCATTGGATTCTCATCCAACGATTGAAAGAAATGAAGAGATTAAAAATTTAGGAAACCTACAACCTATCAAATCGGTTAACTTGTTCATGGAACAAGTTTAACATTGAGAGGAACGTTAAATTCGTTCAACCTATATTGAACTTGTTCATAAAGATTAATGTTAACTTGTTCATTGAACAAGTTTAACGTTAAGAGTAAAACGTTAAACTCGTTCAATCTACAATGAACTTGTTCATGATCAAAATTTACGTTGACTTGTTCACCAAACAAATTTAACATTGAGAGAAATGTTAAACTCGTTCAACCTACATTAAACTTATTCATGCAAATTTACGTGAACTTGTTCACTGAACAAGTTTAACTTTCAGAGGAAAATTAAACTCGTTAAAACTACGTTGAACTTATTCATAAAGATTTATGTTGACTTGTTCAATGAACAAGTTTAACATTAAGAGGAATGTTAAACTCATTGAACTTACAAGTTTAAGTGAACTTGTTCACGGAACAAATTTAACGTTGAGAGAAACGTTAAACTTATTCAACATATGTTGAACTTGTTCATGAAGGGTTACAATGATTCGTTCACTGAACAAGTTTAACGTTGAGATGAACGTTAAACTCATTCAACCTACGTTGAACTTGTTCATTAAGGTTTTCATTGACTCGTTCAACCTGTATTGAATTTGTTCATGAAGGTTTACGTTGACTCGTTCATTGAACATGTTTAACATTCAAATGAACATTAAATTCGTTCAACCTACGTTAAACTTATTCATGAAAGTATATTTTGACTTGTTCATTAAACAAATTTAACGTTTAAACGAATGTTAAACTTGTTCAAATTTTCAATAATTTTATTTTTCTCCCTATTTAAGAAATTTTTTTTTAATTATATATATATATATATGTGGTTTTCCAATTTATTGTTATATTAATTACACAATTTACATATTAGGATTTATATTCTTTTCAATTTTTCATTATATTACACGACAATTTAAATGTAAGCTTATTGTGTATTAATATTTAATAGCATATATAATTATTCTACAATATTTTGATTTTTACACTATCTAATATGTAATTTTTTTCAGAAATAAAATGTAATATTTTTGTTATACTATTTAATATAATATAATATTATAACATTTCTAATTTTCATATATATAAATGAATTTTTTATTTATTAATATTTAATATAATATAAATATAATATATATAATATAAAATAAATAAACTGCAGCAACCGGTTGAACCGGTTGCTCTTTGTTGTCACCGACATTGGCAACCAGCTGGTGGTTTGTATACATAGCCAGCTCCATTATTGTATAGTACGTTTATGTTATTGTTTGCGATTTGCAATCGTCATCAGAAGAAATGTAGGCCCGTTACTCGAATAAGTTAAAAAACAAAGTCTGCACGACTAGCTCTGACCGTCCAAAAAAAAGAATAACAACCCCACTGGACACTAGTCCTATAGATACAGCTGCTTTAGAATTATTACATACAAATATCTCTTGAATTCTATTGATACCGAGAGCTTTTAAAAAAAATACATGATCCCGAATTATTAGATTCTATAAAAAAATAAAAAAAAAAAAAAAAAAAGATATCTCTTATAAAAGTGGTTTATATACTAAAAATCGTTGATATGACAATAATGTCAAGAGATTTGCTTCACATATGTCATAAAGATAGACTTGATTAGACTTGATTGACATTCAACTCAAAATTTGGTCATCAATACTTCTGTTTAAAATACATTTATTGTTAACGACGCGTCCAATTTTTTTTTTTTTTTTTTATTTTATTTTATTTTATTTCCTTACCAAAAATAGATTAAAAAAAACATACTTGCTAACTCAATCGAAGAAATAGCTATGCAACAAACCGTCTGAAAGTAGACACTTATGCTGACAATTTCTATTTTTTTTTCATCATATCAGCGTGGAGTTGAATATACACAGCTGCATTGGAGATACATTTTTTTAATAAACTATCTATTTATCCTATGTGATATCTTTTTTTTTTTTCACAAGTCACTATTGCATTGGAGATGCTCCAAGGGGTGTGGAGAATTCGATCCATTCCAATTCATTTGAGGATATGATTAAATCAAATTGGATACTAAATTCTGAAATCTATTTGATCTTGAAAATCTATATAAAAATCCGTTAATCCGTTGGATTCGCCAAAATATAATACATAATCTATATTGGGCTAATTTATTTTGTGCTATATAGATGAATATTGAATAAATTTTGGGTCTTATTGTATTTTGTTATGACAAATGATTATATTTTTATATCAAACTGATTATTTTATTTATTTTTATGTTTGAGACAATAACCTCATCTCTTCATTTTCTACAAATTGATTAATCCATCTTGAACGATGCATAACTAAAACAAATTGCTCATTCCTGTTAGCGAACAAACCTTTCACTATACGCGCGGAAGCGTTGCCGAATAAAACACAAACAAACACAATAACAAAGAAAAGATAGATGAAGAGAAATAATCTAAATCCAAGTACACACAACACAAGAATTTACGTGGAAACCCAAATCAGGGAAAAAAACCACTATTGTCAGGACGATAAGAGAAAGTTCAAATATGTAGTAAATTGTTACAACCACACACTCAAGATCTCTCTCTAAATAATACCCCAAACCCAATTACACCCAATGCTCACTTTGAGATCTCTCTAGTATTTGTTATTTTGCTCCACCACTAATAACCTAGTTATTATGGTCTATTTATATGTATTACAGGGAGTTTAAATTAACAAGGAAATCTATCTCCTAGTCATACAAGATTTACTTGTTCCACATAAATATTATTTCCTATTTATGACAAGTTTTTACTTGAAGGAGAAATCATTTTCCCATTAGAACTCTAGAAGCAACATATTTCCTCTTCCATGAATATTTTCTGATTCAACGCGTGTTTGTGATTAACTACGACTCAAGTTGCAGTTGGCCACCTGCTTCCTAAACCGTGTTGAACTTGACCACTCAGAAGACCGTGATCCACGCGCCAAACCTTGTTGAACCGCTGTCGGACCGTTGTGAAAGCCACAGCGCTTTCCACAGCGTGAAGCACTGGAATTAGAACCGCTGTTGATGCGCTGCTGAAAATGGCAGCGGTGTCAAACCGCTGCCGGACAGCTGCCGGACCACTACCACTGCCACTACCGCTACCTAAGTGGTAGCAAACTGCTGCGGACAGCTGCCGGACCGCTGCCAAAGTGGCAGCTGCGCGGCAGCGGTTTGAGCTGTTCGTCGCTTCTCTTATTCGTCATGTCTTTTCCAAGCCTCCCTCAAACATAACCTCATACTCTCAAACGCTCTCATGTCTCTAGGAAGTCTCCGCATTGGTAAATCGTGTTTGGTAACCATTGGAAATACGAGCCATATCCAACAATTCCTATATACCTAATTTTCAGCACAAAATCTCAAACCCAAACCCAACCAAAAAATGTGGCTTCTTTTGGATTTGTCCTTCTTTCTAGATTTTTTTTTTCTTTTTTATAATTTTTTGTTTCAATTTAATTTATGATTAAATTGATTTTTATTGTACTAAAGAAATTTAAAAATAGAATAATGCTAGGCTTCCTAATTTTTTTTCTCAAAAATCTTCCCAAATTATGTGGCATGGTGAGTTGTCAACATCACATCTCTCGTCACATAAACTCACCATTTACAAGATGTTGACAACTTACCAAATCACATAATTTGGGAAATTTTTTGGGAAAAAAATTGAGAAGCTTAGCATTACTCTTTAAAATAATAATAATTTTGAGTAAACAAACAAATTTTGAGCGGTGCAAATATCATCCCTTTTAATATTGTCTGGTGTTTGGCAAAACTATCTGACTGGATTAACTAATCTGGTTCATGGAGGCGCATGCAAGACTAACTAGTCCAGTATTAAGGGTGCGTTTGTTATGCGGGATTGGACTAATTTCAATTCAATCCCAGGTTTGTGGTTGATGCAGCAACCTTAGTATTGGATTACATGGAGGGGTGGATAGGAAAAAGACCAAGGAAAAAGGGCAAATCATTCCTACTAGTCCGGGTGACAGAGTCAGAATGATGTGATACTTTCACAGTTGACGTATTTCGGCAAGATCTTCAAAATTCACAACCTTTGGTTGTGAGACATGCCCTTGTTTAGCCAAATTCCGTCGTTTAGGCCTTAAAAAGGCCATTTTTGCCATTTTAGGAAAATTTCGTTTTCGCAATAACTTTTGTTTTCCAAGCCCGAATCAACTTCCGTCAATTATAGCTTGCTTAGAATTGTTAGCTTTATTTGTTTTTGCATTTAACTCAAATTTGTTATTTTTGATAATTTTCGTTATTTAGGGATTTTAGACCGTTCCTTGCTCATCAAGGATTCGGATTAAGGTTAGGGTTTGTTTCCTTTAAATAGACCTACAAACCGCTCTTGTTTTTCAGTTTTTAAATTAATAAAATTTCAGAGAATTGATTCTCCAATTATCCAATTACACATCCTCCGTGCGCGAAGATTGTCGTATTTAAAGTCTAGGCATCCATGCGCGGATCAAAAGAATATTAGTAGGTTGTTCTAATTGTTTCTTGCAGGTTTTTCTCGTAGAGCTTCCGCTACACCAGTGGTCTACATGGGATTGGATTTCTCCAATCCCGTGTAGACAAATAGTTTCACTCTGATGGGATTGTTTAGTCCCACCTCAAAGGCTGGGACAATATTTTGTCCTGGGTTTTGATATACTTTTGCTTTTCTTTTCTTTATTTCTTTTTTTAATTATATTATTTATATATAAAATATTAAATTTATTTAATCCATTAATATATCCTTTTTAATTTTAATATATTTTATTCTAACATTTAAAAAATATTTTTTAATATCAATTAAAAATAGTAAATGTTATTTTATTTCAAATTAATTATAAATAATTTTATTTTTATAAAAAAAATAATTTATTTTATACAAAAAATAATTTAATTTTTTTTAACCAAATTTAATTTAAAATAATTTTCTTTCTCTTTGAATTAAATTGATTTAGAAATTAATTTTATGTAATTTTCTGTCATATTTATTGTTATATTCATCCAAATGCACTAGTTTCATACACGTGAACCAAATATTTTTTTACAAATGCACTAGTTTCATACACGTAAACTATTATCGTTTAAATACTAAGAGTAGGAAACAAAAGCAAATGAAGAAGAAATCGAATAAAGAATAAATCAATTGAGGAATTAAGGAAATTTAAATTTAAAATAAATAAATAATTTAATAACCAAATATAATTTAAAATGATTTATTTTTTTATTTTTTTTGAATTGATTTAAAATGATTTTATATATTTAAAAATTAATTTAATATAATTTTATACTGATCTCTCACACAAGACATTTATTTTCAATATATATTTTTTTCTTTATCCGATCCTATATTATATACCAAACAAAACACAATATTATTTTAGTCCAATCCATACTAAACCAAATACATCGCAGTACTAATTTAGTCCAGTCCAATTCAATATAATCCAATCCTATAAAAGTAGTTCAATAATATCCAATCCAATCCCATATACCAAACGTAGGCTAAAGGTTCTGCCATATCCAGACTTCGTAAACACGTTTCTCACGCAAACCTTTTTTTTTTTTTTTTTTTCTCTCATTTCTTTTAGAAATTCCCCACCTGCTGCTGTATTTCATGATTGCATGAATCTAAGCCTTGTATTTGAGCTTTTTGTCAATAAAAAATTAATTTTTTAAAAAATATATATATAAATACAAATAAAAAGTTAATATTTAAAAGTTAATGTATATTAAATAAGGTGAATTTTTTTTTCATATATAATAAATTATTACAATTGAATTTCGATATACATTATTGATTTTTTTAATACGAATTTTATATGATAAAAATTAAATAAATAATATTTCTAAATAAAATAAGTATCCAAAAGAAGACACCTACACATCCTAAATAATTTATTAAATTTAATAATTTGATAGTTGTACACTTATACACAACGACAATAGTGAAGAATTTTATAAAAAATAATTGAAGTGCACAGTTATTATTACAAATATGGTTTTTATATTTCTTTAATGATGATCCACGATTCCACGACATTATTATTAAAAAAAAAAAAAATGATTCGCATTATTATTTTTAATTTAAATTTTGTAGAATAAAAACAAAATAAATAAATATCCAAAAACAGAAAGGCATATCCACAAAAAACAATAGATAACTGTTTCCGCGAGTGCCGACAAGTCAAGTGATTACAGTGTGGAAATTATTTAAAAGAAAATACAACAGAAAGCAACATGCCACATTGCCACCTACTTACAGTAGTAACTATTAACACAACAGAGCAACACTTCAAACTTTGAATTTTCTTAAATTTTAGCAGCAACCTAACGGTTCAGGCCAATATACAGTTTCTTACTTTTACATGATGACATGGTGAATTATCCGGTGTGACACGCCATTCGCTGAAGATGAGATATATTACTTTACACAATTTTTCTCTCCTCCGCACACATTAAAGACATCTATCATACATGACAAAAGTGTGAAAGTGTGGTAATGTATATTAAGTTATGTTTGGGATTGCTTTTGCTTGAGAAATAATCACTTATTTCTCATGTTTTGAGCGGTGTTAGGTAAACTTCTCAAAAACAGCTTATTTTACAATTTGCTCCTCAAATAAGCAACTTTTGAGAAGTTGGCCGGAGGTTACTTTTTGAAGCAGAAACTAGCTTATTGCTTATAAATAGAAATAGGGATAGGGATACAGATAAGGATAGATATTAGAGAGTGTGATGAGAGTGAAAATAAAAACTAGAGATAGAAACCAGAAGGAATATTCCCTTTTGGAAGTCTATCTTAGAGATATAGATAGAGATGCTCTAATTTCTCTTTCACTATTATGTATCCGAATTAATTTAATTTGCACTCCAAAGTAGGATTTTTCTCGCACTGTTTTTTAACCATCCAGACTCATTAGATCAAATTTGTTCCTAAAAAAATAAAATGATGTTTTTAAGTTGGAACTTGTAACTGGGATCTATTTAGTCATCTGAATAACAAGTTTTTATAACAAGGACAACCATATAAACACAAACAACAGTTTATAAAATTGAGCGCAACAACACTTGAGGGCGAGTTCTCTGCAGATTGTGACTATAAGAACTACTGCAGTGTGTGTGAAGCTTAACCTGTAAGCTGTTTGATGAAAGTTCTCTGAGGAACTTTAGAGAGAATAAGAAAAGAAGAAGAACTCCATTGAAGAAGTTTTCTGAGAGAAAAGATATTATTGATTGTCTAACGATAATGATTCTGGAATTACAGAGAGCACACATATATCATGATACAAAATATCTAACACTCTAATAACAGAATTTGTAACTAACTGATGACTAGATATTTTGTATCCTCTATTTTCCACTAATGACGTGGTACTGCTGAACCAAGCATATCAGCATCAGCTGTATGCTTATCATTCCCCCGCAAACCGAACTGGGGTGAAACAACCAGGTGAAGTTTGGAACACAGAAGACGAAAACGATCACGAGAAAAACCCTTCGTGAATATATCAGCAGTTTGGTGCTCGGTAGGAACATACCGAGTATCTATCTCCCCTGCCAACACCTTTTCTCTGATAAAGTGTGTATCGATGTCAATGTGCTTAGTGCGCTGATGAAAAACCGGATTCTGAGAAAGAGAGTTGGCCCCAATATTGTCACACCAAACAACCGGACAGTGAACAATAGGAATTCGAAGCTCTGTCAAGAGAGACCTGAGCCACAATACATCAGTTGTTACCTGAGCTAAGGCTCGGTACTCTGCTTCAGTGCTGGAGCGAGCAACAACTCGCTGTTTGCGAGAGCTCCAGGATACCAGATTCCCACCAAGGAAGACACAATTACCACTGGTAGAGCGACGATCATCAACGCAGCTGGCCCAATCCGCATCAGCAAAGGCTTCAAGAGCAAGAGCTGAAGATGGCCGAAAATGCAGACACAGAAACTGAGTACCCTTCAAATAGCGAAGCACTCTCTTGCAAGCCTGCCAATGAACCAACGTAGGAGCAACCAAGAATTGGCTCAATTTGTTGACAATGAAGGATATGTCAGGTCTCGTGTTGGTGAGATACTGAAGAGCCCCAATGGTGCTGCGATACAGAGTAGGATCATGAAAAGGGATGCCATCAGATAAAGAGAGTTTGGTACCAGCTGAGAGAGGTGTATCACAAGCATTTGCAGCGGACATGTTTGTTTTGAGCAAAAGATCACCAATGTACTTCGCCTGAGTAAGATACAGACCAGAAGCGTTCCGAAAAGCCTCGAAACCGATAAAATAGCTTACTTGACCAAGAGTTTTCAAGGCAAAAGTCTGATGCAGCGTAGAAATCAGCCCCTAAATTAATTTCGGACTGTCACCAGTAACCAAAATGTCATCAACATACACAAGAACAAACAGAGTTGATGAACCAGCAAACTTGAAAAACAAGGATGTATCAGAAATCGAATTGCTGAAACCCCAAGATAACAGAGCACTTTGCAGCTTTTGGTACCAACTTCTAGGGGCCTGCTTGAGTCCATACAAGGACTTATGCAGCCGGCAAACATGAGAAGGATGATTTTCATCAACAAAGCCCTCTGGTTGAGCCATAAACACCACCTCTGACAAGTCTCCGTTAAGAAATGCGTTATTTATATCAAGCTGCTCTATCAAGCAACCACGTGAGATAGCAATGGAGAATTTAACACGAATGGTGGAGGCCTTAACAACCGGGCTGTAAGTGTCCACAAAGTCTAAACCAGGCGTTTGGTGAAATCCCTTTGCAACCAACCTCGCCTTGTGTTTCAAAAAACTGCCATCTTGACGAAATTTCGTTCGAAAAACCCATTTACAACCAACAACATTCATGTGAGGCTGAAATGGAACTAGAGACCAAGTTTTATTGGACTGCAAGGCTGCAAACTCCTCCCTCATTGCTTGAACCCAAGCTGGGTTCTGAAGAGCTTGCTTAGCTGTGGAGGGGTCAGAATCTGCCAAGTAACAACTGGTTTGAAAAATCTTAGGTTTGAAGATACCATTCCTTGACCGAGTGATCATGGGATGAAAAGAGGTAGTAGGCAATTGATCTTGAGAAGAGGTTGAAGGTAATGTTGTAGTGGACAGCATAGGCGGGACAGAAGAAGAGTTACAACCATCAGTAGGAGAAGATCTAAAAGTGGACTGATTAGGAGTAAAAGCTGACAATATAGGTGTGTGATAAGAGGAGTCAGAGTGAGGAGATAAGGAGCGTGAGGATTGGATCATTTCAGGAGAACCTATGACATGATTTGAAGGCACCCATGCAGTAGAGTTGCTACTCTGAGCAGTAGATTTTCGGATGTGATGTAATGTGTTATGGACAGAAGTTAAAGGAATGCTTTGAGAGGAAGGAGACTCACGGTGTGTAGAATGAGCAGGAAATAAGGTAGCATATGGAAACTCTAGCTCATTAAACTCTACATGCCTAGAGACATACAACTTCCCAGAGGGATGTAAACATAAGTATCCCTTGTGGAATGGACTATATCCAACAAAAAGACATTTTGTGGTGTGAAAGTTGAATTTATGTTTGGAGTAATTCCTTAAGAAAGGAAAACAGCTGCAGCCAAACTACCAAATACCTTGAAGAATTGGTAGTTTGGCTTCTTGTTGAACAACCTCTCAAATGGTGAAACAAATTGAAAAATTGCAAGGGGCATATTATTGATAAGAAACGCAGCAACATTAAAAGCCTCATACCAAAATTTTAGTGGCATGTTGGCATGTGCTAGGAGAGTCAATCTCGTCTCTACAATGTGCCTATGCTTTCTTTCCGCAACCCCGTTTTGTTGATGGGTATGTGGACAAGAAAACCGGACCTTAATGCCTTGAGAAGATAAATGTGAGGCAAAAGCTACATACTCCCCTCCCATATCGCTGTGGAAACTCTTAATTCGTCTATCAAACTGCAACTCAACTTGTTTTTGAAACTTGATGAATGTACCAAGAGCCTCAGATTTCAGCCGTAAGGGGAATATCCAACAAAAACGAGTAAAGGCATCAATGAAAGAAATGTAGTAACGATAACCTTCCGTAGAAAGCATGGGAGCCGGTCCCCAAATATCTGAATATATCAGCTCAAGAGGAGCTGGAGCTGTTATTTCAATTCTTGCAAATGGAAGTCTATGAAGTTTCCCAAGTTTACAAGAGTCACAAAAACTTGGAGCTGTAAATCTGCTACGAAAATGAATTTTGTTCAACATTTTTTGTAGAATTAAGGGAGCCGGATGGCCCAACTTTGCATGCCAAACATTGGCACTCACAGCAGCCAACGCAAGCATATTGGCTGGCTGTGACTTGGAGGTTAACATCTTTCCAAGGCTTGGATTATTACTACCAGAAAAACAGCTGGAAAAGGCACTTGTTCCTTCCACATTTCCAAGGTTGAAGCCTCCATGATTGACTCCATGCGACCCAACCAGCTGTAAAGAGTACAGCCCATCTCTAAGCACTCCTTGGAGCAAAGGTTTATTCGTTTTGAGATCCTTCACAACACAATAATCACCATAAAACTCAGCAAAGGCCTTGTTGTCAACCGTGAACTTAGAAATGCTTAGGAGATTCTTGGTAATTTGGGGAACATTTAATATGTCTTTGAGGTGTAGATTTGTATGTGGTGTTGTGTGAGATTGAACAAGAGTATCACCAACATGTAAGATAGATAATTGATGTCCATTACCAACAACTAGTTTCTCGTTACCTCTGTAATTGGAGCGTAGAGAAATGTTGCTCAAATCTGAGGTAATGTGATTGGTGGCACCGCTGTCCAAGTACCAAGAAGGATCGTTGACAGATTCTGGTGTTGCAAGAAGAGCTGAAGTCTGATGATAATTCACTTGAGGTTCCCCAGGAAATGAGCTGACACTTCCTTGAGATAGTGAATCCTGATTTGAATTATAATTGAAGCCAGGTGAGTAGCCATTATAGTTCTGCTGATAGGGAATAGAATTCTGCTGCTGAAACTGGTGTTGATTATAAAGAGCATGAGCATTGTGAGGATTGTGAGTGTTTTGAATGTTGTTCAGCTGCTGAGACCCCTGGAAACCTTGATCAAATCTGTGATAGCACTTAAGAGCTTAATGGCCAGGTTTGTTGCATAATTGGCAGTGAATACGTCCTCTTCCACCAGATCGATTGTTTCTTCCTCTGCCACGATAGCTACTTCCTTTGTTGTCTCTCTGACCTCGCCTATCTTGTGAATAATTGGAAGCATAATGAGCTGAGACTTGTCCAACTTCAACTTGAACTGGAGAATCAAGATGCTCCAGGCGCTGTTCATGTGTCATCAGCAAGAAGTGTGCATCTTCAAACGGTATAAATCTTTGTTGAGCAGAGATAACAGCAACTATAGCATCAAAGTCATGACCAACACCGTTAATCAAAGTAAGCACAAGATCACGATCTCTTATTTCTTCTCCTGCTGCCATTAATGCATCATCGATGTTTTTGATTTTCAAAACAAAGTCACTCACTGAATCTGATCCTTTCTTAACATTCTGGAGCTAATTTCTCAGTTGAGCAATTCTAGCAACTGACTGCTGTGAATACAACCTTTCTAATCGATTCCACATTTCAAACGAAGTTTGACAACCGATTACTTGACCTATGATGTTTTCACTTATGGTAGAATAAATCCAACTCATAAGTTTGTCAATACGTTTCCAGATTGAAAATTATCTGCTGTATTTCTTTTCTACAACTTTTTCACCAAGACTGTTTATAACTTCAACATTGACAAACATATTTGTTGGTTGATTCATACCACAGATGTATTCCTCTAAATCTAGAGCTTGGATCGATGACATTACCTGAGCTTTCCAATAGATGTAGTTTGATTTTCCAAGTTTGATTGGCAGATTGTAGTTCAAACTTTTAGTGAGAGATGAAAACTCCATCGGTTCTGCAATCGCTTGAGAGACCTGACTCTGTTGACAGATCGGTGATTGAGGAACTTGATGAGTTGTGCTCGTTGGTTCATGTAAGTTCTGATGATGACCAGAAACTGGAGATTGATTTTGTGAAGAATTAGCCATGACGTTAGTCGATTGGCTCTGATACCATGTGAAGCTTAACCTGTAAGCTGTTTGATGAAAGTTCTCTGAGGAACTTTAGAGAGAATAAGAAAAGAAGAAGAACTCCATTGAAGAAGTTTTCTGAGAGAAAAGATATTATTGATTGTCTAACGATAATGATTCTGGAATTACAGAGAGCACACATATATCATGATACAAAATATCTAACACTCTAATAACAGAATTTGTAACTAACTGATGACTAGATATTTTGTATCCTCTGTTTTCCACTAATGACGTGGTACTGCTGAACCAAGCATATCAGCATCAGCTGTATGCTTATCAGTGTGCAGCATGTAGATAGGCGGATGGTATAAGAGCCTGACTTGATTGGAGAAAGTCACCATTTTACACTCAAATTCAAGTTGCCACTGCACAAGAAAGTTAATTAACACCACCTCCCAATGTAGCTATTCATTTAGTATGATGAATGATAATGTCCAAAAGTTCAAGCAAGCCAACATATCTGCTGATGGTATATCATCAAAAAATAATAATAATAATTTACAGACTTCAAGACTGAATGAGATATGAAAGCATTAGTAACAAAGGCTATATAGACATTGACATATTGTATATTCATAGGAGAATTCATCCCAATATATTTGTGATGTTACTTTCATTAATACATCGTGTATTAAAGGCGAACTAGATGATGAATATCAATCGGGTAAGTATCAGATGGAAATAGAGAATGGTATGATCTTCCTCCAGCAACAACGTTGGCGGTCTCACTCGGATGAGTTGCATCCCAAAACAAGTGTAGAACTCTGAATAGCTTACAAGATTTGCCATCACGAACACATTGAAATGTAGTATTGATATTTGCTCCAACTTCACAGCATGGAGGACTGTTAACAAGCCTATATGCTGAAAATTGAAAAGCAATATATAATTTTATATGTTAGATTTTGAGAATTCAATATTATAATTCTAAAAAAAAATAAAAAATAATAATGAAGTGAATTTCATACCTTTTGTTGGGATTAAAGCAATCCCATAAATGTTGACATATATAAACTTGGCATCATGTAGATCTTTATTCAACTCATCCACTAGTGATATAAGCTTGGAATTGAAAAGCTCAACTGCTTCGTTTATGAAGTCTACACATAAAGACCCATTTGTGCCATGCAAAGCTACATTCCCTGGTGTGCACCCAAGTGGACCTATTCCTAATAGAGCTATCTTCCTTGCTCCGTATCCGTACAATTTCTGGTACCGACAAAAAAAAAGATAGTAATAAGTGGAAGAAAATACGAAAAGACAAAATAAGTAAATAACGTATTTCCTGGCATTCGAATTCAAATAAATTGTGAATGATCGTACCTTTAATTGTTGGGAATATTGTTGAATGAGAACTGTGGCATATTGCTCTGGTGTGTACATGTGACTTGTATTGTAAGAGTTTGACAAGTAATTGTTAATATAATCATTGCTGCCCATTCCGACTGTATACATGCACTTGTTTAGGAGGTGTGCTGCTGAGTCATTGCCTTTCATGCTCTCAATGTGAGAGATTGTAGTTTGGTGATTCTTTAATTGATTATTCAAGCTAATTCGGACACCCTGTAACATGCATGTCAATAAAATATATGATTACACTACGATTTGAGATGTAATTAGTCATTAGAAGTGTTTGATAATTGATCCTATAACTTGTGAAAAAAAATAACAAAAAGAAAATTAATCTAACCAATAATGTACTCAAAAGTTTATCATTTTAAGCAATTAATTACTCAACCTAATCATTGAACCAAAGAATGACTATAAAGTTTTGACTCTACAAAATACTTTCAAAACAAACCAATAAATTTAGAATATATATATATATATATATCAATTGCAATGACGACGATTCTAACATGTAACGTCGTAAAGTTGAATGAGAATATATTAGAAGTTAAAAGTAGCTTTTAATTATAAATAAATCATGAAGGTAAATAATGAAGAGATGTTTTTTTTTTATTAGTTATATAGATGAATAAAGTAAATGAATGTTTGAGTTAAAAATTACAAGGTGTTGTCCGGTTTCATCACGAATTCCTGCCGATCCAGATGCATAATTTACACCTTCTAGAATCTCCTGCCCACGTGCACTTGCAAACGAAGGAATGTACTTGTCAAATCCTAGATGCTCAGCTGCAACACCAAAATTTCCATCAACTATTAATCTAATATATATATATATATATATATAACAATAAATTTGATAATTAGTTTGGGGAAGAAAACGAATTTTAAAAATAATATTGAAAAAAAAACCCTAAAAGAATTTCCAAGTTATTTTGTGTTTGAATTGTTTCAAATCCTATCCATTCAATTCAAATGTAATAATATTAATCCAAAACAATATATTTTTATCGGGTTCAAATGTTCAATGATTATGATGACAAATGGGATATATTAAAAATAAATAAATAAATAAATAAACAATCTTCTTTGTTCAATTGGCAGATTTGGGTTGTTTTATTTCTTTTCTTAGTAAAAACGATAATTCTATACCAAAGACGAAAATTCAATATATCCATGTATATACTCAGTCAAATTGTTTTTAAAATTCCACAACATTTCTATCATTTAAGAAATAAAAAAAATTATATATATATATATATATATCTTAGTTTTCATTTTCTCCCTATATAAAAAGGATACAATTCGGAAGAAAGAAATACATATACATTATACAACAAAAATAGAGTTGAGTTTGATCAGAAACTTGATGGCTTTGAAAAAGATGCTTGGGTAAAATTATGAAATTATAAAGAGAAAGAAGAATTCCCTCTCCTAAATTTCAAATTTGTACTTCAAAGAAAGAAAAGATAAATAAAGAGATTGAAGAAGACCTATAATATCTGCGACGGTTCGACCATTGGTAAATCTTCCGGTTGGACCTCCACGAAAATCAACCCCATATGGAGGATAATTGGCTTTAGCAAGAGTATCAAGATCATTATTATTGCCATTATCATACAACGAATCTCCGAAAATGAAGTAACAAGGTACTTCTGGTTTTCCATAAACCTTACTTGACAAGCTGAAAATCATCAACACTAGATGCAACATTTTAGAATAAATTGGACAATGAAGAAACAGAGATTGAAGTTTATAGGAGATGGCCGGGTTGAGCAAAAAAATAGATGGTGATCGATCAATTCTTTTGGATAACTGGACTAGTCGAGAATGATTCGAATATTTCAAAGAATTTTCACAAACCGAAAAAGATTGTAATCAATCGGTGTGATGATGATCGAACAATATTCATATATATATATATATATATATAGGAAACGAGAGGATGTGAAAAAAGTAGGTAGAAACAAAATATTAAAACAATGTCTGTTATAAACTATGTGAGTGGTGGGTTGAATTTTGATTATGAAAATAAATTATGTGAGTTGGCTTCAAGTTAACAAGAGTTTACTAGGAGACAAGAAAAGCTAAGAATCTGGGTGATGTACAGATTGTGAAAATTAAGGAATGAAAAAGAGGAAGAAAGTTAGGAGAAGGAATGGAATGAAATTTCGTAGTTTGGTTATTTTATTTTAATTGAACCAAAAAAAATATATCATTTATCTTTAAAAATAGTTGATTTGTGATATTTAAAAAATATCATTTATCTTTAAAAATAGTTTATTTGACTTCTAAACTGAGTTCAAATTAATATTAAAATATTTCAAAGATTTAATCATGAACTGTTATCATGTTAAAAGGAAGGAACATATAGATATAGGAGATGGAATGGAGTGAAATTCCATAGTTTGGTTATTTTATTTAAACCAAAAACATATCATTTATCTTTAAAAACAGTTGATTTGTGATATTCAATACAGTTTTAAATTGTCCAACGGACATAGCTCAGTTGGTAGATGGACAAATTTGGGGCTTGCATAAATTACTCATACTCGAATCCTACCAATGATAAATAAATAAATAAATAAATAAAACTTCAAAAAAAAAAAAATCTGGTCTAATATCTTGATAGATAGATACCATCAAACAAAATACAGTTTTAAATTGAGTTCAAATTTATTTTAATTATAAATTAATATTAAATTTTTTAAACGATTTAATCATAAAATGTAGGTTATCATATTAAACAATTGGAATAAATTAAAAGCAA
The DNA here is from genome assembly GCA_954870605.1 of Acer campestre. Taxonomy (NCBI): domain Eukaryota; kingdom Viridiplantae; phylum Streptophyta; class Magnoliopsida; order Sapindales; family Sapindaceae; genus Acer; species Acer campestre. Next base: position 37,503,913 of record OX940803.1, read on the forward strand.
AATAATGTTTAAAAATTTTTCATTTTTATATATCGTAGTTATAATTATATAAAAAAAATTAAATAGATTATCCCTAATAAAAAATATTAAAACTTATTATATAATATAAAATAGTTTGTAAAAATAATATATGATAATAATAGTAATAATAAAAATAGATCAACATTGTGGCATTGTATGTCGGCCAATGGCAAGAGGAGGCTGAGCCTCCGTCCGACCGCGGACTGTTTCAATGGCCACTACTTTTTCTTCGTTTGTGATAATATATTATTTATCTATTACTTTTTCAAAATAGCTAATGAATTAACTATTTCAAGAATTGATGTTTGAGAAGGAGAAAGAATCAATGCATCTAATCATGATTCCTCCACTTTGAAGAAAAAATTATTCATGAAGGAACTCTTAATTAGCTAATGAACAATTTTAAGAATTGATGGTTGAGATTATGATTCCTCCATTTTGAAGAAAAATATTTAAAGAAGGAATTTTTATTTATTTATTTATTTTTGAAAAATCTTGCAAACAGACAAAGGAATATTGAGTTAGTTTTTTGTTAATAAGAAAAGCTAAACATGATAAGATGAGATTGATCCACGGTAAACCTCTCCCACTTATATCTAAGATGTCGTGGGTTCAAGTCATACCTTCTTAAATACTTTAATAATATACTCATATTGTAATTAGTGTTTGATTATAAAATTTCGTATTGTAATAGTTATAAAAAAATAAAAAATAAAAGAATAGATGCTAAAACGCGTTTGATTATAAAACTTCAAATGTTATATTGTAATAAAATAAAATAAAAGAAAAAAACTAAACATGATAAGATGAGATTGATCCACGGTAAACCTCTCCCACTTATATCTAAGATGTCGTGGGTTTAAGTCATACCTTTTTAAATACTTTAATAATTAAATATATATATATATATATGCTGTGTTATAAAATTTCAAATGTCATATACTCATATTGTAATTAGGTGTTTGATTATAAAATTTCGTATTGTAATAGTTATAAAAAAATAAAAAATAAAAGAATAGATGCTAAAACGCGTTTGATTATAAAACTTCAAATGTTATATTGTAATAAAATAAAATAAAATAAAAAAACTAAACATGACACTAAACGTGTTCCATTATAAAATTTCAAATGTCAATGATTTATGCAATAGAATCTTGAGATTAAGGATAGGATCGGTTTTTAATTATTGACCACATATTTAGTAATAGAAAATTCATCCACTATTACATGCTAATAAGTCAATGTTCAAATGTTCAAAAAGTCAATGTTCAAATTCCCTTTAGATCCCCAAACTAAAATGATTTTAAAAATAAAGAAAACGGTATGGAAGAATGGATATCTTTATTAAAGAGATATGTTTGTTTCCTTGTTGAAACATGATTCTTGATTCACATATCTTGGTGAAGTTTCCTTTCCAAACACAGGGTATTAATGACGCTTATGAGACCTCGATTTGAGCGAAGGATCCTTGCTGGGAGGATGTCTTGCCTGACCAGAATCCTGCTTCGCTAAGATTCTTGTTGGTTGCCAAATAGGCAAACAAAAATATTATCAAACCTTCAAGGGGTCGTTCCCATGAGGAATGAATTACCTAAGAAAGTTATGAATTTTAAAACATTAAATTAAGACACTATATAACTCTAAAACAACTAAAATAAAATACAACTCACACACGCAGGGGGGTAAGAATTTAAAACAAACTAAAATTAAGAATGCAGTAGAAAAATAATTTAGAAAAATCAATAAAGAAAAGCTAGCTAGAACCTTCTATCCACTACTAAACATTCATCCAATCCATAGACAATAACGAATGAATAAATTGTCAAACACAATGAAAATATTCAAAACAAAGCGGTGGGTATTCCACATAAGTTGTATTGATTCTCTCTTAGTTAATATGTAGATTGCATGATATTTGTATAAATACTTGTATCCCAAATTCCAACCTAGTATGAGTATTTACTAGATTTAATAATTGGAAGCCATTCAGAACAAAGAGAATATGAAAATCACATGAACCCTAAAACATGATATTTATTCTAGGCTATTTATGAATCAATTTCTCTAAAGAAATTGAGTCTTATTTCAATTAATTGTTGCATGCAAGAATATGCTCATATGGTATTCGACCTCTATCCTATAACATAGATCCTAAAACCATGCTCTTAAGGTGATCAATCAAATAAATGCAATAATAGAAAAACAATTATTTTGGAGAAATTGAAATCATCATGTAAGAAAAATAATACTTCTTTAAAATAATATGTCTATGGAATTAGAATCATGTCTAGCGCTTCAAGTTAGCCCTAGCTATGCGATGTTTAGTTACACATCATAACTTTGAAAACATATAAAAACATTATAACTAAAGGTAAAAGAAGAGAGAAAATAAAACTACGAAAGATCTTTGGTCTTCAATCTTGAATAATGAATCTCTAACTCTTCTTTTGAAGCAACTCATGGTATTTATATGTGATTTTCCTTGTAGATTCCCAATTCTTCCAAGCTTTAGGAAATCTTCCAAGTAGGAATGGTAAAATAATCAAGGAATGAGAAGTCTTAACTTGAATTTCCTCTTTTGAAGATTTACTTCTATTTTGAGTTTGGGAAGTTTCCCAAACATGTCTTGGTCTTCTAGAGTTATTAGAATTTGATTTGAGAAGTTTTGGAGTGGAAATCCATAAAAAATAAGCAGCAACCGTTGTGGAGGTCATAGTGCTCTTGATAGCGGAACTCTTCTAGAGATGTATCGTTGTGCAATTGCATGGCGATTGGGGCAACGTTTGGCAAAGCAAGATCCTCTAGTATTGGACCATTGTGTAATTGCATAGCGCTCTTGACAGTAGAAAACATTGATATTGGTCGCTATATATAGGACATGTTGTGCAAAGTGCAATGGTCTTGACGGCGGAATTCATCTAGTCTAGGCCGATGTGCCTATCTCTGTGGAAGGCACATCGGTTCGGACATCGGTTTTGCTCTCTATCTCTGACCTTCGGTTACTAAAGTGGCCATAACTCCTCTAGAAAAATTGGATTGACAAACTGTAAAGTGCGTTGGAAACTAGACATCCCGGACTTTCGGAAAGTATGTGGATCTCAAGTTGGTTCGATCTAAGGAGGAAGATATGGTCTTTACAAGTAGGATGTGTTGTAGTGGCATTTCTCCAAACTTCATTAAAAATCATCATTTTATCTTCAAACTCACTTCAAAAGATATTTTCTATACAATCTCAACAAGCACGTTAAAATATCCAATTTCACTCAAGAACATCACATAAAACATAGGAATTAGGGGTCTAAAAAAAGAACATTTATCGACCTAACAAATACCCCTAAACCTAGCTAGCTTTTGCTAGTCCTCGAGCAAAACCGGAACAAAAACTAAAACTAAAAACAAACTAAACTACCTAGGCCATTTTTGTAGGAAAACGCGATAGCATTGAGCGTATGCTACAAGCCTTTAAACCTCTACGTGTCCCTAGTATGAGGAGTTATAGTCTCCTAAGGGTTTACCAACCACGATACCCACAAACACTTGACTCAACAAGACTCAAAACTAAAAAAAATAAAACAAAAACGCAAGACAAATTCTCATACCAATAAGAATCAATGCACACACAACACACTTACTTAAAACTAAAATCATGCGCTCAAGTGCATACATCATATCTCATGTCTTAGCCATTAACCAAAACTCTCAACTTGCAAACAACATACTCAAATGCCATGGAGGGAATCGTCTCAACTCTAGGTCCTCACAAGATATTACTCAATTTTCACTCGGAACCTAGGCAACACTCTCAGCAAGCATATGCGATAGAATTTATGCCCAATAAAAATCTAATATATATCGCATATGTGCATATAGTAGAAAGAATGCTAAGATTTATGCAAAAGATCTCATGAATGGAATCAAATACTAAGAGCAAGATAGAGCACAAACTTACCTCCACTTCCAAGCCAGAATCCCTAAAAGATCAGTTAGGTCTTTGCTTTTGGTTGTAATGGGGCCATTGGGTGAAAGAACAAAAAAGGAAATTCAAAGATCCTTGGATCTTGTTAAGCTACTTCTCGTGATACTTCAATACATTGATAGCTTTCTTTTGGTATCTATCTTCCTTTCATCAATTGCATCTAGGCTTGTTCATCTTTGTTTGACTTATTTTCAAACAAATTCTTCAATTCAAACATATTTTCGTCTTCCTATTCTTTTTCTTTCTTCATTCTTTGTTTTGCTCTTCTTTTATTCTTGCTCTTTTTTGTGTGCTTCCTTTGAGTGCTTTTTTTATTTTATTTTAAAAAATGCTTCATTTTTTTTTTTTTTTTTTTGTAAGAGTACTTTTTGATTTCTTTCTTTGCCTTGGTACATGCATGCTTTAGAGCTCACCCATCTTTTTCCTCTTCTTTTCTTCGTCTCAAGCTATAAGGTATGGCCAATATGTATTGGGTATAAGGGATAAGGATTATTTTGGTGATGAAAGAAAAGGCTTATAAATGTTTAGATTCAAAATGACTAATGTAGCACAAACATGGGTGACGCGCCCAAACTGGTTCTAATAAAACTACAAATGATCTACCCTATTCTACCTCGGCTATTCTAAAGGGGCATGTGAGTGTTTCACCCTTTGCAAGTGCACAAGTCGTTCAACTCGTATAGGGTGCACAAGTACGGATTATCGTTCCCACGAGGAGCTAGGACATGTAGAAAGTAGAATAATTAGTCTAATGCTTTGAAAAGCAACTAAGTAACATATTGATAATTAAAGGCTAATCTAATGCAATAGTTAAATGAGATTGAAATAATCCAAATTATGCAAATGACCTGTCATTGGAAAGCTCTTTGAAGGCTCTATCTAATGATACCACTATCGCATAGAATAAAAAACTGACAATGAGTTTTGACACTATAAAGTTACGGGTTTCATATTCAATTCTTCAAAATTCTCATAATTTTGAAGTTCATAGATGGTATGCATTTCCAAAACATATAATAACATGTATACGCATACATACATCCCAGAAAAACAAAATATAACCCTAGCATGTGTGTTGTGCCATTTGTGTTCATTATTGTTCTAAAATATAAATAAATAAACCTAACATGGTATCTATTACGAGAATACAATCCAAGCATGCTCTGATACCAATAATGATTAAATACAATAAATAAACAATAGATAAATTCGGATTAATATTCACCGTCTGAATCCAAATTGTACAGCGAAAGTGGATCAAACACTGGTTGTATCACCGGTCAGAGGATGATCAAGATAACGGAAAATCTCCTCTCATCATGATGCAAGTACCCACACAATGATTGAAGATGGGAGAAAATTCTTCTTGATTTTCTCCACACTTGCTCTCTGTTTTGTGTCTCTGTAAACACAAGTACACATAGTGCTTCACATGCCACACTCTCTCTATGTTGCACATCATATGCCAAACAACCCAACCCTTCTGATCAATTACATTGATCTTGTTAGTAAACTGTTTAAAATAGTTTTCTTATGCTAATTAACTGCTCATGCAGTTATAATAATGCATGGGATTGGGCTCTTGGCTTTATAGCATGTGCTTAGCATACATGGATGTTGGACTCTCCATGTATTGCTTGTGATCTTGACCCATTTTAGTGTATAACAGGTCTCTAACCCATACCCAAATATACCAACAGTAATAATTTTTTTATAAAAAAAAAAGTGGCGATATTGGCAACCCTCAAAAACTGTATGTACGCCCTCTTTCATAAACACACCCCTAAAATATTTTAAAAATCTCTGGTTCGTAAATAAACCCCACTTAATACCAAAATTACCATTTCTTTAATTTTATTGTAATATATTTTTGTTAGCACACCCCACTATTTTGTTATCTATTCAGATTTACTTAAATTTTTTTTAAAAAAAAAAATCTAACTCCTGCAAAAACATTTGATGTCACTAAAAAAATGTCTGAAAAAAATGTCTTTTCATTGCATTAAAACTTTCCACCGAATTGAAAAACTACTAGCTGTAACTGTAACCGGTGCATGTGTTGCTTTAGCTCTTCTAGGTTTTTTTTTTTTTTTTTTTTTAAAAAAAAATAATTTTAAATCCATTAATAGAAAACAGCAATTACACCAACCAAAAAGAAGAACCATATATAAAAAGAGGCTCCCAGCACACAACGGTGTATCTCAATTCCTCTGTTCCTAAAAAAGTTTTTTATTTTTTATTTAAAAAAAAAAAAAACAATTGTTCATAAGAAAGTTTATTGTTGGTATTGATTTTTGTTTTACTCAATTATAACAGTAAATTGTTCTTCAACTCAATCAATTTGTATTCCTTAGAAGAAATTGAAATTAGTATTTGAAATAGAAGTCAGGGTTTGATAAAATAGAAAGGTTTTTGTTATCATATCAAACAATTAATAGGGAACTTCCTTTTTCTTTTTTACAAATGATAGATATAAAACCAATTAATAATTATTAGTGTGTACCTACAAACTATTTAGTTCCTTTAAGTAATTTTACTCCAAATGTAATATTAGATTTTTAAAAATATACTAAATTGAGGTGTACATACAGTTTTTGAGGGGTCTAAATATCGCCACTAAAAAAAAAAAAAGCTAAACATGATGCTAAAGCATGTTTTATTGTAAAATTCAATTCTAAACGCCAATGATTTATGTAGCACCCAAATGGGCCAAATCTTGAGATTATAAGGGAGAGGATTGGTTTTAATTATTGACCACCTATTTTGTAAAGAAAATTCATTTTTGATTACATGCCAAGTCAATGTCCAAATTCCCTTTGGATCTCAAACTAAGATATTATATCCGAACCGTTTGGTTTCTGAGATTGGATTAGACTATTTTCATGGGATTGAATTGAATATGACTAAATTAATGTGTGTGCATTACAGATTGGCCTGAAAATATTATTGTGTCTTGATTGGTTTAGCATAAGATTGGATAAAAATTAACTAAAAAGAGTGATGTTAGACCGTCAAAATTTTGCCCAAAGGATATATAACAACTACAAATAAAAATAAAAATATATAGAAGAGGGAACTAAATAATCCCAAACTGTGGTGGCGTGGTTGATTGACTACATGGTCTCCAATCATGTTCAGCTAACAAACTAAGGAGTAGGATAAGGCTGGAATTAGTTTGATCACATGTAACCAACGTGAAAGTTAGAAAGTAGTTCTTAGGATTTAAAAATAGGGAGAATTGTAAATAACCTCTCCCGTTTGTGAAAAGTAAAATTAAGCCCTTTGGCTTAAACAATCAGTAAAAACCATTATCATTAGTTGACTTTAATTAAATCTAATGAAATATGATTATAAGTGATTTTTTAATAAAAAAATATATGCTAAAATTATTTTAGAAAATAAAATTTTATTTTAATAAAAAATTAAACTTTATTTAAGAATATACTACTCTAAACAATAAAATCATTAGATAAAATAAATTATTTTAAAATATAAAAAAGAGGAAATTGGGCAAAATAGCACATTTTAAACATTGACTTGTGCAACTATCTCCACATTAATAAGTCTTGTTTTAATAGCACCAAAAAAGGTGTTGAGACCAAAATACCCCCACTTATTATCATTATTTTTTAACTTTTTTAATTTCTACATATTTCTCTCTCTTTCTTCCCATCTCTCACACGATTTCTCTGTTCTCTCTCTCCTTATCCTCTCAGACAATCTCTCTCTTTCTTTCTCTCTGGCTCTCCTCTTAGATGCAAAAGATCTCACCTCTCTCAAGTTCTATTTCTTTCTTTTTTCACCTTCATTTCCTAAAGAACAAACACTTCGATTGCAACAAATGAGAAAGAGGGAATTGATGACAACGATTGCTATGGCACTGGCAGACAATGGTGAAGACTTTGGCGGTAGCCGCAACACTCCAGTGACATGTCGACGAGAGTTCTCGACCAAAGAACAGTGGCGATTGAAAGCATTTATGGAAAAAAAAAAAAAAAAAAGTCTTTTGTTAGGGTTTTGTTTTCAAAATTGATTTTGTTGATTTTGAGATATTAATTTCGTTTTGGTTGATTTTGAGTTTTCAATTTAGTTTCTATTGTGAATTTGTTGTCAATTTGATGTGTATGGTGAGTTTGGTGAATCTGAATGAGGTTTGTTTGAATCTTGAATTGGTGATTTTGGGTTTGTGTCAGCTTGAGAATGTTGTAGAGAATAAAACAATGATATAAATACTGAGTGAATAAACTAGGTTGATTTGAGGTAACCCTGCCTCCTAATCTTGACTTAAATTGGACTCAAAAGCTTCTTCTTTATTGAAGAAAGTGGAGTTGTTTTATACAACTCAGCTCATACACAACTAACTAGCTACAAATCAGAAACCAAATCAAATAACTATTATGTAGCTTTACAACTTGAATTCATAAGCTAACTAACTAACAAGATTTATTCAAAACTGACTAACAACTCTAGACTTATTCAAAGCTGAAAACTGACTAACAACTCTAACTGATGTTGAGTTTTTTTTTTTTTTTTTTTTAATTTCGAGACTTATTTGTTCCATTTCGAGATTTATTTATGAATACCCAAGACTTATTACGTTTATTCGAGACTTAATTTATGTATACCCAAGACATATTACGATTATTCGAGACTTTATTCATGCGCTTTTGTGACTTAACTGTTTCATTTCGAGACTTATTTATGAATACCTGAGACTTATTACGATTTTTTGAGACTTATTCATACGTTTTCGAGACTTAATTCATGAATATTCGAGACTTATTACTGTGTTTTTTTGGATACCGGTGTATGTGATGTTTTCCAGAAATTATTGAGGCGAGTCCATCTTAGAGGAGAGGATATCATATAAGAGGATAGGGAGAGAGAGAGAGAGAGAGAGAGATCATTTGAGATTGAGAGAATGGGAAGGGAGAGAGAGATCGTTTGAGATTGAGAGAATGGAAAGAGAGAGAGAGAGAGAGAGAGAGAGAGAGAGAGAGAAATTTAAAATGTTTTTTTTAAAAAAAAAAAGATAAAAAATAAGTTGGGGCATTTTGGTCTGATCACCTACTTTAATGCTATTAAAACAAGACTTATTAATGTGGTATTATTTGCACAAAACCTCTCCTAAAAAGTGTTATTTAATTTTGGAACCCTATATATATATATATGAGATGCTCAATGTCCATATCTATTATTATTTGTGTTTAGTTGAATTGTATGATTTTGGTTCAGATAACAAGGTCTCAAATACTTGCCCAAACATCAACAACAACAATAATAATAATAATAATAACAAATGACCCAATTATCTAGGATCAAGATCCCCTACCTAGGTAATTAAAGATTTTTTTTTCTTCTTTTTTGAATCGATTTAAAGTTTCTTTTTGTTTTTTCCTTTTTTGAATTGATTTTGAAATTTCTTTTTAGTCATGTATTGTGTACCGTATATGCATAGTCGCTCACAAAAGACCCATTTTATAGATTTTGCCCAGGGACCTCCAAAAAGTCAGGACCGGCTCTGCATGCATGTCATCTGCTTAAAAAAAATAATAAAATAAAATAAAATAAATAATAGCGGTCACGTCTTCTTATACAAGATTATACTGCAGCATTTTACTTATATTTAAAACACTACAGCATCACATTATACTCAAAATGCCACCAACTGATAGAAGATTCAAGTTACCATCCACTACCCAAGAAAGTTAATTGACGCCGCATTTCAATGCTGCTGGATGATAAAAAAAAAATGATCATTCAACCTCATAATGATTGACATTCGAGTCGTTATATCGTAGATAGTGTATATATATAATTGACATGCTTCAAGTCTTAATAAGATTCGAAAATATTAGTAACGAAGGCTATGTAGACATTGACATATTGTATATTCATAGGAGAATTCATCCCAATATATATATTTGTGATGTTAATTTCAATAATACATCTTCCATTAAAGGCATTTTAAAGCCGAACTAGATGATAAATATCAATCGGGTAAGTATCAGTAGGAAATAGAGCATGGTATGATCTTGCTCCAGTGACAATGTTGGAGGTCTCGCTCGGATGAATTGCATCCCAAAACAAGTGTAGAAATTTGAATAGCTTACAAGATTTGCCATCACGAACACATTCAAATGTAGTGTTCATATTTGCTCCAACTTCACAGCATGGAGGACTGTTAACAAGCCTATATGCTGAAAATTGAAATGAAAAGCAATATATAATTTTATTTGTTAGATTTTGAGAATTCAATATTATAATTCTAACAAAATAATAATGTCATACCTTTTGTTGGGAATAAAGCAATCCCATAAATATTGACATAGATAAACTTGGCACCATGAAGATCTTTATTCAACTCATCTACTAGTGATATAAGCTTGAAATTGAAAAGCTCAACTGCATCGTTTATGAAGTCTACACAAAAAGACCCATTTGTGCCATGCACAGCTATATTCCCTGGTGTGCATCCAATTGGAGCTATTCCTAATAGAGCTATCTTCCTTGCTCCGTATTCGTACAATTTCTGCTACCAACAAAAATACCATAAGCAGTGGCCGGTGAAGCCAAAATTTCAAATTTCACCAAGTAAATTCCTAACAACGACTGAGATATAACATTCGAATTGAAGATCGCACCTTTAATTGTTGGGAATATTGTTGAATGAGAGCTGTGGCATATTGCTCTGGTGTGTAAATGTGACTTGTATTGTAAGAGTTTGATAAGTAATTGTTAATATAATCATTGCTGCCCATTCCAACTGTATACATGCACTTGTTTAGGAGATCTGCTGCTGAGTCCTTGCCTTTCATGCTCTCAATTTCACAGATTATACTTTGATGATTCTTAAGTTGATTATTCAAGCTAATTCGGTCACCCTGTAATATGCATTGAAAGTGTTTGATAATATGATAAGAAATTTGTATTACAATTTATGTGGAAATAAAAATATTTAATTATTGATCCTATAACTTGTGAAAAAAATGTCAAATATATATATATATATATATATGGTAAGCAAATGAATGTTTGAGTTAAAAATTACAAGGTGTTGTCCGGTTTCATCACGAATTCCTGCCGATCCAGATGCATAATTTACACCTTCTAGAATCTCCTGCCCGCGTGCACTTGCAAACGAAGGAATGTACTTGTCAAATCGTAGATGCTCAGCTGCAACACCAAAATTTCCATCAACTATATAACATTAAATTTGATAAATAGGTTCGGGAAGTAATTAAAACGAGAATTTGGAAAATAATTGGAAAAAAAAAAATTCCAATATATTTTGTGTTAGAACTGTTTCAAATCCAATCCATTGATCAATTCAAATGTAATAATTTTAATCCAAACCAATTGATTTTTATAGGTTTCAAACTTTCAATGATTATGACAAAATGGGATATATTTAAAAAAAAAATAAATAAATAAAATAAAAAACATTCTTATTTGCTCAATTGGCAGATTGGATTGTTGTTTTCTTTTCATAGTAAAAACAATAGCTCTATACCAAAGACAAAAATTCAATCCATATACTCCATCAAATTGTTTTTAAAATTCTAAAATATTTCCATCATTAAAGAAAAAACAAATATATATATATATATATATTAGTTTTCATTTTCTCCCAATTAAAAAAAGGATACAAATCAGAAGAAAGAAATACAACAAAAATAGAGTTGAGTTTGATCAGAAACTTGATGACTTTGAAAGAGATGGGTAATATGGGTAAAATTATGAAATTATATAGAAAAGGAAGAATTCCCTCTCCTAAATTTCAAATTTGTATTTGAAAGAAAAAGGAAAAAAAAGAAGAAGACCTATAATATCTGTCGTGGTTCGACCGTTGGTAAATCTTCCGGTTGGACCTCCACGAAAATCAACCCCATATGGAAGATAATTGGCTTTAGCAACAGTATCAAGATCATTATTATTGCCATTATCGTACAACGAATCTCCGAAAATGAAGTAACAAGGTACTTCTGGTTTTCCAAAAACCCTACTTGACAAGCTCAAAGTTATCAACAACACTAGATGCCACATTTTAGAAAAAGAAAAGGAAAAAAATAAAAAAAGGACTATGAAGAAACAAAGATTGAAGTTTATAGGAGATGGGGGTGAGCATAAAAAATAAAAATAAAAAGATGTTGATCAATTCTTATTGATTACTAGACTTGTCAAGAATTATTCCAGTATAGTTGGCATATAAAATGTTAGAAGTAGAACGCAAATTTTCACAGGATTTTCACAAACCGAGAAGATTACAATCAGTTTGACGATAAACGAAATAATGGATGAGAAAAAACTAGTGGGAACATAACGTTGCAAAGGAAAACTGAATTTTGAAGAATTTTAAAGAGGGAGTGGTGGGTTGAATTTTGGTTAAGAAAATAAATTATGTGAGTTGGCTTCATATTAACAAGAGTTTACTAGGAGACAAGAAAAGCTAAGAACCTGGGTGATGCAGAAATTGTGGAAATTAAGGAATGGAAAAGAGGAAGAAAGGTAGAAGATGGAATGGAATGGAATTCCTTAGTTTGGTTATTTTAATTGAACCAAAAAAATATCATTTATCTTTAAAAATAGTTGATTTGTGATATTTAATAGACTTCTAAAAATAGAGGAGGCTGAGTGTATTGTATATAATAACATATTATTTATATATTACTATTTCAAAATGGATAATGAACAATTAATTTCAAGAATTGAAGTTTGAGAAGGAGAAAGAATCAATGTATCTAATCATGATTCCTCCATTTTGAAGAAAAAAAAAGATTCATGAAGGAATTCTTCATTAGCTAATGAACAATTTTAAGAATTGATGTTTGAGAATTTGTCTAATTACCTAGAGAGCAATCATGATTCACACATTTTGAAAGAAAAAATAAGAAATTCTCATTCTTTGATAAATTGTGCAAACAAACAATGAGTTAGTTTTTGACTTTTTGTTAATAAGAAAAGCTAAACTTGATGTTACAATTAGATGCTACTAAATCAATGTTCAAATTCCCTTTAGATCCCCACACTAAAATATTATATACAAACCAATTTAGCTTGTGAGATCCGATTAAATTATTTTTATGATATTGAATTGGATAGAACTATATTATTGTGTTTGGTGCAATAAGGATTGGACTAAAAATAGCATCTCCAAAAATTGACTACATGCGATTAAACCAATCATCCAATCCTGATTGTATGGGATTGGACTGGAATTAGTCCAACAGTCTGAACAACTGATAAAAGATTCACCAAAAAATGTGTTATTCATTGCATTGAAAGAGAGATTTGGCAACCTTAGAAGTCTAACATAAAATCAGACAGCTTAACCAACTTAATAAACACAACTTTTATCATCCCCCAAAATCAGGAGGAAAACTAGCAAGCAAATTGTTATGACATTGAAAAGGAGTTAAAAGCTGCACTTTGCTAGCAAGACATTATTAAGCACTTCCTTGGCGTCAGCGCCTCTTCCGAAGCCTTGAACTTGATCAACAAGCAGCTATCAGATATATTTCCACACAACATAACTGATTTTCAAGCATCTGTACCTTGAATCTTGATGTAAAGGTCACTAATCAACCACATTGATGTCTTCAAAGCATAAAGATATATTCTGCTCTCTCGCAGCATCAATATAATATCCATATGTCTGCAAGAACATTTAAATATTAATTCCCCGGTTGAATTCCAAGATAGACAACAAATTTCGACAAGAGCACTTCTTCAACATGGCTCCACCAGTAAAAACTTGTTTGTAGACAGCACAAGGCTGTATCCTGGGTTCTCTTCCATTAGCTTCCATGTTTCCCGAGCACTGTCCCATTCCCCGGCTGCAGCACATTTCTTTGATGAAACAACATACTTAGCTGACTTCAATGGCTCCATATCGAAAAGATTCTTGGAAGCCACACTCTCCGAGAGTCACATTGCCATAAATACTCCATGCTCATATTATTCAACAGTTGCTAGCCTTCACTAGTCAATCCAGTATGACTACAAAAAACAAGTAGCATAGACAAGAATGTAATATCATTTGGCTTCAATGGCCACTAATGCTTTTTCATTTTCCATTATATTAAATACAATATATTATTTAATATTATTTTTAAAGTTTTTTTCGTTTTTTATTGATAATAATAAATATTAATTAATAATTTAATTACTTCCAAAACATTACACAAAGCTTATAAACAATTTAGAATTTATGTTTTGGAAAGGGAAGGAATCAGGATTCTTAACCCCTAGAGAGCAACCATCATTCCTCTAGTTTGAAGGAAAAACGATTCCTAATAATGTCTCATTCTTTGATAATTAATGCACACAAACATATGATGCCAAAATGTGTTGATTGCATAAATGCAAATGTCAATGGTTTAAGTTGCACTCGGATCTTCAATTTTATGGAGATAATCAGTTGTGATATGTTGACCAGCGATTTTGTAGTAGAAAATTCATGTACTTTTTTAGTTTTAGAGAAATATAGAAAAATCATGTTCTAATGACATGCCATGTCAATGCTTTAATTTCCTTGAGATCGTGTATAAAGATTTTCCTATGAGTTTTTGATAATCAAAATTATAGAGTTCGAAAACAGCTCTGAGTATAGAGCCCAACAAACTAAAAAAGATTGGGAACTTTAGATGTGAAAATGAATAATGTAAAAATATGCGCATAAATTCAATGGGAATTATAAGTACCTCAATGTCGAGAAGTTTGTGAGCATGAAAACGTGTACCGGGAGGATATAAATCAACCATATTGATGTCTTCACAATAAAATGATATACAAAGTTTACTCTTACTCTTGTGATATCAAAATAATATCCATGCATTTGCAAGAACATTCAAATAAAATCTGGTTCAACTCCAAGATGAAAAACAAAGTAGGACAGTAGTGCCTTTTCAATGTGGCTCCAAGAGCAAGATCTTCTCCTTTGAAGACTGCAGAAGGCTGTATCCTGGGTTCTTTCTTAAACCTCTCTCTTTCATTAGTTTCCACATTTCCCGAGCCTTGTCCCTTGCCCCAGCTGCAGCATATATGTTTGATAAAACAACATAGTTAACTGATTTCTCTGGCACCATATTGAAAAGATTCTTGGCAGCTACTTCTCCAATAGTCACATTGCCATAGATATTACATGCTCCAAGAATGGCACTCCAAAGTGATACAGTAGGCTTAATGTTCATCTCACTTATCATATTATAAGCTGATTCTAAATGACCTCCACGTGCAAACAAATCTACCATACAAGAAAAATGCTCAGGCCGTGGTAAGATTTTGTATCTGCTAATCATATTATTGAATAATTCCCATCCTTCACTAGTCAATCCAGCATGACTACAAGCAAATAGCAGAGACAATAATGTAACATCATTTGGCTTCAACCCTTCACATTCCATTTTCTCATATAGCTCGATTGCTTTTTGTCCATAGCCATGTTTCCCATATCCAGCAATCAAGGATGTCCACGAAATCACATTTTTCTCCCTCATCTCATTAAAAGCACGAATAGCATCTTCAATTTCTCCAGATTTTGCATACATATCAATGAGGGCATTGCCTATAGCTATATCATAGCTTGGCTGATATTTTAAAGCAAGAGCATGGATTTGTCTTCCCAAGCTCAATGATGCCATGTTGGCACATATATTAACCATCAAGCATAATAAGACATCATCTATTCCCATTTTCTTTAAAATCATTTCTTTGAAGAGATCAAATGCCTCTCCACTATTGTTGCCTTCACGAGCAAACCCAGTGATCAGTGCAGTGCATGATATTATATCTGGTTTTAGCATATTCTTGTATAACTGATGAGCACTTCTTACGCTTCCACATTTTGCATAAGCATCGATTAGTGATCCAATCAACAGATTAGATGATCCAAAACCTAGTCGGATGATCAATCCATGAATTTGGTTTACCATCATCAAACCAATATCTCCAATTGAGGCTCTTAAAACACTTCCCAAGGTGAAGCAATCAGGGATCTTTCCTATTAAAGTTAAGCATTGTAACAGTAGCATACAAAATATATACGTAAAAGTAATTTCACAAAACATAACTCCAGTCAATACTCTCTATACAAGGGGGAATAAGATAATAAGAAGTAAGAACACATAATTGCAAAACTTTAGAGTTGTTGATAAGCCATGCTTGTCAAGTGGCAACATCCAGCCAATATCATATTTACAATTCAGTATTTACAAAGAAGAAAAGGAAATGTCAAGCCTTTAGCTTCAGATTTTTGTCTCAATGAGCTCCTCTCTCAAAAATGAGTAATAATCTACCGACCATCACCAAAATGAATTATGCATCATTCACTACAAGTACCCTCAATTTGCATGTTATTAGGTCCTAAAGCATCAATTTGCATGTTATCTCTTTCTTAATAAAATATATATCGCTTCAAACAATTATGAAAGTTATTTCAAGCACTTTTTTGTCATCAAAGAACCTTACCGTTGCATATCAAAAGTTTTTATTTTCTAGATTATATTCTACATCACACTTGCAAAAATTGAATTCATTAACGCATGATGTTTCACACCGCAAATTAATTAATTTATTTTTATTAAAAAAAAAAAAAGTTATTACATGCTGAGTAAACTTTTGTCTCAATACTATAGGTTAGGACATATACACACATTCAAAAAAGTTCAAAAACTAAAGAAGTACCTTCTCTCATCATCAATCGAAACAGCTGAAAACAATCATCAACAAACCCCTGGACAGCAAATCCACCAATCATAACATTCCAAGAAACCACATCCCTTTCTTCCATCGTATCAAACAAAAACCACGCATCCTCAATCCTTCCACACTTGGCATACAAATCAAGCAGCGCACTCTTCACGTACAAGTTCTCCGCAAACCTCCCTTTCAAAGCACACCCTTGTATCTGCATCCCACCCTCCAACCACCTCATCCCCATGCACGCTCTCAGCGCACTACCATAGGTGAACATATTCGCCCGAACACCAGCTCTACGCATCCCTGAAAACACCAACAAAGCATTATCGTAAAATCCATTCTGGCCATACCCAGAAATCATAGCTGTCCAGGACACAACATCTCTAACAGGCATTTTATCGAACACTTTGCGTGCCGACAACATGTCACTGACTTTCGCATATAAAACGATCAGTTTGGTTCCCAAATTCACACTACACTGGAACCCAATTGTTACAATGTGGCTGTGAATCATACGAGCTTGTTCTTCGGCTCTCACAACGATGCAGTGTTGTAATAATGACATGTACATCTTCGGGTCTGGTTGTGTGACACTGAGTTTTAGAGCTTCCTTTAGTTTTCCAATCGTGCATTTTGCACGAACAACGTTCATGGTTCATACCAAAATGAATCAATCAATAGCTCTTCACTCTTGAGTCAGCTACGAATCAGAAAAAGAAAAATCGAATTTGGACCGGTTCTTTGAACGGATTTCAGAGAAATTTGACTATTTGACTATTTGGTCACATAAGCCACCCGAAACCACAGTTTAACCAAAATTTTAGCTAAATTCTATTTTTGCCCTTTACATCGAATTTTGACAGATTTAAAACCAGTAAAGGGTTAATTGCACTAACTACCCTTACTTTATTGGATCTAGCAAGATTTCAAAACGATTTCCTAAATTAACACAAACACCCCTTGCCATCAAGTCAATCCATTAACCTTAATGGACGATTAATTTTGACCCTTGGAAAGCCAAATATATCTTTGCCACATTATCTCAAACATAAATTTTTTTTTAATCAAAAATAAAAAATCAAATATTAAAAAAAAAAAAAAAAACAAGATAATCTACCGACAATAGAGAAGGAAACAATAAATCTTTAACGATCTCCTACTTACCGGAAGAGATCTTCACCAATTTTGGAGATCGACCTCCTACAGTTCGCAGAGGAGGTACCTCCACGAATTGAGGATGTTTCCGCAAGCAGCCGATATATTATTATTTAAAATATTTTATATCTAGGATGATGTGATAGAGGTATAGTTGGTTTACCATAGGTCAAGGTCAGTCAACTGTTAAAGTAAACTGATTAACTTGATGACAAGAGTTGTTTATCTTAATTTAGAGCATTTTTTTGAAATTTTGCTAGATTCAACAAAGTAAGGGTAAATTAGTATAATTAATCCATCAATAAAAGGCTATTTTCAAATTAACCAAATATAGTTTACAAAAATCAAATTTTGATAGCTGATTTTTTTAAAAAAAAAAAAAAATTCCCGCTAAAGTATAAAGGTTATTCTCATTTTTTTTTTTTTTTTAATGGGAATTATTCACATTTTGGTTTTACCAACTACATATAATATTTTCTCAAATCCTAAATTAATTTAATATTTAAAAAATAATAATAATAACTACACATAATATCCCGTACAAAGGGAAAGACTTTTATGATCTTATATTAATAATGATATAATGTATTTCACAAATCACAACCTTCTAGTTAATGTGGTCTAATTTAAAATAGGTTTCGTTTCACAACTATAACATGACATTCACAACCTTATAGTTAATGAGGTCTGATTCAAAACAGGTTTTGTTTCACAACTATAAAATGCCTATACTTCTCTATAGGTAAATATCGATACTTTGATTGAAATATCCTTAATATTTTTTATATTTTCATAAATATTATTGAATATTCTGAGTTTTGATGATATGGTCAATATTTTTGATATAAACATCGAAGATTTTCAAAATTTTGGACTTCCAATATTTTCACCAAAACCGGTATCTAGTTCCTTGCTCCTCTTAAATGAAAGTGGTCACTCGGGTTAGGTTTAAATTTTCCTTTTTTTTTTTTTTTTTTTTTTTTTTTTTTGAAAAAGAGGTTTAACATGTTGATTTATTCAATCCAGGTTGAAAAGGTTGATATAATAGACACTTGAAGAAATTAGAGTATTAATTGAAAGCAGAATTAGAAGAAGATGACGAAATTTTAAAATGTAAATCTGATGACAATTGCTACAAAAACAAGAAGCTTACAAATAAAATTGGAAATGAAATGATCAACAATTATCACAATCCGTATTGGAAAGGTTGATTTAAGAGATGAATACGAATAAATTTTAAAACATAAATCCGATGATGATTGCATTGTATTTTATAATGTCTGCACATTGTGTATTCTACAAACTAGTTAATGTAATAGATGAGTGAGCTGTATTTATAATTATTTTAATCCTTTTAATAGTGTTATTTAAGGAATATATTGAAATTTTGAAATAATACTTCAATTTTTATTTTATTTTTTGAAATTTTGAAAAAATTACTAATTTAACATGTACATACAATTTTAGAAAGGTGTAATAGTGTAAATATTGCCGCTCATAAATCATGTAAAATGAGTTTGTGAATTAAAAGAGGTTAAACACTTTAAGAGTATGTTTGGTATGACTTTTCTATTACCCAAAAAAGGTTTATTATTATTATTATTATTATTTTATCTTTTACGTTCAATACTCTTATGATTTTTGTTTTTGTTTTTTTTTTTTTTGTTTTTGTTTTTGTTTTTTTTTTTATTGTGAAACTTAAGAAGAGCTTTTTGAATATATAAATTATATCAACTACTCTTTATAAAAGCTATTTTATAACTATTAGGTCTCAAGAAGCTATTTTTGAGCTTTTTTTAAACATATGAATTGTCTTAATTGTCTTTTATAAATAAAAGCTCGGATGATGATGATTTTCTTTTTAGTGGAAAATGGGTGGTGATAAATGTCCACAAAAAAGAACTTTCCACTAAAAAGAAAAGTTCATCATTTTTTTTCTCTTTTGAAAATGGGTGATAAATACTGAAAAAAAAAAATAACAACATTATCCTCATATTTTTTTAATTAAATTTTTAAATTTTTATTATATATTAGATAATATTTGTTTAATTATTTATTTTAGGTAATAAAATAATACAAATTGGGCATTCTAGTCATTTAACCCTAAAGGTTTGGTCAATGGTTAAGTTTAACGGAAGTCAACTTATGGTATGGGAGGTTTGTGTAATTAATCCCCTGATTAATTAACAGGGTGACCCAAACCCAACAAGGTAAAACCTAATATACCTAGTTTTTTTTAATTTTTTTTTTTAACTTTCAAAAAAAAAAAAAAAAAAAAAAAAAAAAAAAACCTAATTTGGGTGAAAATTGTTAAAACTAACTACATATATTATGAGAAATTTGTTTTTAACCACAAACGAAATATTATTTGTTTATAACCATTTTTTTGAGAAATTACAGGAAAGCTCTAATATAAAAAGGGTCCCCAAACACACACACTCTCTTTTCTCTCTTTTCTTTCTCTCTCTCTCTCTCTCTCTCTCTCTCTCTCTCTCTCTCTCTCTCTCTCTCTCTCTCTCGATCCTCTCTCTTTTCTCCTCTCCATCACGCCGCTCCATCGTCGGAGTCTTCGCCCATTGCCGGAGTCGTCGCCGGACTGCCCGGATTGCACCGGACGTGCGACGACAGGCGGTGGTGCGAAGACTCACGAACTAGTCGACCTCCTCTCACGAACCAACGGCGACTTCGTGCTGCTGCGATGACCAGTCGACCTCCAGTGGCTTCATGCGAATGCGACAACCGACCTCCGGCGATGGGCAAAGCAATTGATTCAATTTGTTCAAAAAACCCTAACCCTAATTTCAATTGAGGAAGAAGAAGAGGAAGAAGAAGAAAGGGGAAAAAAAAACCTAAACCTAATTTCAATTTAGCCTAGATTTCAAGTTTGAATATTTCCATTTAGGCATGATTTTAAGTTTGGATATTTCCATTTAGGCATGATTTCAAGTTTGCTTCGAAGTTTAAAAAACACTATTTTTAGGGGTACTCTGGCAATTGATGGATATACATTGAATTTGTTTTTAAAAAGTGGTTATTAACAATTAAAATTTCAAAAGTGGTTATTAACAAAAGTTTAATGTTCCAAGTGGTTAGTTTTGGTTTTCTCACCTAATTTGGTCCCAACTTTCCAACAAACTAAACCCAGATATTCAAACAAAAAGGATTATTCTATCCTTGCCAAATCTCCACCGCTGCCGAGACCACCTTCTGTCTTCCGCCGCCGACCCTCTTCCCAGGTTCTCTCTCTCTCTCTCTGTTATTTTTCCCTTCTTCCCAGTTCAAAGTTTCTCTGTTCTCTGCTATTTTTCTCTGTTATTTTTCTCTCTCTCTGTAATTTTTCCCTTCTTCTTGCTCAATTCTTTTCTGGGTTGTTGTCAATTTCTTTGAATTTTCAACTTATTACAATCCTTTTTGAACCGCATATTTGATTTGTTTCTTTTTGGATTTTTTTCAAGTGTGATTTCTGTTAACAACCTCCTTTTAAGTTATGGGTTTGGTTTTGACTAAACCGACTTTGATTACAGTTTTACATTATTGATTAGTGTTTTTAATGATGGAAAATTGTGTTTATTATCTTGGTATTCTTTTTTGGAATTGTAAATCTATCTTTGGAATTGTTTATTATCTTGTTAATGTTAATTTGAAAAGTCTTAAAAAATGACACGGGTTCTTCTGTTTTGCAATGTTTTCTGATATGCTCAACATGGCAATCAACCATCTAATGTGATTTTAGACTGGAAGATCTTTTGTGAAGTTGTAAGTAGAGTTGATTTTCGGAATCAGTAAACCTTCACTGTGAAAGAGTTTCTTGTGAATGTACTTGGTCAAATGTTTTATCCTTTCTATACATTGGAGACTCATTTGGATATGATAAAAA
Organism: Acer campestre; assembly: GCA_954870605.1. Lineage (NCBI taxonomy): Eukaryota > Viridiplantae > Streptophyta > Magnoliopsida > Sapindales > Sapindaceae > Acer > Acer campestre. The sequence continues at coordinate 37,525,641 of OX940803.1, forward strand.
ATTGATCCAGACAAAACAAAGTTCAAAAAAATGATAAAAAAACAAAACAAAACAAAAACACAACCCGGGTAAAATCCGGGTATGGATACCCTAATAACCGACTGGATCTTTCCGGGCCGTGTACCCGGATTACAACATCCGGGTTTTTCCTAAACCCGGCTAAACCCGGGTACTAGGCCCGGACTCGGGTTTTTGCCATACCTAGTTAGTACAAATTTAACTTCCATTCGTCAACAGACAGTTAAAAACGACGCCGCTTCGTCTCGGCTCGTCGCCTCGTCCCCTTCTCTCCAAATTTCGCCGCCAAAATCGAACCAGAAACTCCACTTGAAACGCTACCATGGGCTACGCACAGCTAGTAATCGGCCCTGCCGGCAGCGGAAAGGTGAGACAATCTCCTCCGCAATAAAACAAATGTGTCAGTTTCAATACAATACAAAGCTTCAATTTAGAAAAAAAAAATCCGTTTCAGTGATTGATCGCTTTTTCATTTTTCACTTTTTATTGTTTTTCGAGAAACAGTCGACTTACTGTTCTAGCTTGTACCAACACTGCGAAACCGTTGGGCGCTCGATACACATCGTGAACTTGGACCCCGCCGCAGAGAATTTTGATTATCCCGTCGCCATGGGTCTGTTTTCGTTTTCGTAAAATTTGATTACATATTTGATTGATTGGTTTAGTTACGAAAGCGTTTTTACTAATTTTTTGTTGCTGCTGGTTTTTGTAGATATTAGGGAACTTATTTCGCTGGAAGATGTTATGGAGGAACTAGGACTAGGTCCCAACGGCGGTCTATTGTATTGCATGGAGTATCCTTTTTTTTTTTCCGTTTTCATGGCTCTGATTTTTGTGTTTAGTTTTATTGGATAAAAAGAGGGTGAGTTTTCGATTTACTGGTATGAGAACTTGTTTTTGTTTGATGACCTTAATTTTTGTGATTAGACACCTTGAAGCTAATTTGGATGATTGGTTGACGGAAGAATTGGACAATTACTTGGACGATGACTATCTGGTTTTTGATTGCCCAGGTAGATATTACTTGACTTGTGAGCTGATGTTTGTTTTCATTTATTTATTACAAATTTTGAAATAATTGATAGAAGAGAGGTGTCAAAGGAGAGGAGGTCTCTGTTTTGTGAATGTTACTACATGAAGTAGAACTTTGGTTTTCATTATCTCAATTTGAGCAGGCATGAACTTACACAAAGGCAGATGACACCCAACACTGTTTTAATTAACTCTTGATTAAATACAAAGACTTGAATATTGAATTGACACTCATGTCTTCTATTATTTTAAGCTTGACTGATCTTTTGCCTTTCTATTCTGGCCATGATATGTTTGTAATCTTTCCATGTGCAATGGTGTAAGTGTGTAACTTAGTGGAAACTTGTCAAATTTAGCAAGGCTATTATATGTGTCTCTTTTACTGAAAATTCTGCTTTAATGATCTCTAACTGTATATATCTTTGTAGGCCAGATAGAACTTTTCTCACATGTACCAGTGCTTCGAAACTTTGTGAATCATTTGAAGAGTAAGAATTTTAATGTCTGTGTTGTATACTTGCTTGATTCACAGGTGTGTACAAGTTCTCCAACACCTTACCTCCTTTGTCATGCAAATATGCAATTACTGTTTATACATCCTTCTTAGAGTTTCCTGTTTATGTGTATCAGTTTATCACGGATGTGACAAAGTTTATAAGTGGGTGCATGGCATCTCTTTCTGCAATGATCCAACTTGAATTACCACATGTTAATCTTCTGTCTAAAATGGATCTCGTGACTAACAAAAGAGAAATTGAAAAGTAGGCTCCTTAAGCTTTGCCACTTTCTCCTACTTATATACGCTTAAACTTTTTTCGTATTTTAAACTATTTGTTGTGTATCTTTGCTGCTATAAGGTTCTTGAACCCAGAATCTCGAGTTTTGTTGTCAGAGTTGAATCAACGCATGGCTCCTCAGTTTGCTAAGCTAAATAAGTCTTTGAGTGAATTGGTGAGTTACTAAGCTATCCAGACTCAAATATATACTTTCCATTCAACCTATCATAAGGGTCCATAAATTATTTTTCATGATCCCGGTTGCATAAATCAACAAGACTGAACTTTAGTGTTTGATTTACTTATCAGTGTATGTAGCTAGGTTGTATGAAATTATGTCCACAACATCTTGCTAGTCGTTTTGGAAAAATGAGAAACATGTATCCGTTGTTGTTGTTGTGTGTGTTGTTATTATTATTATTATTTTTATTTTTATTTTGTGGTAAACTGAGTTGATGTTATGGACTATGGTTGTCATCAACCACTGTCCCTATGTGTAATTTTAAGAAATTATAATTTTTCTTTTGAGCTAAGTTGATGTTATGGCTGTCATCAACCACTGTCCCTATGTGTAATTTTAAGAAATTACAATTTTTCTTTTGAGAGAGCTTAAACTGAATTTCTAGTTAGAGTAGCTATTTGATTCAACATATTATTTCTTTTAGTGAGGTTTTTTGGCTGTTGGTGATTAATCTGTTGCGACTAATCTGTTGCATTTCTGTTTACTCATTGGAATAAGTGTATATCCTTACACCGTAAAATTACTTAAGACGTCATAGAAGTTAGAAATATTCAGTATTTTGTGCTTTTTAGTCTCCACTGGTTATACAATGTCGAGATGCTATTTCTAAGGAAATAAGTTGCTGTCTCGTGCTGGAATTATTTGACTGTCTGTTAGCATCGCTTGTATATGTTATAACCATTATTTGGTTTGTTTTTTTTGTCATGTTAGGTGGATGAGTATAGCATGGTGAGTTTTATACCCCTTGATCTGAGAAAGAAGAGCAGGTACTCTTTCTATCCCTTTTCTCTTGTTTGTGTGTGCCTGTCTCATTTTTCTGTTCTCTGGACTTGTGCAAACATGAGACTTCAATCCTGAGTTTCCAGATCTTAAACTGAATCTAACATTGGGGGTTTGAAAGTTTTAATAAATGTAGCTTTCATAAAATTAGGGGGATGAAAAAGATAAGATAAGATAGGCATGTCTATTGGCTTGTGGATGATAGATGGAGGCACTGTTTAATATTGCCATACATTGAAAGTGCAGCAATAATTAGGATGGTGTACATGGTTTCTTCCTTTTAGAGTTTCAGACTTTTCCCACTTGTGTGGGTTATAGTTCCAGGTTTCACTCTAGGCTAACGATCTACTACTTTATGTCAATTTTGCACTTATGTGGTTCGTGTTTCACGATTATTTACAATTTATAACACATCAATTTATCGGCTTTTAACGTTTATTCTCTTGTGATGATTGAGTCAAGTCCACTCTCATGGCCATTTCTTAGTAATCCCTTTTAGCTTCAAAGTTGTCAAAAAGCTCATATGAGAGACTTGATATTATTTTATTGACTTTTCCTTTAGAAAAATGTTAAATGTTGTTGACACTTGGCACAAACAAAAGACAGTAAGTTCAGCTAGCATAGATTTATGTCTTTCCAGAGGTGTTATCATTCATTAGAAAATAGTGATTTGTGTACATTTCAATAAATTTACCAAAAATGGCCAAAATGAGAACACTGGACCGATCCCTTTTGCTTTTGCTTTTAATTTTCAGGATATTTGTTCATGTTGTTTCAAATATGCTGTAAACTTTTATTTGCAAAAGCCATTGATGTTATGAAGGGTAAAAAATACAGACATTTCATATAATTAATGAGTAACATTGGCTCTCTCTTTTTGTTTTATAGTATACGATATGTATTGGGTCAGATTGACAACTGCATTCAGTTTGGCGAAGACGCGGATGTGAAGGTTAAGGATTTTGATCCCGAAGATGGAGATGAGTAGACCCGTTAATAGTTCAAAGATTGTTACTGGGATTGTAGGTTTGACATTGAATTAAAAGAATGACGTGTGTAGATATGTCTTCACAAATGACTGCAAGTTTGTAGCATACCTGAGAACTTTTAACTTTCAACTGCTGATATCTGTGGCTTTTTTACACATCTGGGTCTATCAGGATTAAATATCAACAATGAATGATGAAACTTAATTGTATTGTGTTATGATATTGTGGAACTATTCTTGGGCCAATTTATATTGAGATTCAAGTTTAATGCTAGCTATCCTAACTTGATAGTTGCTGACTTGCTGTTGCCACCCACCCTCAAAAAAATGCTTAATAAGTTATTGTGAAAAAAATGATCAGTACCCATAATAGTTGCTGTTTTGCTATTTAGTGAAGTTCAATCGTAATGGAGATCCATCTCCAGTATTCTACACCCCTCTCTCTCTACCACCACCCCCCCACCCCACTTTTTATTTATTTATTATTATTATTTTTAATTTTTTTACTTTAAAATAATCCATCCATCTCAAAGATGGATGGTGGATATCCATTAAAAAAAAAGAAAGATATATTTTTTTAGTTTTTCAAAATTTTTTATTTTTTTAGTTTTTCAAACTTGCTTTGTTTTTAAATATCTTTTTTCTTAAAATATATATATATATATATTTTTAATTCAATTCAGTTTTCAATTCTTTAAAAATTTTATTTGATCTTCACCATTCGTGTTTGAGATGGATGGTAGCTATTATCTGATTTATTATTATAAAATCAGTTACAAGTATGATAATCTATGTAGTAGCCAAAAATGGTCCACATGCCCAAAGTAAGAAACTCAGGCCTTTCTTATAGCTTCTCTGGACCCGTTATAGTAGAATGATCTAATATAAACATCAGTTGCAGAACTTGATCTTGGAGGGACCAAGTCAACAGTCAGTTAAGTCAGTGGATGATTGTGGGAGAGATTTTCTCCTGAAATCTCGCCCATAATCAAGCCATGACCGGGAGAACGTTAAAGCAAAGGACCTCATATAAATCAGAGGGTTTTTGGCTACAAAAAGCTCTCGAAAAAATCTAGAAGGAAGGAATTTATAGCAATTCCGAAATCAGTTCATAGATATTCCGAACACCGGAAATTGATTCAATTCACTCATTACAATCATTGCTTAGCCCAAGCATAACTAAGGCTAAAAATCAAACACCAAATCTATCCTTTTTTGTTCTCTCTAATTTATCCTTTTTTGCAGGTTGGCAGTTTTGAGACGATAATCTTCGGTTGACATGATCCTATAAAGTTGCCTTGGGCCTAATCTAATCTCAACCGTAGTTCGACCTCCTACAGTTTGGCGCCCACCGTGGGGCCCATCATAACTTTACAAGCCATCCAGTCAAAGCTTTTAAACAAACAACAACGATGTCTGAGGAAGGAGTCATCCCAGCCGTCGAAGAACAAATCGTTGCATTGACCGCTCAGATGGCAGCAAACACAGAAAGATTACGAGCACTCGAAGCTGAAAGCGCCGCAATCTGAGCAACTAACGGCGAGCTACGAGCCTTGATCGACGACGTGATACCCGATAGCGAAGATACGGAGCGCCCAAGTCCGATCCCAAATGGAGAACAAGAAGTCGACCGAACAGCTACAATCGCCCCAACAAGACTAGTAATCACGGACATAAATCCTAATGTCGGGCAGATCCTACAGACACCCTAGACTACTCGAGTCGAAATCAACCTCAACAATTTGCCAGTCCGAAATGAAAACGAGCAAGATCCGATTACAGGCAAGCAACCTGCGAACGTCTTACGGACACCAATGTTGCTCTAGTCGACACAAGGATTGGTAAAATCTGGACCTGAATCTTCTATATCCGCTAACTTAGAATTTTCCCGTAGGTTTACAGAAATGAAAGCCCTTATACAAGAATTCCAGGAGTTTCAGCCCCTTTTAAAAGAAGTAATGCGAATAGTTTTGCCGACTTACCATTCGTCGATGCAATAGCTCTAGTCGAAATGCCTAGAAAATTTAGTTTCCCAAATATGAAACAATATGAGGGCACTATTGATCCGGACGACCATATAGTACAGTACAAGCAGAGAATGTTCACTGCAGCAATACCACGCGATCTATGAGAAGCGTGCTTGTGCAAAGCCTTCAAGTCCAGCCTTAATGGCCCAGCTTTACAATGGTATATTAATTTACCTAACAATTTGATTAATTCGTTTGCGCAGCTTATAGATACATACGTAGAGCAATTTGCCAACAGTCGCAAACTTGAAAAACAGTCGGATGACCTATATACAATAACGCAAAGATACAGGGAGAATCTAAGAACCTATGTCGAACACTTCAATAGAGAAAAAGTGCAGATCCCACATTGCAATCAGGCGACCACAATATATGTCTTCAGAAAGAGCCTCAAGTTTGACTCTGATCTCTATAAAGAACTTACCAAATATCCATGCAGGATGATGGAAGATGTATTAGCAAAAGCATGGGCCCAAATTAAGTGGGAAGAAGACAAAACCAAGTTCATCAGTAAGGTCAACAATAATACGAACTGGGGAGTCGATCGAGTGGATAGAAGGTCGATTGATAGACAAACAAAACCTTACCCGACAGGTGACAGGATAAACGCACAATAGGGGGAAGGTTCGAACGACAATCGACCATATAGAGGAGATTACCCAATGATGAGCCGACCACGCATTGAAGTGCCAGAGTACAACCTAAGCATCGAGCCAGTAGACCTCGTGGCAATAATGAGGGAAATAGGCAAAACGATCAAATGGCCACAAAAAATGAACGCACCTCTAGAATATCGAGATGCAAAGTTAAGATGCGAATTCCACGGAGATCATGGCCATCGAATAGAAGATTGTGTCGCCCTTAAGTTTGAAGTGGCAGAACTATTAAAGCAGGGACATCTACAAGAGTTCCTAACGGACAAAGAGAAACAAACTTTGGCCAGGCGAAACGACAAAGGGTTAACCAAAGCAAACGACAGTCCTCCGGAACCACCCCGACAAGACAGGGTGATCAATTATATTGCGGGAGGATCTGAAGTCAATGGACTAAGCTATTCTGTAGCAAAAAGGCACACACGACAAGTGGCGAACATCGGGATCCAACCCAACCGGGAGCATCCGTCGACTATTAACAAAACGGTCACCTTCAAGTCTAGGACAAAGCAGATTTGTTTTCCCCTCATTATGATGCACTTGTTATTTCCTTACATATTGCAAATTGTTTAACTAAACGTATTTTAATCAACAATGGTAGTTCATGTAATATTCTATTTAACAGTGCTTTAAGAGAGATGTAGGTCGACGAATCCAAACTTAGTCGTCAGACGACATTATTGACAGGCTTCAGCGGGGAACAAAAAAACACCTTAGGCGAAATAGTACCACCCGTATATGCCGAAGGTGTGAATCTCTACATCAATTTCCTGGTTCATGATTGTCAGTCGCCATACAACGCAATCTTGGGAAGACCATGGATACACAAAATGAAGGCGATCCCGTCGACTTACCATCAGATGATAAAGTTCTCAACTAGATGGGGAGTGCGCGAAATTAAAGAAGAACAAAGAGTAGCAAGGGAATGCTACCAGAACATAATGAAAAAGAAAAAAAGAACTATTATAGCAATTACAGAATTCCAAGGTCAAATCGACTCCAAATACTCTGAAGATGGAAGAACTTGATGAGGTGTCAATCGACCGAGAACGACCGGAATGAAAAGTTTTTATCGGGTCCAGACTACCGAAAGAAATCTATGAACAGTTGATTGAATTCCTAAAAGAACGACATGGCAGTTTTGCTTGGTTGCATTCGGACATGGTCGGCATTGACCCCAGAAGTAATTGTTCTTCGATTGCAGGTCAACCCTGATTACCAGCCCGTAAAACAAAAGTGAAGGAAGTTCACTCCAAAAAGGAACAAAATAATCAATTAGGAGATCTAGAAGTTATTCGACATCGGCTCAGTGAAAGAGGTAAAGTATCCCGACTGGCTGGCAAACGTCGTTGTGGTTAAAAAGAAAAACGACAAATGGCGTGTGCACATCGACTTTACAGATCTCAACAAAGCATGTCCCAAGGATTCATTCCCATTACCACACATCGACATGCTTGTCGACGCTACGGTAGGACACGAACTACTCAGTTTCATGGACGCCTACTCTGGCTACAACCAGATCCTGATGCTTCCAGACGACCAGGAAAAAACGACATTTGTAACAGAGCGAGGTACTTTTTGTTATAAAGTAATGCCTTTTGGTTTGAAAAATACAGGTGCAACCTATCAATGACTGGTGAACAAAATGTTCGCCAAAATGCTCGGTTCGACAATGGAAGTGTACATCGACGATATGTTGGTCAAGTCATTGGTGGCTCAACAACACATTGACCACCTACGACAGTCTTTCGACGTCCTCGATAAATATGATATGAAACTAAACCCTACTAAATGTTCTTTTGGTGTGTCATCAGGGAAGTTCCTAGGATACTTGGTCACCCAAAGAGGCGTCGAAGCCAACCCAAACCAGATCCAATCAATACGAGGAATCGAGTCGCCCAGATGCATCAAAAATGTACATAAACTCATTGGTCGTGTAACAGCACTGAATAGATTAATTTCCAAGTCATCCGAATGATGCCACCCATTTTTTTAACTCCTTAAGAAAAAATAAAGCATTTGAATGGAGTGACGATTGTGAAAAAGCATTGCAAGATTTGAAGGCTTACTTGACCTCACCTCCATTACTGTCGAAACTAAAAGACAACGAAACGCTACTCATATACCTAGCAGTGTCGGACATTGCTATCAGTGCCGTATTGGTTAGAGAAGAAGATAACGTACAACACCCGGTGTATTACGTGAGCAAAGCTTTGCTCGACGCAGAAACTAGATATAGTCGACTGGAGAAGTTGGCTTTAGCTCTTGTCGTTGCAGCACGCAAATTAAGGCCATACTTCCAATGTCACTCCATCAAGGTATTAACTACTTATCCTCTTAAAAATATTCTGAATAAACCAGAACTTTCAGGTTGACTGACGAAGTGGACTGTCGAATTAAGCGAATACGACATCAACTTTCACCCGCGAACAGCATTGATATCACAGGTATTAGCCTATTTTATTGCAGATTTTACTACTAATGAGAATTTGCAGGCTGAAAAGGAAATGATAGCTCTAACGGAGACTACAACGACTGAAAAATGGATCTTGTCTGTCAATGGTTCTAGCAACATAAAAGGTCGCGGACTAGGATTGGTGCTTAAGTCTACACACGGAGATGTACTAGAGCAATCAGTCCATTGCGAATTCCATGTGACGAATAATGAAGCTGAATACGAAGCATTAATCGCTGGACTCGACCTTGCCAAGGGTTTGAACATAAAAAACCTTCAAGTATTCAGCGACTCATAACTTGTCGTCCGACAAATGAACGGGTTGTATGAAGCAAGAGATCATAGGATGACCGCCTACTTAGCTAAAGCCAAATGGTTATAGTCAACGTTTGATGAGTTTACTATACAAAAAACAAAAAGTACCAAGGTTGGAGAATTCCCGAGTAGATGCATTAGCAAGTTTGGGATCGACAACGACCAACGAATCGAAATCAATACCTGTCCTACATCTTACATCACCGACAATCCAAGACATCGAAATAGTCACTCCTGTCGACCATGGACAGAGCTGGATGGATCCTTTACTGGATTATCTACGGGCCGACATCCTACCTGGGGACAGAACTGAAGCAAGGAAGATCAAGGCAAAGACTATGAAATTTTGCATCTTATATGGTAAACTATATAGAAAATCCTTTACAGGACCTTACTTAAGGTGCATCACTCCACGAGAAGCATACAACATCCTCAAAAGTCTACATTATGAAGAATGTGGGAACCACTCTGGTGCTCGTAGTTTGTCATGAAACAAATTACGGTGTGTTCAATATTAATCTAGAGGGGGGCGGGGTGAATAGATTTTATCCGATTTTACCCAATTTTCGTTAATAGGCAAGATTACGAAAATACCCTTAACTAGTCAATATAAAATAGCAAGTGTAATATGGTGCGGAATATTAAAATACACTTGATATTTACGTGGAAACCCTCACGGGAAAAACCATGGGCTATTAAGTGAGCCACACTCGAACCTCGAATCCACTAAATGTGAGAAAGATTACAACCTAATCCCGGAAGTAATCACACACTTACCTAATCCCGGTATGAGTGAACCTAGTCCAATTGCTTGTGGTTTACTCAACCTAATCCCAGAAGCTACACAAGTCTTACTTCTCAAAGAAGAGATAACAAGCCTATGTGAATATATGAATACTCAAAATGCAATAAGAGCAAGGTAACCCTATATGCTTATCTAGGATGATGATATATCAATGAAATCAATCCTAAATATCAAAAGCTAAATGACATATCATAAAGCTTAGTTATTCAAGAATAAACAAACCCTAGATAGCTATCACAATACAACACTCAATCATATTCATCACAAACAATCTCTAACTTGTATTTAGCATGTGAACATAAAACATACAAGTAAGTAAAGAGATTTCTTGATAAGAAAGAAACTAAAATTAGATGAAGTTAGTCAAAATCTTACCAAGCAAGTTGTGATGATGCAAAGCTATGCAAGAATGATCCTAGATGAACTTGATGAATCAAATGAAAAGCTTTAAGTGTTTAAAGGTGAGTTCTTGATGATTTTTCTCTCAAGTGTTTCTCTTTTTGCTTTAGGGTTCTAAGGAGTCAAAGAACTAACTCAGAGATAAGAGAAAGCATGATATTTATAGGCATAAAAAACAGGGCATGTGAAAAGACAAGTTTGCCCCTGAAAATGCACGATCGGCGGTTTCATTAGGCGGCCAGGCCACCGATCATGAAAGCCGAATTCGTCCCGAGAGAACAGGGGAGAAAACGGCGGTTTCATTCGACGGTTTTGAAACCGTCAAGTAAACCGCAGAATAAAACCCGAGAATAATAAATGCATCAGGTATGAACGGCGGTTTCAAATCGATGGTCGTGGCCGCCGATATAACCGTAGAATTAGACCAGAGACCTCTGGTCCAAAACGGCGGTTTCATTCGGTGGCCAGGGCCGCCGATTAAACCCCGCCGATTAAACCGCTGATTCACCAAAAGTGGTGAATCCAAGGAGAAAGCCAATGCAATCACCAAGAGCGGTCTTTGCGCAAAACCAAGCACACTTATGTGCAAGCGCGGACGTTTCCGAACATCTACGGAAAACGAATTACAAGACACAAACACATAACAAGATACAATACATAAAAGTGCATGTGTGAAAGTGACATGTGAAGAGAATGCGCACATATTAAAATATGCAAAGTGAGTGTGTGCTACTAAATTTCTTCAATGAAAAACTAAGTATAAGAGATATACCTTTAGCGTGCTTGTCACCTTGAGGTCTTGAGGGCAATAAGCTTGATCCTTAAACACCTAAAACTACCCTTACAAGTCAAACCCTAACATGTGGTTTGTCTACGAAATAAGCCAATCAATATGAGAATCCTTACAATCTCCCCATTTGGCTATTTCGTGACAAAACCACCTCTCACATTGATCCTCACACCAAAATATAAACTACGGGATATCAATGATAATCTACATTACAAAGAGATAAAAAAAATAAACATCTTCAAGCCTTCAATCTCTTGTAGACTTATCAACCCTTCAAAACAAAAAAAATTACACTTTCCAAAGTAAGTGTATGTGAGATGATCAAGTGAAAATAATCAAGCATTTGCATTTAAGTAAATTAAGCCCAATGCAATACTCCCCCTCAAAGGGTTACTCCCCCTCAAACCATAACCATATGCACAATTAACAACTCCCCTTACCACATCCTACTCCCCCTTTTTGTCATGATATAGGCAAAGGAGTAGTCCCCAACTGAGTCACTCATAGCAAAGAGAGATAGTAGCATACAAGATAATGCATAATCAAATAAGCCACTTTATGCACTCAATTAATTGGAGAGAATCAAGGAGATTTATTTTATTGAAAATGTGTGAAATAAAAATGCTTTGCAAACAAGACATGTTGCATTCAAGTCCAAAATACAATGGTATTTGACAAAGCAAATGACAAAGGTTTCCAATAGAATTCAAACCAATTTTACCATTTGTCATGAGAGAAGCAAGGATATAGAGATTTCATTGATTTCAATTTAATAAACACTATATCCAACTTTATAAGCGAAACATGTCATGAGCGACTTTGCACCCTATTTGATTTTTCCGGATATGAAACCCGTATGATAGTAGCCATGTTCAACAAATAAAGAAAGAGAGACATTTGGATTGAAACATCCTTTGAATGGATACATGATCCTTTATCATTTTTAGTCTCACTAGCTTTTTCACACATTGTTTTGCATTTAAGAACATGCAATCATCAATTCATGCTTTTCATATGTCATTAGCATGTCAATTAAGAATCATCATATCATGGAAATAATTATAGGTCATTCAAATCATACTTCCTATTTAAATTTCCTAGTCCAAAAATGCATGTTTGAACATAAATATGACATGGATTGAAAACAAAGCAAGGTTCACACTTATTAAGATAAAAGCATATATACATATGTCCAACCAAGCTTACTTCAAGCAAGTAAAAGAGAAGCACAAGATCTTTCAAATATTTTGCATGCATCAAGTATACAAAAAGCTCTCTTTGCTTGAATTCCCCTTATGGGGTCAATCATAAAAAACTCATCACTCCACAATACATATCCCAATAGATCTACTAAGAGTTTTAAATCGAGTAGCATCTAGAGGTTTTGTAAACAAGTCCGCTAGTTGATCTACATGCTCAAGTACAATGCATTTATTTTCAACTAGTTCTCTAATGAAATGATAACGGATGTCAATATGCTTAGTTCTAGAGTGTTGAATCGGATTCTTGGAAATATTAATAGCACTCATGTTATCACAAAAGAGAGTGAGTGTACCTTGGTTGAATCTGTAGTCTACTAGCATTTGCTTCATCCATAGGAGTTGTGTGCATCCACTCCCCGCGGCTATGTATTCGGCCTCCGCCGTGGACAAGGAAATTGAGTTTTGCTTCTTGCAAAACCAAGAACCAAGAAACAAGATTGTTTCCAAGGAAAAAGCAACCGCCCGATGTGCTTTTCCTATCATCACAATTTCCCACCCAATCCGCATCACTAAAGCCTACATGACTAGCATTAGTGTCAAACGAGTACCAAATCCCATAGTTAGAAGTCCCATTCATATATCGAATGATTCTCTTGACGGAAGAGAGATGAGACTCCTTGGGATCGGATTGGTACCTAGCACACACACCCACACTAAAGGATATATCGGGCCTACTTGCGGTCAAATAAAGCAAGCTTCTTATCATGCCCCTATATAGTGTTTGTTCCACACTTTTACCACTAGCATCCTTGCTAAGTTTCAAAGTGGTACTCATGGGTGTATCACAATGTTTGGCTTTTTCAAGACCAAACTTATTCACAAGGTTTTTGGCATATTTGGCTTGGGATATAAAGATCTCATCATTTAATTGCCTAATTTGCAAACCTAGGAAGTAACTAAGCTCACAAACAAGACTCATCTCAAATTCATGAGACATAACATCAACAAATTGTTGAACCTTGGTATTGTTGGTGGAACCAAACACTATATCATCAATATATATTTGAGCTATAAAAAGCTCATCATTGTCTCTCTTGATGAATAGTGTCTTGTCAACACTACCTCATGTGTAGTCATTGTTGACAAGGAATTGAGTGAGGCGCTCATACCAAGCCCTCGGTGCTTGTTTCAACCCATATAGAGCCTTTTTGAGGCGATATACATGGTTGGGGTGGTGTGCATCCACAAACCCCTTGGATTGCTCAACAAACACTTCCTCTTGCAATAAGCCATTGAGGAAGGCACTCTTTACATCCATTTGGTGCAATTTGAACTTGTGCACACAAGAGATGGACAAGAGAAGCCTAATGGACTCTAAACGAGTAATGGGAGCAAAAGTTTCCTCAAAGTCGATACCCTCAATTTGAGAGTACCCTTGTGCAACAAGTCTTGCCTTGTTACGCACTATGTTGCCATCCTCATCAGATTTGTTCCTATATATCCATTTTGTGCCTATGACATTAGTGGTCTTAGACCTAGGAACTAGAGTCCAAACCTTATTCCTTTCGAATTGGTTTAGCTTTTCTTGCATGGCAAGAACCCAAAACTCATCATTGAGAGCTTCATCAATCTTTTTGGGTTCTATTTGAGAGGTGTAGCAAGTAAAGCTAATAAGATTAGCTATTTGCCTTCTAGTCCTAACACCCTCATTCACATCTCCAATAACATCATCTTTGTTATGGAGTCTTCTAACCCATAGAGCGGGTTCATTAGAGTCCAAGAGAGGAACTCTATCAAGAGGTTGAGTGACCTCTTTATCTAGGTTAGATGTCTTAACATTAGGAGTCACCACAACCTTCTCCAAAGGAGAGTCATCAACTCTAGTAATCTCCTCCTCATGGTCAATAGTTTTGAGCCTTTTATCATCAAATACAACATTAGATGATTCCATAATGCTTCGAGTCTTCAAATTAAAAACTCTATATGCTATACTATTTAAGGCATAGCCAATAAAGATACCCTCATCACTCTTGGCATCAAATTTGCCAAGTTGATCTCGGTCATTTAAAATGTAGCATTTGCTTCCAAATGTGTGGAAGTAGCTAACATTTGGCCTTTTACCTTTCCATAACTCATAGGAGGTATTCCTAGTACCGGGCCTTAGGAAAACTCTATTTCCTATATAACAAGCCGTGTTGACGGCTTCGACCCATAGATTCCTAGGCACATTGTTCCTAAGCAACATCACACGGGCCATCTCTTGAAGGACCCTATTTTTACTCTCAACAACTCCATTTTGTTGAGGTGTCCTAGGAGCCGAAAACTCATGGGAGATACCTATACTATCACAATAGGTTTCAAATGAAGCATTCTCAAATTCTCTCTCATGATCACTTCTAATCCGTTTTATGCTTTTAATGTTAGAATTCATTTCATTTTGAAGTTTAGTACAAAGCATTTTAAACTTATCAAAAGTTTCAGATTTTTCTCTAAGAAAATATTATAGGGAAAAATTGTACCCGCAGCGGAAGCGAGACTAAAAAATAGTTTGAGTAGCTTTTAAAATTTTTCCAATTTTATGAACCTTAAACCCTTTTGATTAATTAAAGATATAAAAATAAACAAAAGATTAATACCTCTTGTCGCGTGATCCGATTGACTTGCGTCGATGGTAATCCGCAAGATCTTCAATCCTAGCACGAACGTGGATCACCTAGGAGCGTGGTCTCCCTTTCTTTGAATTGCAAACCTGTGATTGGATTAAACAAACTTTTCTTGATTCGTTAGTCCCAAAAACAATCTAAAGGAACCTAAGATTATTCCGGTCACTTTTGAGTTCTCAATCTTATGATCGAAACTCGCGTGAACCTTAATCGATATAGTATATACAAGCTTATTAATGAACAAGCAAACAATATACCATCAAAGAATAATCTATGTTCCTTTTGTTTTTAGTAGAATAATCGATCTCTAACTATGAGTTGAGAAGAAGAAGAAGAAGAAATAAAATTTCTGCACATAAGCCTTAGGCTGGCCGAAAATCATCAATAGCCTTATGTGTGGCAAATTTTCTTTTTCTCTTTCTTAACTAGGGTGGCTGAATTCCTTTTTCCAAAACCAATTAGGGTTGCCGCAATTATTACTCCTAAAATATTGGAGATTTAGTTGCACCCTAATTCCTATTTTGTTTAAGATTTCCAAACCCTAATCAAACTCATAAATCTTTTATTCCTTATTTGACTAAAATAAAAGACTTCTTATTTGATTTAATAAATAAAATTAATTATTTATTTCCTTGTCAAACAAGTCTTTTAATTTAAGTATACTATTACCAATAGTATACCAATAGGAATCATATTTCCTATTCAGAAAAGATTTGTTTCTTAATTAAACAATTAATTAATAAATTAATTAATTCTTATTTAATTAAACAATGAAAACAAAATAATATTTAAGGCTTTTAAATCACCTTGCCGCCCCACATGTATATATTGGGCCAAATATTATTTTTCTTATTTCATTAAATCCATAGGACTTTAAATAAAAAATCCACATGTGAACTAGACCCATTCTTACTAAAAGAAACAAGCCCACATGTCATCCATTAATATATAAATATAATTTAGCAGCCCATTACATAAATAATGTGCAAATTATATTCTTAATATATTAAATGCAATTCTAGATGGACCCTAAATTGGTCCGGTAGAATATATCAAGTGATCCATGCAAGTCCGTGTGGATTGGGGATCTTGGCGGGCTATCTAAATTTAAGCTCCAATAGACATAACCTAATCACAATCAACAAATGATTCACTTAGGTCCGATCCATTAATTTTAGCTCATTCCACTAAAGAGCTAAAATTGAACTCTTAAATAAAGACAGAAAAGGAAGATGCTTCCTCATTCATACCCTAGACAATCATATTGGAGATAGTGTATCCTCGTGATTAATATCAGTAATCGCCAAGAGTTCATAGACCGCCTATAACTCTCCAAGTTACCATATTTACTCATATGACCACGTTTTGAACTTGGATATTTTGACTTGTCCAGAAGCCATGTTTTCAATAGACACTATTGAAAACTCAACGTTGAGATTTAATATCCAATTACCTCAAAACATTCATATGATGATATTATACTCTCCTTTAATAAATGGAGCCACGATGTCCATATCTATAAATGAAGTCCTCTATCGATTAACAAATGAATATCACCAAACTATCGAGGATAGACTATGCGATATAATCGTACTCATTGATAGCTCAAATGATATCACCTGCAACCATAAGTCCATCATTTATCTCAGGATTAAGATAGACTCTCCGATTGTCCTGATAATGAAATTACTTTTATCTATTGACGGTTATAGATAAAGTATTTCATTTTGATCCAGTTCAATGCACCCAGTGCACTAGACTCTTTTGCTCGAAGACACTCCGATGATTTTAGACTCATCATATCTCATTTGATCCCACTCAAATGCTAGCAAAAGAATTCTACAACTTTAACAAGATAAAGGTGCCCAAACTTTAACTTAAGTTGTGAACAATATTCAAGACTAACTAAAGAATTGTGTCTACCACATACATATCCAAATGTATGAACAATTCTTCTTTTCTCATAGTCTTTAGACCTTATGATTATTTACTTTAACAATTATAATATTCAACTATAAATGCTATAATATTTGTTTAAACCAGAAATCACTTTATTAATATGAAACAGATTGTTAAATACAATATTACACTCTTGCTATTGAGCATAATCCTAACAAATATGTCCATGTGAACCTAGAGAAATCATCTACACAAACAAAAATGTATCTCTTTCCACCCAAGCTCTCGGTTTGCATAGGACCCATAAGATCCATGTGGAGAAACTCTAGGGGCTCCTTGGTGGAGTGATACTTGCCCTTTTTGTGCATCCCTTTAGTTTGATTTCCTTGTTGACAAGGTCCACAAACACCATTGGCTTTCTTTCCAAGCTTAGGGAGGCCACGCACACATTCAAACTTTCCAAGGGTCCGTAGATCCCGAAAGTTCATGTGGCCAAGTCTTTCATGCCACAACTCAATTTGCTCATCCTTGGACACATTGTTTGAGACTATTCTAATTTCAAGACAATAGCAATTGTTGCTAGATCTCATACCTTTCAATAAGGTTTGTCCATCGGGCTTTAGGATAGAGCAATTATCTTTGCTAAACAAGATGGAATATCCTTCATCACTAAGATGAGAAATGCTAATCAAATTGGCTTTCAAGCCATCAACAAATAAAGCATTGGATAAGGAGGGTAATCCGGGAATGGAAATGGTTCCTTTCCCTATGACTTTCTTTTTGGATCCATCACCAAAGGTGACATTTCCTCCTTCTTCTATAACAAGAGTCTCGAAGAAACTCTTGTTTCCCGTCATGTGCCTAAAGCACCCACTATCCAAGTACCACATGTTAGAAGAATTAGCCTTTAAGGCAATTTGAGCAACATGGCAAACATTTTCATTCTTTCTAACCCATTTAAGAACAACATTTTCTTTCTTAATGGTCTTTGGTACATGGGCTCTAGTAATCCTAGGATCATGCAAATTAATCTTATCATTCCTAGGAACATGCATCATGGCTCCATTCTTTCTCTTTTCAATCATGCTTCTAGTTTTGCACATTTTAATATAACGAAAGCACTTTGGTCTAATGTGACCATCAAAATCACAAAAATGACAAATAGGAATGAAATAAGGAATCATACCTTGTCCTTGTGCTTGCATGGGAGCTTTCCCTTGTCTTTGTGGTTGAGAAGGTTCAAACCTTCTCCTTTGTTGAACCAGTCTATCTTGCTTCCAATGTTGAACTTGCATGATTGACCTCTTCCCATTTTGAGCCAAATGATGAGGAATGTTGGCTTGAGGTTGCCTCCTTGGCACCACCTTCACTTGTGCACTTTTTGAACTTTGTCCTAGATCTATTTTCTTCCTAGGAGTGTGCACCGGTGAAGCTTCTATGTTTCCTAAGCCCTTAACAAACACGGCCTTCTTATAGGAGGAGGTCTCTTGACTATCTTCAAACCCAAGACCTCTCTTGTCACATGGACTCTTTCCAACACCAAGTATGTGGTCTAACTTTTTGGTGCTAGAGTCCATCCTAGTAAGTGACTTCTTAGCTTCATCAAGTTCCATCTTCAAACCTTCTTCATTCCTCCTAGATAAAGCTAACTCCTATATTAACTTATCTTCTCTCTTCTTAAGTCTTTCCACTTCTTCACTTAAGTGGTCATTGTGAGATGAAAGCTCAAGATTTTCTTCTCTCAACATCTTGATCTTCTTAGTGGTTTTCATCTCTAAGCCTCTAAACTCCTTAAGATATTCAACTAATACCTCTTTCTCCACATATCCATTTGTGGAGTAAATCGAAGTTATCTTCACTAGAGTCACTTTCCCTTTGACTCTCTTCCTCTTTTTCACTACCACTTTTGCTCTTGTGAGAGGAGGCAAAAGCTAGGAAGTTAGCCATGATGTCTTCATCATCCAAAGACTCATCTTCTTCATTTGAGTCATCACTACTTCCACTCCAAGTGGCAACCATCACTTTTCCCTTCTTCCTTTTCTTGTGATTTGCACATTCGGGAGCAAAGTGACCAATCCCGCCACACTCAAAGCAACAGACCCCTTTCCTTTCGATCTTCTCTTGCCTTGGTTCCAACTTCTTGAAGGAACCCTTCTTCTTCAAGTCTTGGCCTCTCATACCAAATCCTTTCTTCCCAAACTTCATAACCTTATTGAATCTTTTCACAAATAAGGCCATGTCTTCATCCGAGTCATTCTTCACCTCCTTTTCATCCTTAGATGCTTTCAAAGCAATTCCCTTTTGCTTTTTAGGAGGAGTAGAGCTAGGAGCCTTCCTAGACTTGTAGGCGAGAAGTCTTCCAATGACCTCGCTCGGCTTCATATCCTTATATCCACTATTTTCTTCTAAAGCCGTCACCTTAGACTCAAACCTATCGGGTAGGGATCTCATAATCTTTTGTTTGATCCTCCTATCTGAATAAGGATCACCAAGTTGATAACTTTGGTTGACTATGTCCATCAACTTGATCTCGAAGTCGTTGAAGCACTTATTCTCCTCCATCTTAAGCATCTCAAATTGAGTTTGGAGAACTTGGAGCTTGGAGTCCTTCACAACTTCGGTTCCCTCATGTGCAACTTCTAGGATTGTCCATGCTTCCTTAGCAATCCTAGTATTTTGAATCAACTTGTATTGATTCTCATCCATTGCACATAGGATGGCATGCATTGCCTTCCTATTCCATTTTGAAGCTTCGAACTCTTGTGCATTCCATTATGCCTTAGGCTTCAAAACTTTTTCTCCTCCACCAGTGGTAGTCATCATGGGAAGATCATATCCATCTTCAACCGCCATCCATGCACGGTCATGAATTTGGCATATGTAGGATTCCATCTTCCCTTTCCATGAGGAGTAATTTAATCCGGTGAGAAGTGGAGGACGTGTGCTAGAAGCACCCTCGTTGATGCCACCGTTTCCATTCATTTTCTATATGAATGAAATGAGATGAATGCAAAATGTATGAATGAACAAATATCACACAAATGCAAAACACACCAAAATAAGTAAGGATCACCTAAGTATGTCTAGGAACCCACTCTGATACCAATTGAAACAAATTACGGTGTGTTCAATATTAATCTAGAGGGGGGCGGGGTGAATAGATTTTATCCGATTTTACCCAATTTTCGTTAACAGGCAAGATTACGAAAATACCCTTAACTAGCCAATATAAAATAGCAAGTGTAATATGGTGCGGAATACTAAAAGACACTTGATATTTACGTGGAAACCCTCACGGGAAAAACCATGGGCTATTAAGTGAGCCACACTCGAACCTCGAATCCACTAAATGTGAGAAAGATTACAACCTAATCCCGGAAGTAATCACACACCTACCTAATCCCGGTATGAGTGAACCTAGTCCAATTGCTTGTGGTTTACGCAACCTAATCCCGGAAGCTACACAAGTCTTACTTCTCAAAGAAGAGATAACAAGCCTATGTGAATATATGAATACTCAAAATGCAATAAGAGCAAGGCAACCCTATATGCTTATCTAGGATGATGATATATCAATGAAATCAATCCTAGATATCAAAAGCTAAATGACATATCATAAAGCTTAGCTATTCAAGAATAAACAAATCCTAGATAGCTATCACAATACAACACTCAGTCATATTCATCACAAACAATCTCTAACTTGTATTTAGCATGTGAACATAAAGCATACAAGTAAGTAAAGAGATTTCTTGATAAGAAAGAAACTAAAATTAGATGAAATTAGTCAAAATCTTACCAAGCAAGTTGTGGTGATGCAAAGCTATGCAAGAATGATCCTAGATGAACTTGATGAATCAAATGAAAAGCTTTGAGTGTTTAAAGGTGAGTTCTTTATGATTTTTCTCTCAAGTGTTTCTCTTTTTGCTTTAGGGTTCTAAGGAGTCAAAGAACTAACTCAGAGAAAAGAGAAAGCATGATATTTATAGGCATCAAAAACAGGGCATGTGAAAAGACAAGTTTGCCCCTGAAAACGCACGATCGGCAGTTTTATTCGGCGGTCAGGCCACTGATCATGACCGTCAAATTCGTCCCGAGAGAACAGGGGAGAAAATGGCGGTTTCATTCGGCGGCTTCGAAACCGCCAAGTAAACCGCAGAATAAAATCCGAGAATAATAAATGCATCAGGTATGAACGGGGGTTTCAAATCTGCGGTCTTGGCCGCCGATATAACCGTAGAATTAGACCAGAGACCTCTAGTCCAAAACGGCGGTTTCATTCGGCGGCCAGGGCCGCCGATTAAACCGCTGATTCACCAAAAGTGGTGAATCCAAGGAGAAAGCCAATGCAATCACCAAGAGCGGTCTTTGCGCAAAACCAAGCACACTTATGTGCAAGCGCGGATGTTTCCGAACATCTACGGAAAACGAATTACAAGGCACAAACACATAACAAGATAAAATACATAAAAGTGCATGTGTGAAAGTGACATGTGAAGAGAATGCACACATATTAAAATATGCAAAGTGAGTGTGTGCTACTAAATCTCTTCAATGAAAAACTAAACATAAGAGATATACCTTTAGCGTGCTTGTCACCTTGAGGTCTTGAGGGCAATAAGCTTGATCCTTAAACACCTAAAACTACCCTTACAAGTCAAACCCCAACATGTGGTTTGTCTACGAAATAAGCCAATCAATATGAGAATCCTTACATGTCGAACAGAGCTATTACGGCAGGATATTACTGGCCTACGATGCGCTCTGATTCCCAAAACCACGTGAAGTCATGCGATAAATACCAATGATTCGCACCTGAATCTCAACTCCCCCCCAGGTATGTTGAATTCAATTTCGGCCCCTTGGCCTTTTTTTAAATAGGGAATGGATATTGTAGGAAAACTTCCCATAACACCCGAGGATGTCGTCTACATGTTGGTTCTGATGGATTACTTCAACAAACATGCGACATCGAGGTACGCAACTTCGTCTGGAAAAATATTATCTACAGGTTTGGAGTCCCATGGGAAATAGTGACCGACAATGGATCCTAGTTCTTCTCATACGACTTCAAGAACTTTTGTGACAAATATGGGATAAAACTAAGCTTCTCAACACCATGTTATCGCCAGGCTAACGGATAAGCGGAGTTAACAAACAAGACCATCATTTACACACTGAAGAAGCGACTAGAAGCAGCAAAAAGCGAATGGGTCGAGAAACTCCCAGAAATTGTCTGGTCATACAGAACCACACCTCGACGATTGACAAGAGAAACCCCATTCTCACTAGTCTATGGATCAGAAGCAGTAATCCCTATCGAGATACGACTTGCAACTGTACGGAGCGAAAATCCGAACGAGATCCAAAACAACTTGGAGCTTGCTTTCGAATTAGATCACTTAGACGAACGACATGATCAGGTTGCCCTAAGAGTACAGTCGTATCAGCAGCAAGTCGCACGACACTATAACAAGAATGTGCGAATCAGAGTATTTAAAGTAAACGGTTGGGTGCTGCGACACGTCTTCCAAAATACCAAAGAAGAGGGAGCAGGAAAGTTGGGACCAACGTGGGAAGGACCTTATCAAATCACATAGATCGTGGTTCGAGGAGCATACAAGTTGCAAGGACTCGACGGTCGCGAAATACACAACAGCTGGAACGCCTTACATCTAAAATAGTATCATTTCTAAACTTATTTCATACATCTCTCATAAAATTTCATTTGTACGATTATCTTCTCAAATACTAATAGATCGATGCATAAAAAGCAATGATGAAAAACTTAGTATTAAGTTAAAAACTAAGCTCACAAAAATTCTTCTTTACTCTTTTGTCGACTTCAATGCATTATATTACTATTACAGGATTAACGGCGTACTGCGACATCTATGAAACAAGTATCAACTCTCAATATTCTTAATTGGCAAACAAAATATTAAGAGTCGGGGGAATATCTATTGTCGATTAAACGCATGTACGTGAATATTTTATGAAATTTGTCGACTGAACGCATGTACGCAAATATTCTATGTAAATTGTCAATTGAACGTATGTACGCGAATATTCCATGTAATTTGTCGACCATATTTCTATCAATAAAAACACCACGCATGTACGCGGATACTATATAAATAAAGAGTATTGTCAATTGATAACGCATGCATGTGAATATTTCAATAATTATCGTCGTCCATGTTTCTATCAATAAGAACACTTTCTATGACTATATTAAATGTATGCGATCTCCAGTCAAGCTAAGGGTCTACTTACCTATGAGCATAAGTTTACAGGCTTATCTCATTCAACTCATTCAATCTTTTGTGCAAACCCCATTATATGATGGTCATGTTGTTTCCACATTAAGTCAAGTCAATATAAATCTCAAAGCAAAATTATCGAAAAAGAAGCATGTAAGAAAATAGTTAAAGGTCGAGTCGACCAAATCATCCACAGCTTACAACAAATAGTTAAAGGTCGAGTCAACCAAATCATCCGCAATTATACAAGAAATCAAAAGTAAGATGGAATAAATTATGAAATGAAATTAATCCACAGGTGGATCAGCAACAGGTACGTCGGCAGCAGCAGCATTAGTTTCATCGACGTTGTCGAGAATCGTATCCTCACCAAGAGCCTGGCCTTTCTCTCCCCCATGAGAGATTCATTCCAGCTGCTCCAGCTCCTCCACCACCTTGTCGACCTTGGCCTTATCCGCCTTAAGAAGGTCGGTCATCTTTCTAAACTTCCCGCACCTGTCGTTGAATACCTTATACCTATCACGAAGATGCAATTGTGCTTGCAAAGCCTACAAAAGATATCGTATAAATAAAGTATCCAAAAGTCAAAACTGAAACCAGAAACAAATTACAATCACCTGGAAAGTCGAAAGAATGCTTGTGTCGAAAATGTCGTCCGTCTTCTTGGCCTTGAGGAATATCTCATCAACAGCGAGAAAAAATTCGTTCGATTCTTAAGAAAGTCGTCCAGCTCCTTGAATGATGAGATCCCAGAAGAAATAAGCACCATCGACGAGTCGGGCTCCAAATCAATAGATTGTGTCTTTGAGCTTGATTCAACCTTCTTTCCACAATCGACAGTCGAATATTTCCTCTGCCGCTTCTTCAAAGGACTTCGTTCAGGCGAAGAAGTATAAACATGCTCTCGTGCCACAGACGTACCTTCCTTAGACTTATTTATCGCTTGCTGTTTTTTCGTTGCTGCTGCCGATTTTTTGCCAGATCATCTCTATAACGCTTCAAAACGTCAGCTCCAGTTGGCAGGTTTAGCTTTGCGCTCGACATCGATGTCACTGCGAAACAACGTTCATTGTCAGTAACAGGTAACAAGAATTTCATATCATACTGGAGAATTTCGAAACTCCTTCTAATCCATACATACGACATGAAGTCCCTCACATGAGGATATGGCGCTTGCGACCTATTTAAGACCGACCATCTCCATAAACTATTAGGCCTAAGTTTACCTTTTGTAAGCAACACTCTGCAGCTTCTTTCTTTATCAGGAATACCTAGCAAAATCTCAGTACACCCAGGAGCCACGTCGCACGATGGTTTACTTTCAACACCCTTTGTTTGTACAAAAGGAGATGCTCATCAACACGAGAAATTTAAGTAAAATAAAACCAAACGAAAATTGGCGAACAATAATCACCATATCGATTCCAAACTCGCCGGTACTGGTACAATGATTCTCCCTAAGGACCGTCGATCAGAGGACCTTTAGCAAAAAAATAGGTATCCTTCCAATGACAATCATTTGTCGTAGTCTCGGTAATAAGCATATGCTCTCTATTCCTGAGTATCAACATGTAACGACCTTGGTCGAACACGTGTTCCTTCAAATAATAATTGTGAAGGAGACACCCTAACCCAAACTTCACATTGTGTCTCTCACTAAGAACACCCAGGCTTAACAGTATTCTCCAAGTATTTGGTATCAATTGGCTAGGAGCAATGTCGTAACATAATAGCATTCGTCGCACCAGTTGTGGAACTAGAAATCTAAACCCTAAGCGAATGGTATATTCATAAAAACACGTCCACCCTGGTTTATCCCAGTCCGTCCGCTCGCCTTCTTTTGGTGTGCGTAGTTCGACATTGTCAGAGATGCCATAAATCTCCCTCAAACTACACAGATTCTCATCTGTGACCAAACTGGCTGGATTTTCTTTAAGGATACCTAATGGGCGACCGGAAGTAGAAGCCTCTGCTACATCTACATACCTAGGATGTTCGACCATCGATGCAATGGCATGTACGCCACCCTGTTCAAGTATACCCTTCGTATTTATGGTGACGACTTTTGACAGATCCTCTATGGTGACCAGTCGATCTACATCTAGCATCCTACTATCAACTCCATCACTGTCACCTTCCCCCTTGCTTGGGGTCCAATCAAAGCATGGGTCGAAAATCGTATCGTCACTCGACATGTTGTCTCCTAAATCTGACAGATGCAAAAAATGCACAAGTCAGAAACTAGAACGCTATAATCACAACTTAGGGTTTCTGAGATCAAAACATAGGGTTTTTTTTTAACGAAAATCAGAATCTAAGAGACCAACCTAGTCCTATCAACCTATTTGCAATCCTATGTCAGTCGGGCATCTACTCACGACAAAGCAGTAATCGAGTTAAAACATACAAACAAAAATCAAGCATCACAGCAGATCAAACTTTCCAAACACATAAGAGAAAAACACATACCAAAGAATATCAAGAACAAAAAATACATACCAAAGAATATCAAGAACAAATTGTAGAAATACAAACATTCCTTCAAAAGATGGAATATCAACAACTAAATGCTTGTTCCCTATAAACTCGAAGAAAATATTAAATCTTTGTGCAGAAGAAGTCTTGTGCAAAAGAAGAAAAGTAACGCCTTCACTAACCTTAAAGAAAAGAGACTTTCAAAGAATAAGCCATAGAAATCCATGAAGAAAATAGCATGATCTTCAAGCCACAGACAGGGAACTCAAAGAAATAAAATCTTCTTTTTAGAGAGGAGTCACACTAAAATTATTTGATTTAGGTAAGTGTAATGGTTTACATATAAACCAAAACCTCAGCTGCCACTTGTCAAATCCCCTTCGGTTGCCAACTAACCAAGGTAACCGCCCAATTAAAATTCAAAAAAAAACTTTTTCTCAAAAATCGTGCCAAAAATAAATGCACCTGACGTCATCCCAAGGCACTGAAACGTAATTGTCCCTTCGATTTGACTTCTAGTCAAGCCAGCTGCCACACTTTACTCGAAACAATCGTCGGGTGACAAGTCATCCTTGAAAATCGATTTCACTGACTCGAAGATAAGCCACTAAATCCAAGCGACTTGAAGTGATGTGCTCGACAGTCGACTCAACGAAAATCACTCTCTACTTCATTAGAACTTTCTTTAGAGAGTGGGGGCAAACTGTAGTAGCTAAAAATGGTCCACAGGCCCAAAGTAAGAAACCCAGGCCTTTCTTATAGCTTCTCTAGTCCCATTATAGTAGAATGATCCAATATAAGCATCAGTTGCAGAACTTGATCTTGGAAGGACCAAGTCAATAGTCAGTTAAGTCAGTGGATGATCGTGGGAGATATTTTCTCCTAAAATATCACCCATAATCAAGCCATGATCGGGAGAACGTTAAAGCAATGGACCTCCTATAAATAAGAGGGTTTTTGGCTACAGAAAGCTCTCGAAAAAATCTGGAATGAAGGAATTTATAACAAATCCGAAATCAGTTCATAGATATTCTGAACACCAAAAATTGATTCAATTCATTCATTACAATCATTGCTCAACCCAAGCATAACTAAGGCTAAAAATCAAACCCCAAATCTATCCTTTTTTGTTCTCTCTAATTTATCCTTTTTTGTAGGTTGGCAGTTTTGAGACGATAATCTTCGATCAACAAGATCTTATAAAGTTGCCTTGGGCCTAATCTAACCTGACCCGAATATCTCAACCATAGTTCGACCTCCTACAATCTGCAATGATTTATTTTTTAGTACCATTTGATTTGATATAGTATGAACTCTCTTAAAACCTTTCTAATTTTTTGAATTGGGGGAGGGTGATTTAAACACAGGACCTCAACTTTATTATATTGATTTCGTTTATATATATTGCTTTTAATGTCTTTATGCAATAAAGTTTGAAGGAAAATGGTTCACAGCTAAACCAATTAATTATTAGCTAAGTTTAGTTTAGGCTCTTATTGATTGATCTAACCTCTAGGTATGTTTAGTATCTGTGAATTGAGTTTGATTTTTCTATACCTGTTTTTTTTTTTTTTTTTTTTTTTTTTTTTTGAAAGATAGAGTTCATTAACAAAACAAAGGACTACATACAAATTGGACAATCATCCAACACCAGACTCTCACAACAGATAGTCTTCCAACCAAACATAATCACCCACATAGCCAAGCGCAAGCTTTGCTTTGCTTGGCTATGAGCAACCTTATTAGACACCTTAGGAACAAAATTAATAGAACTGAAACAAGGCCTAAGCAAAAAAAAAAAAAAAAAATGTCATGGACAACCACACCAATCTCAGAGCAAGGAGCAGACTTATTCGCAATTAAATTCACCACCGCAAGCGCATCTGAATCTAAAGAAGCTGGAACCAAACCAGTTTCCAGAGCCAACCTTAGACCCCTAAGAATCGCAAGAGCCTCAGCC
The DNA here is from genome assembly GCA_954870605.1 of Acer campestre. Lineage (NCBI taxonomy): Eukaryota > Viridiplantae > Streptophyta > Magnoliopsida > Sapindales > Sapindaceae > Acer > Acer campestre. The sequence goes on from OX940803.1 coordinate 37,553,382, forward strand.
ACATCTGGAGCATAGCAAATACCCAAATTCTGACAAAGAGAAGCCAAAACATTACCATAATAGTCCCTAATAACCACGCCCAAACCAGTGGAATTGTTCTTAGAATCCAGGGCATCATCCGTATTGATCTTGAAGAAATCCGCTGTCGAAGCCTGCCACAAAGAGGTCACTTAAGGCAAGACCGAATGAGAAGAAAGATTCTCGTTAGCCTTATGGAAGCCCTTCAAGAAACCATCTGCCCACTAAAAAATCTCACCCGCAGGAAACACAACAGAAGAATGCACTACCTGGCTCCTCCTATTCCAGATTTTCCACCAGACCACACATAGCACATCAAACTCCTCCTTCGACAACCTATTATAGCCAGATAACACAAAATCAAAGAAAGGGAGGGGGAAAAAACCACAGCTACCAGTGATCTTTGAACCTGAAGAATTGCGCACACTGTAAGATCCTTTATTTGTATTGGCTTGATTCCATTGCAAAACTCTCTATATTTGTATTAGTAGTTGCTTAGGTGTTTCTTGGAAGAAAGGAGCCTCAAAGGTGAAGAAGCAACAACTTGTGCAAATATCGTCTTCAAGGGGAACATTGCATACTTGGATGCTAAGGTATCAAGATTCTTCTTCCTCTTGCAAGGCATAAGCGCACACACACACAATTCATACATGTGTGTCCCTGCATCATAGTTCAAACATTTGGTATAACACTTTCACACACATTAAGCATGCACATGCATTTATCTCATTGTTGACAATCTTGTAGAATTGCATGTTTTCTCACTATTGCTTAGATATGGCATGCTTGTGTTGAATAGTGTTTATTTGTTTGTGTTTCTTGTGTTTTGGACTTGAAGATGATCTTATTTGATTCCTTATTGAGTTCCGGTCATTTCGGTTACTCATTCGTTAAGTTTCGAGTCCATACGACGTAGTTATGCTACTTTGCATTCTCATTCGTTGAGTTGTGTTCGTCGTCATTTTCTGAGATGAATTCTCAACCATTTCTCAAATTTTCATAGTCTTTGTCGTGCGTAAGGGAGTCATGGTTTGTAATATGAAAACGGATTCGAATTCGGAGTTCGGATGCCCGAATACGGCTGAAGAACGCGAGAGGTGCGCGAGGAGGCTGCTCGGCCAAAAGCCAAGCAAGGGGTGGCCACGTGTGGACCACGTGTGCCACACGGCCAGAGCTCCTCTCTGGCCACGTGTGGCACACGCTGACCACACGTGGGCTGGCTGAAGTCCCTCTTAAATTTGGACAAATTTGCCCCTCTTCCCTCCTCCTTAAATGACCTCTCTTCCCTCCATTTTCAAACAACTTTGAAGAACATCAAATTGAAAATTCTGCAGATTTCTTCATGATTTTCATTTTCTTATTTTGATCATAACTCTCTCATACGAACTCGAAATTGAGTGATTTAAAAACCAAAATTGTTGGTCTTGAAGAGAGCTACAAACCCAAGCATTTTCAGAGGCAATTGATTTCGTCATTTTTCACAGCACTCTGATTTTCAGTACGAGGTTATTAGTTGTATGTGATACTTCTTCTCTTGCAATTTCATTTGATCATCTCTATGATTCTTTCTATTTGATTGTTGAAATATGTTGAGAAGTATGTTAGATCATATGCTAGGTTTGTATGATTGATTAGTTAATTGAGTTTAGCTTTGTGATTTCTCTTAAACATATTTTTGCTAAACTTGAGATTGATTGAAATTGATTCTAGAAATTGTTTTTATAATGTGCTTCATGTTATCTTCTAGGCTCAATTTCTTGATATAAGAACTATGATTTTTGTGACATATATTGAATATCTTAATCTTGTTCTTATTGTTTTGATATGCTTTGATTTCTAGATAGATTTGTGATTGTGTGTTGATAGTATATTCTAGATTATCATTAAGCATGTTCATAGAGTGTGTTTGATCTACTTACTCTATTTGTGTGTGCTTGCATCATTTGCATCACCTAGATCATTGCCTTGTGAAAGGTTGAAGTCTCTTGTCAAGGTGAGTGAAGCCTATTTGACTTGAGCAAGAAGACTTGGCTAGGAAAGGATTCCAGATAGCCAAGCAAGAAGCCTTAGTTAGGATCAAGAGGATCCGGATAACTAAGCAAAAGTCTTAGCAAGGAGTTGCGTACTCCGGATGGTTGAGCTTGGGTAGCTTGACTAGGATCCTAGTGATCTAGATTGCTAAGCGAGGAAATCTTCCTAGAGGCTTGAGAGCCTTGGATAGGGAGTTGCTCTCTAGAGGTGTATGACACATCTTGGATAGAGAGTAGGCTTTGCGAATCACTAGCCCGAGGGTTGATTAGGTTTTGATAGCTTGAAGTGGATATCATAGTGTTGATAGCTTTGAGTGTGTAAGGCCTTTTCGTATAGTGGATTTGCTTTGCCGGTGGTTGTGGATTCAACCCGTGGATGTTTCCTCTTTGAGGTTTTATCACGTAAAAATATTGTGTCACATTTTCGCTTTATATTTCCTTATCTTCCATATGTTCACTTGTATTGATTCTATTGTATATTGATGCTTACATGAATTGATTCATATTATACAATTGTTATATCATTTCAAGTATTCATTTCATTCTTATATTCCGCATTTTTGAATATCGGAAGAATTTGGGACTATACCTATTCACCCCCCCTCTAGGTATAAAACACTATTGCTTTAAAGGGAATTTCAATTGGTATCAGAGCGGGTGTCTAGAAGTAATTAGATAGATCCATATTATTGTGTTTGTGTTTTTGTTTTGTTGTTCTTTGTGTATTTTTCATTTTTGTAGCTATGGGTGATTCGATGCCGGAAGGTGCTTCAAGTGGTAAACCTCCACTATTGAATAGTGGTAACTACTCCTTTTGGAAAATAAGGATGAGAGCTTACATTAGATCCATTAATGAAAAATCATGGATGAGTGTTGAGGAAGGTTATGAGCTACCTACCAAAAGGATTGAAGATGGCACTATGATATCGAAGCCTAGAGTCGAATGGACGGCCATTGATTTTGATAATGCTAAGTGGCATCATCGGGCGGTGAATGCTATTTTTGGAGGTGTAGACAGTACTCAATTTATCTACATCCAAAACCTTGAATCGGCAAAGGAAGCATGGGATACTTTGCAAACTACTAATGAGGGTACATTATCGGTTCGAAGGTCTAGAGTACAAATGCTTACTTCTCAATTTGAAAGTCTTGTTATGAATGAGGATGAGAAGTTAGTAGACTTCCAAACTAGACTCTTGAGTATCACCAACCAAAGTCAAACTTTGGGAGAGCCATATCCACAAGAGAGAATTAATTGGAAGATCTTGAGATCCTTGCCTAAAAGATTTAATGCAAAGGTGACCGCTATTGAAGAAAGCAAGAATGTCGATCTTATGAGGGTTGATGAGCTTCTTGGGTCTCTACAAACTTATGAGCTTGGGTTCAAGCCAAAGATTGAGGGTAAAGGGATAGCATTCAAGGTAACCAATGAGAAGAGTGAAGATGATGTGGCTAGTATGGTGAGAACTCTCGAGAAATTTGTAAAGAACATATGTTCTAAGAGAGAGGAAGTCAAGAAGAAGATCACTCCAAAAGAAGTGGTAGATTGTAAGGATAAATCTAAGAAGAAGCTAATTCGATGTCATGGATGCAATGGGATTGGATTTATCTCTTCCAAATGTGCTAATGGGAAGAAAGAGTCTAAGAAAGGCTTAGAAATGGCGGCTTCTTGGAGTGATGTGAGTGTGAGAAATGTAGAAAAGGAAAAGGAGTCCTCGAATGAACAAGATTATACTAGCAATTACATTGCTCACCCGGCTATATATGAAGGAAGATTTGAGGATAGTAGTGAAGACTCCTCAAGTAATGAGGAAAGTGAAAACTCTTCAAGTAGTGAAGATATTGAAATCTCCTCCTATGATGAAGAGTTAGAAGCCTTCCCAAATCAAGATTTTATAAGCTTCAATGACAATATCCTTCAACAAAAGAATGAAGAGAACAACAAGTTGAAGTTGATAAATGCCAATTTAGTGGTGATGATTAAAGCTCTTGACAATGAAAAGAGAATGTCTTTAGAGAAGATGAGCAAGCAAAGTGAAGTCATCAAGGAGCATGAAAATACCATTGAAAAGTATTTTTCAAAGGTTAAGGAAAGTTCTCAAGAGATAGATGATCTAAATGAAGACTTTACTATGAAGTTGTTTGCCATGGAGGGAGAGATTAAGCAAAAAGAGAACTCTTTGACTATTATGAAGTTAAAAGAGTGTGAGCTTAAAGATGAAGTCAAAACTCTCAAAGAGTCTATTAATGGCATGAAGATTGGAGCCATTAAGCTTGATGAAGTGATAAAACTTGGAAAGCATCATGGAGATATGAGTGGCTTGGGTTATGTAGAAGAAGTTAAGAAGACTCCTACAACCAAGAACAAGTCAAGAAATTCCAAGGAGAAGAAAGACTCAACTACCATTCCTTCCAACATCAAAGACAAAGACAAGAAGAGCTATGGAACTTCTCAACTGACTTCTCAACCAAAGCATGCACACTCAAAAGGTAACTTTTCTAAATTTATTCCGGTTTGTCATTATTGTAATATGGTTGGTCACATTAGGCCTAAGTGTTATGAATATATTAGGCAATGCAAACTAGGAATTGTGGAACATGATAAAAATGTGAAAAAGTTACCTAATCATTCTCATAAGCATGAGTTTAAGTCTAGAGCTAGACATAACATCTCTAAGTTTATCCCGGTTTGTCATTTTTGCAATGTTGTAGGGCATATCAAACCTAAATGCTACAAGTATATTAGACAATGCGAACTAGGGAATGAGATGCATGCTAGTGAGATGAAAAGACTTCCTTTGGTTGTTTCTAAACATGTTAGGGCATTAGAGACTATGCATGATGAACATGTTAATGAAAAGAAATCAACAAGGAAAGTTTGGGTTAAGAAGAATAATGTGCATGATTGTGAAATAGATAAATCTTCTTTGAAAGTTTCTAAACATGTTAATAGCTTTGATGCTTTGAGAAATGTGCATATTGATCATATTCATGTGAAGAAACCTACTACGAAGATTTGGGTTGAAAAGAATAACATGCATGTTAATGATAATCATGTTAAGAAAAATGTTGAGAAGAAATTGGTTAAGAAGAGTGTTAACCATGATCATTTGAAGAGTCTTGATGATATATTTGTTCATGGCAACAATGATGAGTTTGATATGAGTGATATTTTCATAAAGAAGATAGTTGATGATTTATCTTCTAGATTTCATATTGCCATGCGTAATGATCATGATGTTGTTTGTGTTGGTTCACCTAAGACCAATATGGTCAAAGGTGAGTGCTCTCATGCTTGATTGAGTAGCACATATGAGAATATTTTTGTTCTTGTTTGATAAGAGTTCTAAGTTTGATGCTTGACTAAGCTATTTGTAATGTGCTAGGTCTAGTATTCAAACTTGGTGTCTCTAATCAATCCATGAACCTAATATTCTCATATTCACTATGATAGTCAAAATTTGTTGATTAACTTTAAAGAAGTTGAATTTTGAAATCTATTTGGTGAAAATTTTTGTTAAGACTTTTTGAGAAAGTCATTTTCATGTGGTTGTTTGAGTTGAAAGTGTTTGGTCTTTATTCTCTTGGGATGACACACCAACAACTTGTTGTCATGAGGACAAACAAGCCAAGAGAGCTCATAAAAAGAGCGGAGACTTTTCATTGATGAAAAAGCTTGCTAAGGTATTTCTCTATTCTAAAAGCTTGCTTTCTATTTCATCTTTTTAACTCTATGTTTGCATGAGATCAATTGTACATAGTTATTAGGTATCATTTCATTAGAGAACTTGTTGAATGTTTTATTGTTACTCTAAAGCAATGCCTACTAAATAATCAACTTGCGGGTTTGTTCACTAAGTTTTAAAACTCTTTGAAATCCATTGGCATGATTTGTGTTGATTATTGTCTATGTGTGATTGTGAGTGGCTTGATGAGCAAAACTTTATTTGTATATCAATATCTTTGAGAGCTACTCACTTGAGAAGTAATGATCTTAAGCTAATAACTCTTATTGTTTCTAGATCATGCACTTGAGCTTGAAAATCTTGTTTTTTGAAAAGTGCACAAATGCTTATCTTATATGTTTTAGTTTTGAGTATATGTGATTGAATATGTGTAGATAATGGATGCATCTAGAAGCCTATTGTTTAGTACATGATAAATGACCTATGATATGTATCCATTTTGCTTCGGCACTACATAGTATTCAACGAGCACCCTCTTGGAAAGGGCTACATGCATTGGTTGTGAAGCCGCCCAATGTTGGAAAGGGTTACGCCTTTGTGTTGAGTGAAAGCCGCCAAGAGGTGTATATGTTTTTGTTAGAAAAATCAAAGAAGAGTTGAAAAGAATCATTAAAAAAAAAAAAAAAATCTTTGATTCTGAGCCTAAAAGAAATGAAAAACAAAAGGCTTAATGGTGTATAGTTGAGAATTGTGAAAAGCTCGGGTTGACAAACAGAAACGGGAAAACGAGCCACATGCACACACACGCTCACATGTTGATAACTATTCTTTTAAAGCGAAAAATACGGATGAATATCGGTTTGACTTATTTTTGGAAACGCTTTAGTTGGATAGGTGTGGAAATTGTTTGCATGTTGATATCACAATTACTCCTTCTATATATGTGATAAGCATTCACACACACACATATTTTGCTTATGTGCTTGATTCATTAGCAATGTGAGAATATTTTTGAGAGATTAATGAAAATCTATGATTCTCTCTTGGATTTTGAAAAGTGATGAAATATTTTCTCTTATTGCTTGAATGTGTGAATGTTTGAGTCCCTTGTGAACAAATCTACTTGGTGATAATATGTGGAGCATATGTTAAGGGGGAGCTTTAGTTTATTCAACTACGTTTTCTATACGATTTGTTTGCTTAATATCTTGTTCTTTATCTCTTGTGTCATTTGTCTATTCCTTGACAAAAAGGGGGAGAAACCTCACCATCTTTATAAGGGGAGAAATCTCACCTTGGGGATCATATAAGGGGAGAAATCTCACCATGGGGAGAAAACTTCACCATGTTCAATATGGAGAGTGAGTTTTGTACCTCTTTGTGCTTATTGGAGACTTTGTCTTAAGGGGGATAATTCTTGTCCTAAGGGGGAGAAAAGAATTATTGCCTTATTGTGTTAAGGGTCTAAGGGAGAGCTTTATGTGATAACATTTATTCACTAGAGATAATGCATTTTTGTATGAGATAAGGGAAGTTTTGTTATTTTGTTTATGTAATAATTTCTCACCATTCTTCTTTGGAAGAAGTTCTCTTGTTGGTTATTTCTTTTCTCATAGGTACTTTGAAGTTCAAAGAAGGGATTCTTGAAGACTCAAGAAGACTTGAAGACCTTTTAGTCTAGGGATCTCTTTGTAATGTGAGGTAAGAGAATGCTATCAACATTGAGTTTATTGGAGTGTTCAATGTATGGTGAGGATGAGGTTTTGCCATGGAATAGCCAAAGGGGGAGATTGTAAGATCCTTTATTTGTATTGGCTTGATTCCATTGCAAAACTCTCTATATTTGTATTAGTAGTTGCTTAGGTGTTTCTTGGAAGAAAGGAGCCTCAAAGGTGAAGAAGCAACAACTTGTGCAAATATCGTCTTCAAAGGGAACATTGCATACTTGGATGCTAAGGTATCAAGATTCTTCTTCCTCTTGCAAGGCATAAGCGCACACACACACAATTCATACATGTGTGTCCCTGCATCGTAGTTCAAACATTTGGTATAACACTTTCACACACATTAAGCATGCACATGCATTTATCTCATTGTTGACAATCTTGTAGAATTGCATGTTTTCTCACTATCGCTTAGATATGGCATGCTTGTGTTGAATAGTGTTTATTTGTTTGTGTTTCTTGTGTTTTAAACTTGAACATGATCTTATTTTATTCCTTATTGAGTTCCGGTCATTTCGGTTACTCATTCGTTAAGTTTCGAGTCCATACGACGTAGTTATGCTACTTTGCATTCTCATTCGTTGAGTTGTGTTCGTCGTCATTTTCTGAGATGAATTCTCAACCATTTCTCAAATTTTCATAGTCTTTGTCGTGCATAAGGGAGTCATGGTTTATAATCTGAAAACGGATTCGAATTCGGAGTTCGGATGCCCGAATACGGCTGAAGAACGCGAGAGGTGCGCGAGGAGGCTGCTCGGCCAAAAGCCAAGCAAGGGGTGGCCACGTGTGGACCACGTGTGCCACACGGCCAGAGCTCCTCTCTGGCCACGTGTGGCACACGCTGACCACACGTGGGCTGGCTGAAGTCCCTCTTAAATTTGGACAAATTTGCCCCTCTTCCCTCCTCCTTAAATGACCTCTCTTCCCTCCATTTTCAAACAACTTTGAAGAACATCAAATTGAAAATTCTGCAGATTTCTTCATGATTTTCATTTTCTTATTTTGATCATAACTCTCTCATACAAACTCGAAATTGAGTGATTCAAAAACCAAAATTGTTGGTCTTGAAGAGAGCTACAAACCCCAAGCATTTTCAGAGGCAATTTATTTCGTCATTTTTCACAGCACTCTGATTTTCAGTACGAGGTTATTAGTTGTATGTGATACTTCTTCTCTTGCAATTTCATTTGATCATCTCTATGATTCTTTCTATTTGATTGTTGAAATATGTTGAGAAGTATGTTAGATCATATGCTAGGTTTGTATGATTGATTAGTTAATTGAGTTTAGCTTTGTGATTTCTCTTAAACATATTTTTGCTAAACTTGAGATTGATTGAAATTGATTCTAGAAATTGTTTTTATAATGTGCTTCATGTTATCTTCTAGGCTCAATTTCTTGATATAAGAACTATGATTTTTGTGACATATATTGAATATCTTAATCTTGTTCTTATTGTTTTGATATGCTTTGATTTCTAGATAGATTTGTGATTGTGTGTTGATAGTATATTCTAGATTATCATTAAGCATGTTCATAGAGTGTGTTTAATCTACTTACTCTATTTGTGTGTGCTTGCATCATTTGCATCACCTAGATCATTGCCTTGTGAAATGTTGAAGTCTCTTGTCAAGGTGAGTGAAGCCTATTTGACTTGAGCAAGAAGACTTGGCTAGGAAAGGATTCCAGATAGCCAAGCAAGAAGCCTTAGTTAGGATCAAGAGGATCCGGATAACTAAGCAAAAGTCTTAGCAAGGAGTTGCGTACTCCGGATGGTTGAGCTTGGGTAGCTTGACTAGGATCCTAGTGATCTAGATTGCTAAGCGAGGAAATCTTCCTAGAGGCTTGAGAGCCTTGGATAGGGAGTTGCTCTCTAGAGGTGTATGACACATCTTGGATAGAGAGTAGGCTTTGTGAATCACTAGCCCGAGGGTTGATTAGGTTTTGATAGCTTGAAGTGGATATCATAGTGTTGATAGCTTTGAGTGTGTAAGGCCTTTTCGTATAGTGGATTTGCTTTGCCGGTGGTTGTGAATTCAACCCGTGGATGTTTCCTCTTTGAGGTTTTACCACGTAAAAATATTGTGTCTCATTTTCGCTTTATATTTCCTTATCTTCCATATGTTCACTTGTATTGATTCTATTGTATATTGATGCTTACATGAATTGATTCATATTATACAATTGTTATATCATTTCAAGTATTCATTTCATTCTTATATTTCGCATTTTTGAATATCGGAAGAATTTGGGACTATACCTATTCACCCCCCCTCTAGGTATAAAACACTATTGCTTTAAAGGGAATTTCACACACATTTAAGAGCAGAACACTGCCAAAGAGCATGCATGATTGACTCATCATTGATACCACAAACAGGATAATGCGGATCAACACTCATACCCCTATCAATCAGACAGACCTTGGTAGGAATCCAACCATTACACACTTTCCACATAAAAACTTTGACCTTAGAATGGAGATTTAGGTTCCAAAAAAATTTCCACCCAGAAACTGAAGGATTCAAACCCGAGCTACAAGGATCCGAGGAATGGGAATTAGCAATCCAGTACCCACTCTTCACCGAATAATGCCCATATTTGTCAAAATACCAAAACATACTATCATCCAACTCAACTCCAACCAAAGGAATGTTTAAAATAAGATTAGCCTCCTCAGCAGAGAAAGATTGTCTCACTAGATCCACATTCCATGCCCCATAGTGAGATATCAGCATATCCACCGTAGCATTACTGCCCAAAACCGGAGGAGAATAAACCTTGAAAGTAGATAATCTAGGAATCCACCTATCATGATAAACATGAATCGATTTTCCATTCCCAACCCTCTACCTAGACCCCTTCTCAATCACCTCCCTACCCCAAATAAGGCTTTTCCAAAGGAAGGAGCTTGACTTAGGTGCCTTTGCCTCACAAAAAGTTGAATCAGGGGAATAACAATCCTTTAAAATTCAGGCAATAAGAGAGTTTGGCTTATTAAGAATTCTCCACCACTGATTAGCTAGCAAAGCTTTATTGAACATCCCTAAATTGCGAAACCCCATACCACCATCCAACAGGGATTTACATAAGGTCTCCCAAGAGCACCAATGCATTTTTTGGTTCACGCCATTTCCTCCCCACCAGAACCTAGCACTCATCCTATGTAAATCTGAAATAAGGGAAACCGGAAGCTTGAACAAGTTCATCTTATAAACAGGAATAGATTGCACCACGGCCTTAATGAGAACCTCTCGACCCCCCCCCCCCCCCCCCTAAAAAGAAACGATTACTCCAACATTACAACTTATTCCAGACTCTTTCCTTAATATGCTTATTTCTGTTAGCAACACATGGAAGCCCAAGATACTTTTGATGATACTCCACAACAGTCATACCTAACACCCTAGCTAGAATCAAAATTTATTTACTAAAACACATCGCAGATTTTTGAAAATTAATATTTTGACCCGAAGCCTAAGAATAACATTCCAGGATCCTTTTAATGTTGTTACACTCATCCACTGTGGCTCTTGAAAAAAGAAGGCTATCATCCGCGAAAAAAAGGTGAGTGATTTTTGGACCACCCCTACTACAACGAAACCCTGAGTACTTACCTTGTCTCTCAGAACGCTCAGTCAGGCTAGACAAACCCTCCGCACATAACAGAAAAAGATAAGGAGATAGGGGGTCCCCTTGCCTCAACCCCTTCGAAGGTTTAATATTCCCCATAATCTTCCCATTAAGAATAAAGGAATAGGAAATAGAGGAAACACAATCCATGACTTTAGAAATCTAGACCTCAAAAAAACACATACACCTCATCATACTCTCCACAAAAACACCATTCCACTCTATCGTAAGCTTTGGACATATCCAATTTTAAGGACATAAACCTTTCTTTCTCCTGTTAACCTTACGACGAAGTGCATGCATACACTCAAAAACCACCATCGCATTGTCTGTAATAAGCCTCCCTAGAATAAATGAACTCTGCGTCTTAGCAATCACAGAATCCAGAACAAAACGAAGACGATTAGCTAAGGCTTTCAAGATACACTTGTAAACCACATTGCATAAACTAATAAGGTGCAACTCCGTCATTCTAACCACCTTTTTAACTTTTGGAATTAAACACAAAAGCAATCTATTAATCAACCTAACCAATCTACCTTCATTGAGGCACTCAAGACATAAATTTGTCTCCTCAATCCCCACCACATTCCAATTATTTTGAAAAAATTCAGACGGAAAACCATCTTCCCCTGGAGCTTTTGACGGATTCATCTTGAAAAGAACCTTTTTCACTTCCTCCGCCATAAAAGGAACGTCAAGGGAATCTCTAAGATTCGGCAGCAGTCTAACCTGAACAGCCTCCATCACCAAATCTATATTACTACCGTTAGGTTGAGAGCTTTCAAAGAGAGACGAGAAATACTTGCCAACAATCTCCTCCATGTCCTCATCCGTATCCTTCCAAACCCCATTACCATCAAACAATCCCTGAATATAGTTCCTCCTTCTCCTAGAAGAAGCCTTGGTGTGAAAGAATTTTGTGTTTCGATCTCCTCCTTTCAGCCAAGAAACTCTAGATCTCTAGCGCCAGAAGCTTTCCTCCATCTTCAGAAGCTCATCTAAATCACCTTCCACCCTTTGAATCTTTTTCCAGTCAACAAAACCATCCCTGTCCCCCTTTCTTAAAATAGCCAGCTCTCATTTTTTTTTTCCACAATATTCTCCATCAAGTCCTTCTTAACAGCAGTATTCCATTTCTAGAGATCCTTGGCACAACCTGACAGCCGAGACACCAAATTAAGCATGGAGTCCCCACCCTTAACCGAACCCCACTAATTCTGTACAATCACCTGAAAATCCTCTCTATCCGCCCAAGCACTTTCATAATGAAACCTTCGCCTTTCTATATAAATCGGTCTCCTATCTACGATATCAATATCAATAACAATAGGCCTATGATTGGATTTCCAATAATCCAAATGAGAAACCATAGAATTTGGAAATAAATCCTTCCAGCCTGTATTACAGACACAACGGAAAAACCTTTCCTGAATTAAAGACGTACCCCCACGACGGTTATTCCAAGTGAATTTAGGTCCTAAAAACCCTAAGTCTTTAAATTCACAATCTTCCAACGCCAGTCTGAAGTTCTCCATCAAAATCTTCTGACGACCAATCCTTCCTGATTTCTTCACAAGAGAAACAATTTCATTGAAATTCCATCCCACCAGCCAAGAGAGGGAGGATAATCTCCCTAATCTTCTAAGTAACGTCCACCCATGAATTCTATCATTCGAATTAGGATAACCAGAAAATCCAGTGAGCCTCCATCTACTACCAAAATGAGACGTAACAACCATATCTATGTGAAATCTAGAGAAAGACATCAACGATGCATCAACCCCATCCTTCCGAAATAAACAAAGACTTCCACTGTTTCCAACGTGATCCACAACCAACTTCGCAACAAAACCCAACTTAATTCTAATCAATTCCATAGCCTTTTGGTCACAAATGGTTTCCATTAGAAAGGCTATGTCAGGGTGCTGATCCTGCATTAACGAATGCAGAACCCGGAATGGTTGGCCCCCTCCCAATCCTCGAGCATTCCAAAATAAAGTTTTTATTGAGTCCGGCAAGCCAGGGGCCCCTCCCGACTCGCTGATATCTCAATTGACTCTCAGTCAAAAGCATTCTCAAACCTAAGTTTCTTCAAAACAGAATCCTCACCAGTCCTTTCAGCCATAAAAGCTCTCTTCTTATCCGTCTGAACTAACCTTTCAGGCTCAGAATCTCGTTGACCCCCCTCTCTTGCCCACCTCTTCCATTTCCCTTTCTTTTTCCCATGGTTAATAGACACCGTTGACACATTATTAAAACCTTCCCCTACCCCAGCCTTACTACTCATACCATACATATCAGGATGGGCTGGATCCGAGACCTCCTTAATTGAAACATCATGCAATGTTCCTGTGACGGTCTTGGACAATTCCTGTAATTCAACCTGCGTTGAATTCCCTGCCTTCAACACTTCCTTTGGCCCCAAAAAAAACTTACTCTGTTCATCCCTACAAATAACACGATGCCCTCCCGGGTCACCTACAACCCTGGGTTCAATCCCTGTGAAAACCATCCCTGGAATACTGTCCTTCTCCCTGACAACATCCACCCCCTCTGTATCCATATCCCGTTGACAAATAGTTGGTGTCGACGGGACTTGAGAGGAGGATCCCTATGGTTGCGATACCTCTCTACCATTTTTTGGCCTCCAGGATTCTCTAGTCTTGCCCGTCACCCCAGTTATCTGATACTTTTTTCTTTCCCCCACAACCCTCTCAGACTGAAACTCACCCTATTGGCGATAATAACCCGATGACTTATTCTGACTAGGCGTACCAGAAGCCCTCAACCAAGGTCCAAAGTCAAACTGTAAATTTGCCCTACTTCGTCCATCCTTCTCCTTATTATGACACTCTTTATAGGAATGCCCAATCAATCCACAAGAAAAACAATATTCCGGAAGCCTTTCGTATCTAAGGAGCAAGATGGATTCTTCCCTGTCAACCAGTTCTATACGAAGAGATCTTTTCAAGGGTTTAGATATGTCAATAGAAACCTTGAGTCGAATATACTTACCAAAACATTTCCCTGTAACCCCCACATCGATATCGATAAGTTCCCCAATAAGCTGACCTAAAAACTCACCCATCTCTTTCGTCATGCATAAGAGCGGAGCATTTGGAATCTGAATCCAAAATAACACCCTGGAAAAGCCAAGTTTAGCAATATCGCCGACCCTGCTAGTTTCTCTAAAACAATCAAACAATTATCGAAACTCCAAGGTCCACCCACCAGGATTCTAAAACGATCACCCTGGTTACGAAAATAAAAGAGAAATATATTGTCTCTTACTACTTCTATATCAAGAACAGTTTGCCAGATCCTAGGAATAACAGCTCTAAAAGCCTCCCTATTAATATTCTTGGTCGAGAGCACCTTCCCTACCAAACACAAATCGAGTTTCTTCCCCGCCGATTCTTTTAAAGTATCTCTTACACTCCATAACTTCTCATCTTTGCTTTGGAGAGATAAAGAAGCACAAAGCTTTGTTATCTCCTCTTGTTCCATGGCACCGGACTCCCTATGAAATGACTGCTACGAAAAAACTGTGTGAAAAAAGTAACCTACCGACTGCAAAACCCTAACTACTTCTACACTAGGGTTATAGAAAGAAACCCTAAGAGAGAAGACTATCAAAATACAATACCATTAATTTAAATAATGGTCATAAATTGTTTGATTTTTCTATACCTGTTGGTCTCTTTAAAATGTTCATATTTGATCAACATCTAACTAATAATTTTTTACCTTTCATTTGCTTTTGGATTGTGTCAAAAGAAATCACGATATTCGTGATTTTCTTTCAATACTTTATATATATGTGGTTAGTTTAATTGGTTCCTACAGGTATAAATCTACTATGTTTAACTCTATATTTCAATTTTTGTTTTGGAAATTAATTAATTTTGCAAAAGAATTTGAATTTTGTTTAATTAAGTTGAGTTCTATTTAAATATAAATAAAATTAATTGGTGGTAATTATTTTTTAGGGTTGTAATGGGATATATATCATATATATCAACCTCAATATACAAATACATGAAATAAATTATAGAAATAATAACACAAATTGTCCGAATTAGGAAATAATCTCTATTTTGATAATATTAAGCACTTTGAACTCCAGTGGAAATCCAAACATAGCTCAAATCTTTGGTGAAGTTATGATTCGTAATAAGAATGTGTTTAAATTAACCTCTCTTATTGAATTGGATACTAACCATCAAGACATTAGTTGCTAAAATATCATTGTCTTATTTATGTTTCTCATCTCTTGCTCAAGTAGGTCTTGGCACTTGGGTGCATCTGATGCACCATGCATCGTGAGTGCATTTTTGCTCACCCACACTAATTAGAGTGAACCATTACCACCCACTCCAAGTGTTGACACATGTCCCAAACTTTGAGTTAACTTTGGACTTTTGGTTAAGTTTGGGACACGTGTTAACACCTGGAGTGGTGGTAATGGTTCACCCTAGTTAGTGTGGGTGAACAAAAATGCACTCATGTATCGCCCACCTGAAGCTACCACATCATCAACTTTGCTGATGTGGCAACATCAGGGTGGGCAATGTATGGTGCATCACACTACACTAAGTGTTAGCCCTCTTGCTTTAGATATTAAAATAACAGTGGAGTTTCACATAGGTCCTACTTTTTTGGCGATTTGTTACCTTTATAAATGTCTTTCCATAATCATCACTTTAGTTCCTATTATTTTCAGAGCTCATCACTTTAGTCCATTTGACTAAATATTTGAAAGTCAACTATTTTAAAACCTATGAAAGTATAATTTTGCCCTTATTACTATTTAATTTTGTTAAAATGATTATCTTAAATTTAAATTAAAATGAAAAACAATAAAATTCTCAATAATAAAATCTTAAATAAATAGATTACAAAAAAAAAATCTAAATAAATAATAATAATAAATCCATTAATTTTTTTTTCTTGTATTTTTTTTTCAAAATAGATATTTATTTATCTAAAATGATTGTTGTAGCTTTAAATGATTATTTTTCATAATTTGTTTTTGTAAGATATTTATTTAAGATTTTATTATTGAGAATTTTATTGTTTTTCATTTTAATATAAAGCTAAGATAATCATTTTAGCTAAATAAAAATCCATTATGGAAAAATAAATAAATAAATAAGAAAAAATTAATGGATTTTTTTTTCTTATTTATCTAAGATTTTTTTTTTTTTTTTTTGTAATCTATTTATTTAAGATTTTATTATTGAGAATTTTATTTTTTTTATTTTAATTTAAAACTAAGATAATCATTTTAGCTAAATTAAATGAAATAAGGGCAAAAGTGTACTTTCACTGGTTTTAAAATAGTTGACTTTCAAATATTTAGTCAAATGAACTAAAGTGATAAGTTTTGGAAAAAAGATGGACAAAAGTGATAAATATGGAAAGTCATTTATAAATGTGACAAATCGCTAAAAAAGTGGGACTTATGTGAAATTCTGCCTTAAAATAACCTCAATGCTCTCGGTGCTCGAAAATGAGGTTAGTTATTAGTATATGTATTATTATTATTATTATTATTATTATTATTATTTTTGGGGGTGGGTTTGGGTGGGTGGGGTTTGATATGTTTATTGGTTGGGTTTTTTGATTTTTATTTATTTATGGTTTTGATATTAAACTTGAGTGAAAGTAAGCATTTGATAAAACTACAAAAGTTGTTTCTGAAAAACAACAATGGTGATGCTTTTTGATATTTAATTGCTTACTCTTGGTCTGGTGTAACTCGTAGGCCCCTGCTTGTTCTATTTCATTTTTCTCTCTGTTCTTAGGGGGTTTTGGGGCTTCTGTTTTTGTGTTTTGCTTACTTTTTTTTTTTTTTCATTTCATGGGCTGATGTTTTTGTTCTTTTGGGGTGTTTTGGGTGTCTTTGGTGCCTGTTTGTTCTAGTTCTTGGTTTGTTTCTTCTGCCTATATGGCTATATTAGAACTGTCGGAAAGGGAAAGAGTGTGGCTTTTATAGAATCGGATTCGTTGGTGGACAAGCTCTCAAAGCTCGAAAATGAGGTTAGTTATTAGTATATGTAAGGATTCCCATTGTTGATTGGCTTATTTCGTAGACAAACCACATATTGGGGGTTTGAATTGTAAAGGTAGTTAGGTGATTGAAGATCATGCTCAAAGGCCCTTTTCAAGACCTCAAGGGAAGAAGCACTCCAAAGGTATCATACTTAGTGTTTCTTGCAATGAAGAGAAGTAGATGCACACACACACATCACTTGCATAATTCTCATTCTTGAATGTGTTGTGTATTTATTGTGTGTATGCATTATTGCCTATTTCATCTCTCTTCATGCATGTTTATTTGGTTGCATCTTGCTAAGTATTGCATAGCATGGTTAGATTTTAGGATGCTCCATCAGGCGCATTTTGCGCCCTGTTCTGCGGCCAAGGCCGCAGAAATGAGGCCGCAGAATGAGGATCAGAAACCATACTCTCTGTCCTCTTTTCTGCGCCCTTGGTTTTTGCGTTTAGGGGCCGCAAAACCATCAGGTGCATTTCTGCGCCCTTGTGTTCTGCGGTCAAGGCCGCAGAACAGGGCGCAGAATCGGGCGATCTGTTGCAAATTTTTCAAAACGACGTCATTTCATCTAGGGGTCCTATATAAGTATCATCTTCTTCCTTGCTCGTTTTTAAGAGCTCAAAATCAGACCTTAGAGTGAGAAACTCAAACCCTAGAGAGAGAAAGCTTCAATCTTGCTTCTTTAACTCTCCAAACCCAAAACCCATGTGCATCTAACATGTTTCATGCATCAATCTTCCATGGGTCTTCTTCATTTATGACTTGGTAAGTAGAACAAACTCAACATCTTCATTTATTGTTCTATCTTAGTCAAGACATGTCTTTTATTGCTTAGTTTAGCAAATCTTCACTCTTATTGCATATTTAGTGAAGTTATGACATGATTGGGTTTTGTTTGTGGTAGCTTACATGATTAGGATGATTTTCCCTAAATAGCTAACCCTAGAACATTCTTGTACAATTGGTTGATGATTAGGTTGATAGATTAATGTTTATTTATCTAGTCAAGCTTAATTGAATGTTCTTGTGGATTTAATTGACAATTATGTTGTTAGAAATTCTCTACAACTAATTGAGTTCACATGTTTGGACATGTTGACATTGTTTGATAGCTAGGATTGTTTTGTGATTGATAACATCTAGCTAAGCTTTATGATATGTCATTTAGCTTTTGATATCTAGGATTGATTTCATTGATATATCATCATTCTAGGTAAGCATATAGAGTTGCCTTGCTCTTGTTGCATTTTGAGTATTTCATATATTCACTTAGGTTGTTTTCTCTTCATTGAGAACTAAGTCTTGTGTTGCTTCCGGGATTAGGTTGCATAAATCACAAGCATTGGGACTAGGTTCACTCATACCGGGAGTAGGTAGGTGTGTGATTACTTCCGGGATTAGGTTGTAATCGTTTTACACATTTAGTGGATTCGAGGTTCAAGTGTGGCTCACTTACATAGCCCGTGGTTTTTCCCGAGAGGGTTTCCACGTAAATATCAAGTGTCTTTTAATTTCCGCACCATATTACACTTGCTATTGTATATTGACTAGTAGAGGGTATTTTCGTAATCTTGACCATTAACGAAAATTTGGTAAAATCGGATAAAATCTATTCACCCCCCCTCTAGATTAATATTGAACACACCATAATTTGTTTCAGTATATGTATTTTTTTTTTTTTTTTATGGTTTTGATATTAAACTTGAGTGAAAGTCAGCATTAGATAAAACTACAAAAGTTGTTTTTGAAAAGCAACAATGGTGAGGCTTTTTAATATTTAATTGCTAACTCTCATCTGACTCATCTTTTATCAACTAATTAACTAACAATATCAAATGGGACTTCTCTTCATTGAGAAAAAGGGGTGGTCTTCTAAGTATGAAGAACTCAAGCTGACATCTGCAGAAGTAAAGGATGCCCTCTAACGAGATGAATGGTTGGGTTGGTCTTTCACACCGAGGAGCGAGAAGAACGGAACTGTCAGGAAGGGAAAGAGTGTGGCTTTTATAGAACCGGATTCGTTGGCGGACAAGCTCTCAAAGCTCGGAAATGAGGTTAGTTATTACTATATGTATTTTTTTTTTCTTGGGTTTTGATATGTTTATTAGTTGCATTTTTAGATTATTTTTTTTTTTTAATGGTTTTGATATTAAACTTGAGTGAAAGTAAGCGTTTGATAAAACTACAAAAGTTGTTTTTGAAAAGCAACAATGGTGATGCTTTTTGATATTTAATTATTTACGATATCCGTCTTATATTAGAAACCTTGAGTAATGCCTCTCTAAACTACAATCCTAGAAATTCAAACCTTTTGGCTGATGTTATGGTAAAATAAGGATTGTCTTTGGATGGGAAGATCGTTGAGTGAGGAGAGTTGTAATCCCTTGTTTTGCTGGTTCTATTTGTTCAATTATGTTTTTATGTCTCCTTTTTGTTGTTGTTGTTGTTGTTGTTTTTTATTTATTTATTTATTTTTATTTTTTTTATAGTTTTGTAGCGGATTTTTCTGGTTTATGGGCTCTGTTTTCTCTTTCTGGTAGCCCTGTTTTGGTTTTTGGGCTATTGTTTTCTAGTTGTGCGGTTTTTCTTGATGCTATTAATAAAGCTTGCAGTTTAAAAATAAAAATAAAAATAAAAAATTGCTTACTCTCATTTGACTTATCTTTTATCAGCTAATTGACTACCAATACCAAATGAGGCTTGATTTAGAAAAAAAAGGGTGGTCTTCTAAGTATGAAGAACTCAAGCTGACACTTGCAAAAGTAAAGGATGCCCTGAAACGAGAACAAGTTGCTCATTTAATCGCAATAACTGATGCTGAGAAGAGAGAGGCGAATTTGAGGAAGGCTTTTTGATGTAAGACCAACATTAGAAATAATAAATAGATAGAGACTTGAAGAGAAATAGACAGAAAGAAACAGAGAGAAATAGGGATTCGAGACAGATAGAATTAGAGATTGGAAATAGAAAGGGGGAGAAACATAGAAGAATAGGAGATTGGAAATCACACCAATAATTCATTTCAATTCATTACTCAAGTCTCCTTACAATAGGCTCTGAAGGGGCCTATTTATAGCTAACAAAAGATAACAACTAAATCATGATAATGATAAATAAAACATAATAATGATAAATAAAACCTAAACTTATCTCTCAAGGAGATAATTATTTTAAACATAATATAATAACTACCACTATTTAAATATATAGTAATATTTATCTAATTCCCCATCATTCTCCTCCAATAAAAAGAACTTGACTTATGTCGAGTCATACAGGTCGCAGCCATTGAACTAGAAAATACCACAACTTGTTCCTTGTTGAGGCAGCCATTTCATCAACCCAAGGACCATTCATCATAGATATAGGAAAAGGAGTAATCGTAGAACCCATTGGTATATCTATGAATCCTTTGTATAATGTTTCATCAAGCTAAATTGGTTTAGTGACAACCATGTTCAACATTTCATAAGTGCGAACCACAATTGAGGATAAGTGATTGGCCGTTTAAACTTCACCAACATGACCACTTGGTTCACATACTTTTGAAATGGGTGGCGATGGATCAACCGTTTCTAAAGCATCATGCACTTTGTCATTATTTCTTTCCTTAACTAGGTTGTTTCCTTGCTCAAAATATTTGGATATAATATTTTGACAAGCAGCTTTGAGTTCTTCTTGTTGTTTATGCCGAGGAGCATAATGCTCATCTTGCCAATATTAGATGTCCAGCTGACAACAACCATCATAAATATTCCGACCTTGAAGAGAACTTTACGCTAAAAAGGCACTCCGGTGTGATTGAAACTGGATCAAGGATTGAAAACAAGATTTTGATTTTTGACATTCGACAATCCTCTCCACATATTCATAAGGAGAAAATACTTGATGTAGCACTTCCTCAGAAATAGGATAAAGTATATGATGGACCGTAACTTGGAAAACTTGGTTCGGCTCGTCAATGGGAAGAGGATTGAAAACTCTGTAACAGTAGGAGTGAATATATTCAGATTCATGATCAAAATAATCAAAGCCATCGTAATAATCTGGATATTCTGACATAGCTGCAAACAGTATGAAGCATATAGAAACTATTTGGAACTATGGCTAATTTGATTTTTTTTTTGGTTGTTTTTGGTGGTTTACACAGTGGAAATTAAATGCAGGGTTGTGGAAGTGTGTAAGAAAAGAGATTTGGCTATGATACCAAACTGATGTAGGATGAACACTAAAAATAGAAACTAGATACATAATTTGGAGAGAAATAGATAGAAAGAAATAGAGAGAAATAGGGATTCGAGACAGACAGAATTAGAGATTGAAAATAGAAAAGGGGAGAAACGTAGAAGAATAGGAGATTGGAAATCACACCAATAATTCAATTCAATTTATTAATCAACTCTCCTTACAATAGGCTTTGAAGGGGCCTATTTATAGCTAACAAAAGATAACAACTAAATCATGATAATGATAAATACAACCTAAACTTATCTCTCACGGAGATAATTATTTTAAACATAATATGATAACTACCACTATTTAGATAAATGATAATATTTATCTAATTCCCCATCACTTTTGGTCTTGAGAAGCAACGTGTTTCAGATGTCAGATTCCATTTCCATATTTTAATCTCAATTTATATATATATTTTTTTTGTTGAATATTTTCCTTGAATTGTTTACTGTAAGGTTCTCATTTATTGATTGGCTTATTTCGTGGACAAACCACATATTGAGGTTTTGATGTAAGGGTAGCTTAGGCTCTCAAGACCTCAAGAGAAGATGCACTAAAGGTATATTTCTAAGTGCTTACTTGCTTTGAATAGATATAGTTGCACACACTCACACCTCATGCATAATTCTTATTCTTGTATGTTATGTGTTTTTATTTTGTATGCATTTATGTTCATTAATCTCTCTTCTTGCATGTTCATATGATTAAATCTTGCGTGTTTCTTGCCTTGACAAGATTAGGCTAGGATTGCATGCATCTTGTAAAGGGTGTTGTTCAAAGCGCTATATGAACATCGCCCATCTAAGACCTGGTGAGGTTTGGGTTAGGCGTTGTACAGACTTGATCAATTTATTTCGGTCGTTGTATGGTCGATGTACAAAGCGCTGTACGAACAGAGTTATGTACAGCGACACTCTGTTTCCTGAGAAGAACAGAGTTGTGGCGTTATTGAGTCGCTGTTCAGAAGCGCTTTACGTACAGCGTCAATGAAGAATGTTCTTCATTTTCCCAGATAGGCGATGTATAAGTCGCTCTACTTACAGCGTCCAAGGCAAATATTGTGCCACTTTTCAAAATGATGTCACTTCAATTTGGCACCCTATATATATGCCTATTTGCCTTTAGGTCAGTTTAGGGAGTTCAAAATAAGATATTTTACTTAGCATATTTTTCAAAGAGAAAAATTCACTAAAGAACTCACATTTGTTTACTCAAACACTTTTTCATGAGCATCAATCATCATCTAGCATCATCCTTGATCATCCAGGTGTCATCTTTGCATGGGTTTTTCAACAAACTTTGCTTTGTAAGTTTTTCACTAATATCTTACATATTTTGTGTCTTTCTTAACAAGCAATCTCATTTATAACTTGTACGTCATTAGAATGTATTTTAAATACAAGATTGAGATTAGTGTAATGAATGTTTGAGAGTTGTATTGTGATAGCTTTATAGTATTGTCTAATCTATGTTTAGCTAAGTTTTATGACATGCCATTTAGCTATTGATACCTAGGAGTGTTTTTATTGTCATCTCTTCATCCTAGATAAGCATATAGGGTTCTCTAGCCATATTTGCACTTTGGATATCATACATATTCACATAGGCCATTTTATCTCTTTATTGAGAATTAAGCCTTGTGTAGCTTCCGGGATTAGGTTGTGTAAATCACAAGCAATTGGACTAGGTCCACTTTTACAGGCCTACGGGTAGTGGTAACGAGTTATTGACCGGGATTAGGTCATAAACCGGGATTAGGTTGTAAACGTTATCACAATTATTGGATTTGAGGTTCGAGTATGGCACACTTACCAGCCCGTGGTTTTTCCCAATTTGGGTTTCCACATAAATATCAAGTGTCATTTATAATTCCGCACATATTACACTTGATATATTGTATTGACTAGATAGTGGTATTTTCGTAAATTGACTAAAGGTTAAAATCTATTCACCACCCTCTAGATAAGTTTTATACACACCGTGCATTATTAGTTTCAGTTGTTATCAGAGCGGGTTCTTAGATATACTTTGGTGATCCTTGCTCATTTTTGGTGTGTTTGCATTTTATGTGATTTTTTGATTTTTTTTCATACATTTTGCATTCATCCAAACACTATGAGTAATTTTGGGATGAGCAAAGAGGGAACGTCAAGCGTGAGGCCACCGTTGCTCACCGACGATAATTACTCCTCGTGGAAGGGGAAGATGGAAGCATACTTATGCCAAATCCATGATAGGGCATGGATGGCGGTTGTGTAGGAACCCAGGTTTACAGATTGCGCAGGAGAAAGGTTTTAAAAAAATTTTAAATGCAATCATCAAATAAACCTATTTGTACAGTAGTAATCGAAAACAATAAGAAGGAGATGAAAACAATTTCATACCAGCGTAGGAGGCTCCTTCACTTTAATACGATCTGCTCCTGATTTGAACCACTTGATCTTCCTCGCTATCTCCCGGAACTGGCAACGGCGTGTGGGCGTGTCATGGTATTCAGGAACCTGTATGGAGGTTGAAGAGACACACGAAGCAACTCTTTTGCCTTTGTGTATAGAATGCAGCAAGCCTAAAATAAAATAAAAAACAAAACTTTTTTTTTCTTGTTGGCCGCACCCTTTATCTATTTCTCTTCTTTTCATTTCTTGTGTGAAATGTGTGTTGATCAATCTAATTGTACTGATACCATATCAGTTATCTTTAAAACAAACATATATCATATATATATATATATATATATTTTAAACTTAAACTAATTAATAAAAAAAAAAATTTATATCGAATATCTTTTAAAGATATTAATTAATTAATTTGATTTAATTTGAATTCAAAACTCTTTTAAATTCAAATTTAAATATTTAATTAAATGAAAATAAAATAATCAAATTATCTTTTCTTCATTCAAAATTAAATATCAATCAACACTCTCCGTCTAATAATTAATTACACAATTAAATAATCTAATTATTTAATTAACATAATCATTAATATTCATTAATTGGATAATCACATTATTCAATTAATTCCCGAATAGACACGTGTCACTTTTGTAACACAATTAATTGGACAATCTAATTAATTAACCATGACCCTTGTTACCTAAATCGATCGGGCTAGCAAGGGGACCTAATGGACCCACAGTATTTTGAGCTCCAATAATCTTTAGAAATAATTAATTAAACTCTTTAATTAATATTTCATGATTATTAACTTCAGTGTTATTCCACTAAAAACCCGAAGTTGCACTCTCTCAACTATAGACGTTTTTACACAAACCAATAACTCTTGGTATCCATTGATATAGCTATTACATGTGGTATAATCCTCCACAGGTAGTTCATAATTAGAGCTGGGTCATAATGTCCGTTATACCCCTCTAATTATATCTTTCCATTAAGTACTATTTATTCTCTAATGAACAATAAATCCTACATTCCTTACGGAATTAGGAGAGCGTTCATATTGTTCAAGCCCCGGATCAACCCTTAAGGGAACTACTATCTACTTCTCACAAGAAGGAGTAGATTCCACTATTATGTGCAGACCTTCCCAGCCACAAGCCAAACCGCGATCCCAACATACGGAGTATATTGATCAGGAATGCAACTCTGACCTCACCCATGGTATATCAAAGACCACGATCTAACCTGAAGGAGTTGATAAGATACTCAGGATTAAGATCACCCACATATAGCCATCATTTGTTGATATATATGAATCTCATCATGTAACGGATCTAGGTGAGAGATTCATATAGATCATGGCCCAGTCATATATGATCACATCATACAAGGTGCCTCCATTCTCATATCTCTATATGAATGATCTAGGATAAGATCACCGTACATTACGGAATGAACCGCGGCTGTAGATTGACCACAAATAAAGTACCCAGCTTTATTTGCTATCTACGGACTCTTTAGATTGCTCGTTTCAAACTGAATCCATCTGTATATGACATTCATATACTCAGTTTGAAATTACATCCAGTAATCTTGGATGTTAAGTACACATGTTATTATAAATGTATGAGATAATTTGAATGAATAAACTACTTCTTTTATTTATGTTCAATTCACATTTACAAATTACAAGCTTTAGGGAAAAAACCCCAACAGGTTGAAGACAGCTATGCTCCACCTATGATGACTCCTATAGGAGGAGAAGAGGATGTCCTCAAGCCAATGGCACAATGAAATGCTCAAGAGTTTGAGTCTTTCAAATAGAATAGAAAGGCGATGCATGCCATTCTATGTGCTATGGACAAGAACCAATACAAGTTGGTTTAAATCACTAGGATTGCAAAAGATGTATGGGATATCCTAGAAACGGCTCATGAAGGAACCGAAGTGGTCAAGGACTCAAAACTTCAAGTCCTCCAAACTTGTTTTGAGATCATTAGGATGAAAGAGCATGAGCACTTTAATGACTTCCAAGTGAAATTGATGGATATTGTGAACCAAAGTCATCAACTTGGTGACCCTTACTCGGATAGAAGGATCAAGCAAAAGATAATGAGATCACTTCCCAAGAGGGTCAAGTCCAAAGTGACAGCTTTAGAAAAGAATGATGAGTACAAGGATATGAAGCTGAGTGAAGTCATTGGAAGACTTCTAGCCTATGAGTCAAGAAAGGCTACCACATCACCTCCTAAGAAGAAAAAGAATCTAGCCTTGAAATCCTCTAAGGTAGAGAAGGAGAAGGATGACTTGAATTAAGACTTTGCCTTATTTGTGAAAAGGTTCAAGAAGTTTTCCAAGTTCAAGAAGAAGGATTTTGGATACAATGGCCAAGACTTGAAAAAAAAAAAGGGTCCCTTCAACAAGTTTAAGCCTAGGCAAGAGAAAGACGAAAGGAAAAATGATATGAGTGTGGTGGCATAGGACACTTAGCCCGCGAATGTGCAAATCGCATGGACAAGAAGAAGGAAAAGGTAATGGCCTCCACTTGGAGTAGTAGTAGTGATGACTCAAATGAAGGAGATGAGTCTTCAAGTGATGAAGAACTAGCCATTAACTACACAACATTTGGTGCCACTCATGTGGAAATTGAAGTAGATGGCAAAGATGCCTTGACTAGTGATCTCATAGAAGAAATATATGAAGAAGTAGCTATTGAAGTGGTTGGTGTAGCTACTCATTGAGATATGGCTCATATTACATCAAGTGACGAAGGTGAAGGGCTTGATGAGGAAAATGACTCTATAGGTGAGATAGAAGGTATTGGAGATGACTTAAGTGTTAAGAATTCATCATCTCACTCCACAAATGGAAATGTGGAGAATATGGATTGTGAAGACTACTTGAAAAGGTTTGAAAGCTATAGGATGAAGAATGAAAAAAGAGATTCAAAATTTGAAGGAATAAAACTTTGAGCTTTCAACACAAGTTGACCACTTGAGTAGAGAAGTGGTGAGATCCATGAAGGATGAAGATGGATGAGTTAGCTTTATCAAAGAGGAATGAATAAGGGTTGAAGAGGGAGCTTGAAGATGCTAGAGTGTTGATTGCTAAGATGGCCTCTAGCACGGAAAAACTCAACCATATGTTGAGTGTTGGAAAAAGTCATTGTGATAAGAGAGGTCTTGGCTTTGAAGATGACAAGGAGATTTCCACTCATAACAATACCATGTTTGTCAAGAGCTTAGGCAACAAAGAAACTTCACCCGTGCACAAGTGAAGGTAGCTCCAAGAAGACAACTTCAAGCTCAACCTACAAGAGTTCCTCGTGTTAACTTCTCTCAACCTTAAATCCATCAAGGGAAGAGACCGATCATGCAAGCTCAACCGAGGAGGCAACCAAGTCTTGGTCAACAATAAAGAATGAGAGATATTATCCAACAACCAAGACAACCACAAAGACATGGGAAGGCTCATATGCATGTGCAAGGGCATGGTATGAGTTCTAACTTCATCCCTACATGTCATTTTTGTGGTATTGATGGTCATGTTAGACCAAATTGCTTTCATTACATTAAAATGTGTAGAGCTAAAAGCATGATTGAGAAGAAGAAGGCTAGAGCTAGAATGCAAGTTCATAGGATGAATAAAATCCATTTACATTATCCTTTGACATCTAGAACTCTTAAACCTTTGACCACTACGAAGAAAAGTGTTTCACCTAAGTGGATTAAAAAAGATGAACCCTCTTGCTACTGTGGACTTGATAGGTCTATAGTATCTCATACCATTAATTGATGCAGGTTGGTTATTGACCCCATATGGGGAACTCAAGCAAAGAGAGCTATTGCATACTTGTCGCATGCAAAAATTTGAAAAATTTTATGCTTCTTTCTTGATTGCTTGAGTAAGCTTGGTTGCACATATATTATATGTTATTCTCTTCAATAAGTGTGAACCATGCTTTAATTACAATTCATGTCATATTTATGTTCAAACATGCATTTTTGGACTAAGAGATCTATATAGGAAGTACAATTTGAATGACCTATAGTTATCTTCATGACATGATGATTCTTTTATAAAATGCTAACTAATGTCATATAAAAAGCATGAAATTCAAATGACATGCTAAATTGAAAAAGCATGAATTGATTATTGCAATTTCTTAAATGCAAAACAATGTGTGAAATACTTATGAGACTTAAATGAATAAAGGATCTTGTATCCGTTCAAAGGATATTATAATCCAAATGTCTCTCTTTCTTTATTGGTTGAACATAGCTACTATCATACAAGTATCATTCCCGGAAAAATTGAATAAGGTGCAAAGTCACTCATGCCATGTTTCGCTTATAAAGTTAGATATAGTTGCTCTTAATTTGAAATCAATAAAATCTCTATATCCTTGCTTCTCTCATGACAAATTGTGAAATTGGTTTGAATTCTATTGAAAACCTTTTTCATTTGCTTTGCCAAATACTATTGTATTTTGGACTTAAATGCAACATGTCTTGTATACAAAGCATTTTTATTCACACATTTTCTTAAAATAAATCTCCTTGTTTCTCTCCAATTAATTGAGTTGCATAAAGTGGCTTATATGATTATGTAAATATCTTGTATGCTACTATCTCACTTTGCTACAAGTGACTCGGTTGGGGAATACTCTTTTGCATATATCATGACAAAAATGGGGAGTAAAATGTGGTAAGGGGAGTTACTAATTGTAGTAGCAAATGCGCATGTTAGAGAGACTAAATATTAAGGGAGAGTAACCCATTGAGGAGGAGCATTGCATTCACATACATTGCAAGATGTTGTGCTTAAATTCTTAAATGTTAATGCTTGTTTTATTTTCACTTGATCATCTCATATACACTTGCTTTGGAAAGTGTAATTTTTGTTTTGAAGGGTTGATAGTTATACAAGAGATTGAATACTTAAAGATTTTTACTTTTTAAATATCTCTTTGTAATGTAGAATATCATTGTTATCCTGTAGCTTCAATTATGTTGTGAGGATCAATGTGAGTGGTGGTTTTATCATGAAATAGCCAAAGGGGGAGATTGTAAGGTCCTCATTTATTTATTGGCTTATTTTGTGGACAAACCACATATTGGGGTTTTAATGTAAGGGTAGCTTAGGCTCTCAAGACCTCAAGAGAAGAAACACCAAAGGTATATTTCTAATTGCTTACTTACTTTGAAGAGATATAGTTGCACACACTAACAACTCATGCATAATTCTTATTCTTGTATGTTGTGTGTTTTTATTTTTTGTGCATTTATGTTCATTAATCTCTTTTCTTGCATGTTCATATGATTACATCTTGTGTGTTTCTTGCCTTGACATGATTAGGCTAGGATTGCATGCATCATGTAAAGGGTGCTGTTCAAAGCGCTGTATGAACAGTGACCATCTGAGACCTGGTGAGGTTTGGGTTAGGCACTGTTCATACCTGATCGATTTATTTCGATCTCTATATGGTTGTTGTATGAATAGGGCTCTGTACAGTGACACTCTATTTCCCGAGAAGAACAGAGTTGTGGTACTATTGAGTCGTTATTCAGAAGCGCTCTACGTACAGTGCCAATGAAGAATGTTCTTCATTTTCCCATATAGGCGTTGTACAAGTCGCTCTACGTACAGCGACTCGTACATCGCCCAAGGAAAATATTGTGCCACTTTCAAAACGATATCACTTCAATTTGGCACCATATATATGTATATATATGCCTCTTTGCCTTTAGGCCAGTTTAGAGAGTTCAAAATCAGATATTTTACTTAGCATATTTTTCAAAGAGAAAAATTCACTAAAGAACTCACCTTTGTTTACTCAAACACTTTTCCATGAGCATCAATCATCATCTAGCATCATCCTTGATCATATAGGTGTCATCTTTGCATGGGTTTTTCAACACACTTTGCTTGATAAGTTTTTCACTAATATCTTACATATTTTGTGTCTTTCTTAACAGGCAATCTCATTTATAACATGTATGTTATTAGAATATATTTTAAATACAAGATTGAGATTAGTGTATTGAATGTTTGAGAGTTGTATTGTGATAGCTTTATAGGATTGCCTAATCTATGTTTAGTTAAGCTTTATGGCATGTCCTTTAGCTATTGATATCTAGAAGTGTTTTTATTGTCATCTCTTCATCCTAAATAAGCATATAGGGTTCCCTAGCTCTATTTGCACTTTTGATATCATACATATTCAAATAGGTCATTTTATCTCTTCATTAAGAAATAAGTCTTATGTAGCTTTCAGGATTAGGTTGCATAAATCACAAGCAATTGGACTATGTCCACTTTTACAGGCCTGCGGGTAGTGGTAGCGGGTTATTAACTGAGATTAGGTTGTAAACCGGGATTAGGTTGTAAACGTTATCACAATTAGTGGATTCGAGGTTCGAGTGTGGCGCACTTACCAGCCCGTGGTTTTTCCCAATTTGGGTTTCTATGTAAATATCAAGTGTCATTTATAATTCCGCACATATTACACTTGATATATTGTATTAACTAGATAGGGGTATTTTCGTAAATTGACTAAATGCGAATATTGGTAATTAAAATCTATTCACCACCCTCTAGATAAGTTTTATACTCACCGTGCATTATTAGTTTCATTTTCTTTTACGACTTTAAGTATAAAAGAGAAGGCAAGTGTTTCTTTGTTCTGTTTAAGAAGTTTATTGTTAGTCTTTACATATATAATTGTGTTAATGCTAATATACATTTTTTCATATGGGTGCAGGAATACGATGTTATAAGAAAGAATTTAGAAAATAAAGAGGATGAGCTACTTGCACAAGAGAAGCTTAATGCTAGAGAAAATGTAAGTGTTTGAAATCGGTTTTTTGCAGTAGCGAGATCTTCTTAGAGATAAGATATGAATTATCATTAGTTAGATGTCATCGGTTGCAAGGTTTCATTTAGCCCAAGAGATTCTAATCATTTTACAAATAGGCTAGCGAAGATGGGGTCCAAGATGTCGAGTGATTTTATGGAATGAGGGGATCATGGGTGACTTCCAGGAATTTCCTCTATTTTTTCGGTCTCTTGTTGAACTGGTGATCTGCTTGCCTTTGTAGAATCTGTTTTCTCTCAGCATTTTCTGTTTTGTCTGTTCTGTTTCTTCTTGACAGCTTTGTTTTGCCTTTGTTGGGTCTTTTGTTTCTTTAGTTAGGTTGTTCCTTGTTTCCATGTTTTTTTGTTTGTTGGGTGCTTGTTTTAGCTCTGTTTTGTTTTGGGGTGTGTTGTGGCTAGGTAGCCTTTATTGGCCTTTGTTTCTTTGGTTTTTCCATGCACTACAAGAAATTTGAGTTTTAGCAACATTCAAAAGACAACGCGGGTATCGCGCACGTTGCTAAAAGATATCTATCGCAATGCGCAGGTAATGCATGTTGCCAAAAGTTATCTACCGCAATGCACACAAAATGTATGTTGTTAAAACCACCTACGACAACACACATATGAATGTTGCCAATAATAAAGCCATCTATCTCAACACATACAAAATGTATGTTGTTAAAACCACCTATGGCAATGTACAGATAAATGTTGCCAATAATAATATCATCTATTGCAACATGCACAAACTGTGTGTTGTTAAAACAACCTATGGCAACACACGAATGAATGTTATTAATAATAAAATCATCTATCACAACGTGCACAAAATGTGTGTTGTTAAAATAACCTTTGGCAACACACAAATGAATGTTGCCAATAATAAAGTTACCTATCGCAACGCACGCAAAATGTGTGTTGTTAAAACCACTTATAGCAACACACATATGAATGAAGCCAATAATAACGTCATCTATCACAACGAGCACAAAATTGTTAAAACTACCTTTTGCAACACAGATTAATGTTGTCAATAATAAAGTTATCTATCACAACACATATAAAATATTTATTGTTAAAATGAGATATGGCAACACACAGAAGAATGTTGTCAAAAATAAAGTCATATATATGACAACATACAACATATGCATGTTGCTATAAGCGAAAACATATGGCAACACACAACGAATGCACGTTGCTATAAACATGTTTTTAGCAATATACAAACGTGCATGTTGTTAAAAAAAAAAAACAACTATTTGGAAACACACACATTATGCACATTTTCATATGAGTCTTTTTAGCAACTATTGACTTCTGCGTTGCGTAAAAGTCTGTTATTTCACAATACACATATAATGCATGTTGTTGTAATGTTGTTGTAGGAGACTTTTTAGCAACTATTGATTTGCACGTTCCGAAAGGCTAATATTCTATAACACACATATCATGTATGTTGTCGTATAAGCATCTTCAGTAATTATTGGATTGTACGTTACAGAAAAGTCTAATGTTCCACAACACACATCTTATATGTATGTTGTCATATAAGCATTTTTATCAACTACTGACTTGTTCTTTACGAAAAAACTAATATTTGGAAACTCAAACATCATGGATGTATTCATAAATATTAAAATACACTTTCACCGTTAGCAAAGTAATTAGACGGCTAATTAGACATATCCCCTTCTATATTGTGATAAGGATTTAAGTCTCACTTTTGCCCATTAAATCGTAAAATGTGGGAGAGACGCTTCTCCTATGGTGAGAGTTGTATTTCAAGTCGTGAGTTTGTAACTGCTGTCATTATCAAATTCAAATAGACCCTAACTTGATTGTATACTATTTCAAATAAAAAATAGTTTAATTCAATGTGACACTATTTTTTTTTTTTTTTAATATCTATTAGTCTATCATGCAAAATAATTATAAAGATTATTAAAATGAGATTATATTATCAACATATGATATATATAAATAGTTATTTATTAATTATCAAAATTAAACTTGCAGCAGAATGGTAAAGTCACTCCTCTAGTGTTCAACGTCTCAGGTTCAATTCCCTAGATGAGCAAATATAAAGGTGATATTTAATAAACATTGTTTAACATGTCTAATGGCCTTTATCTACAACAACACATTTTATATACCACAACACACGTTGTGCGTTGCGAAAAGTCTCCGGACGTTTGGCAATAGATGTATCAACAACATGCGAGTGTGCGTTGCCAAAATCTTTCGCAACACATTTTACGTGTTGCGAAAGGCTAAATTTCTTGTAGTGGTGGCGTTTTCCGACCTTTATTAATAATACTTTGCAGTTCAAAAAAGAAAATTAGTTAGATAATGGCTCTTGGTTTCCTTTTGGTATAAATTGTTGTCATAAAGATAACACATTTGATTTCCCTTAAGTAATTTCTTCGTGGAATTTTTGCAGATTGAAATTGAGAAGCTGCTTGATGAACACAAAGCCAGTTTAGATTCAAAGACTCATGAGTTTGAATTAGAGATTGATCAAAAGAGGAAATCTCTAGACGATAAACTGAATAGTAAAGTGATTAAAGTGGAAAAGAAGGAAGCTGAAATCAATCACAAGGAGGAAAAAATTACAAATACAGAGCTCGCACTGGATAAGAAATTGTTGACGACAGGCATAGTTCACCATCTTCTGCCTTAAGTTGAGTGACAATTGGTTGTGCTGCAAACTGTTGACGAAGGCTGACAATACTGCATCATCGTTCGAGTCTTGAATTTCTGATACCTCTTGAGAAAATCTGGTCAGGTAATCCTTCAACCTCTCATCCTTCTTCTGCTTCAAGGTGGAAAGGGCGGATATCAACTTTCCCATTTTGGATGTTCCCTATGAACTATCTAGTGAAAGCTTGTATTAACTCCTCGAAGTTTCGGATGGACCCACCTATAAAGGAGAAAGAGAAGGATTTTGAATCAAAAGTGAAAGATCTAAAAGAAAGAAAGAAGACTATGAGATCCGAGGAGAACAACATAGAGATTGAGAAGAAATAATGGGCTGCTTATAAAGAAGATCTTTTGAATCTAAGTTTGAGCTTGAGAAGATATAGGTTGAAGAATAACAACATATGTCGAATATATGGGCTGAACATGAACATCAGCTCAAAGTAAGTGAAGAAGAGAGGGTTGAGTATCTCCACTTGCAATTAGAACTAAAAGAGATGGAAATAGAGAAGTGCAGGCGTCAAGAATAAAAGCAATGTAAGGAGAATTTTGAGAAAGAGTGGGAAGAGATGGATGAAAAAGGAGTTGAGGTTAAGAAAGAATCGAAGAAAATCAGCGAACATGTGGAAAACTAGATAAAGAAAAGCACATTGAGGAAGAAAGGTTAAGAAACAAGAAACATGCAGCAGAGGATGTTGAAGTAGCCAAAGAGTTGATCAGGTCATGAGAATGCTGAAAGTCAGGGTGAATCTAGTATAGCTGATAAAAGGACAACAAGAAATGCAAGGAAACAGAACTGTGCTTAGACATCTAACATTACCACGAGTGAGCATGAAGGTGAAGATAGTAAAGGACAATCAGATGGTGTTGGGGCAGGCAAGCAAAGGAAGAGGCAACAAAAGGTTGTTTCTGTTGTGCAAACTCTAGTTCGTCCTCCATATAATCTCCGGCGACCCAAAGCGTAGGTTCTTAAATTATTTTATCTCAACTAGTATAGTAACAACTTATCCAGAGTTATTCTATTATTTTGGTTTTTGAAGTGACTTATTCTAGACTTTAACATTGTTTTTTCCTCCAAGATGTGTTTTGCAAAAAAAATTATTGCTTTTTAGCCTGTTGAAAAGGCAACCTAAGGATTTAAATTGGGTTGGCATAGTCCAAGATGGTTATCTTTAGATTTAAAACTTAATCAAGTCCCTATTTGAAAGGAATTCATGCTTTCCACTTAAATTGATTTTGAAAGAGCCAATTTTATGTTGTTTCTGTTCAATTTTTATATATCAACAATTGTCATTTCCAAGAAACTAATTTGTGAATTGTGTTGAATGGTTTACAGTGGAAGCGAAACACGTGGACGAGATGCTGATGTTGTTGGGTTTGACGGTAGGGATGACGACGATGAAGATGAGAGTGAACATCCTAGTGAAGTCTCAATAGGAAAGAAGCTTTGGACCTTTATCGTGACGTAATGTAGCTGACTTTCATTGTCTGTTGGATGACGGGTGGTTATTAATTACATCTGTTTTTAATTGGGTTTGCTATCTAGGAGATCTTTGATGTGTAGTAGCTTATATTAACATTTTAAATGTAGTTATGAACATTTTATGAAGTACTAGATTTAATCAATTAATAGAAAGAGCAGATTCAAGTGTATCATTTAACTCTGCTCCATAATTGAGAAGAATGTACAGTACATACAATGTGGCCCTCGATTTGTAACTGTCAGTTTTTTGTTTCAATGGATCAAAATTAGGATTCTGTGGAGTTGTTATCTCAAGCTAAATCTTCTTGAATAGGTGGCAATGTCTGGTTGGCCAATCCCAACCAAGGAAACACAAGTTAACAAAACTTTCAAATCAAATGGTTGAATGCTAGCAACTCAAGTTTTGAATAGGGTTTAACATATGTGACACAACTAAGCAGACATCGATCCATGAATCCCATCCTGAAGCAACACATCAATCCATGTCATCCAAGAACTTTGAGAGAAGTCCCAAAGAGAACTGTAGACTACCCACCTAGTGTTTCTGAAATTTCAAAAAACTAACCATAATAATACGTCTACCTGATTTAGCCAATGCCCGCCCAAGCAAAAGATCTACAATGTCTAGAAGCAAATTAGGCAAACAAGATAATGCAGTAACATGTATGAACATTCAAAGCTCGAATTGGATAAGAAATTGTTGACGACAGGCATAGTTCACCATCTTCTGCCTTAAGCTGAGTGACAATTGGTTGTGCTGCAAACTGTTGACGAAGGCTGACAATAGTGCATCATCGTTTAGGTCTTGAATTTCTGATACCTCTTGGGAAAATCTGGTCAGGTAATCCTTTAACCTCTCATCCTTCTTCTGCTTCAAGGTGGAAAGGGCGGATGTCGACTTTCTCCTTTGGATGTTCCCTATGAACTATCTAGTGAAAACTTGTATTAACTCCTCGAAGTTTCAGATGGAACCACCTGTAAAGGAGAAAGAGAAGGATTTTGAATCAAAAGTGAAAGATCTAAAAGAAAGAAAGAAGACTATGAGATCCGAGGAGAACAACATAGAGATTGAGAAGAAATAATGGGTTGCTTATAAATAAGATCTTTTGAATCTAAGTTTGAGCTTGAGAAGATATAGGTTGAAGAAGAACAACATATGTCGAATATATGGGCTGAAAATGGACATCAGCTCAAAGTAAGTGAAGAAGAGAGGGTTGAGTATCTCCATTTGCAATTAGAACTAAAAGAGATGGAAATAGAGAAATGCAGGCGTCAAGAATAAAAGCAACGTAAGGACAATTTTGAGAAAGAGTGGGAAGAGCTGGATGAAAAAGGAGTGGAGGTTAAGAAAGAATCGAAGAAAATCAGCGAACATGTGGAAAACTAGAAAAAGAAAAGCACACTGAGGAAGAAAGATTAAGAAACGAGAAACATACGGCAGAGGATGTTGAAGTAGCCAAAGAGTCGGGTCATGAGAATGCTAAAAGTCAGGGTGAATCTAGTATAGCTGATAAAAGAACATCAAGAAATGCAAGAAAGCGGAACTGTGCATAGACATCTAACATTACCACGAGTGAGCATGAAGGTGAAGATAGTAAAGGACAATCAGATAGTGTTGGGGCAGACAAGCAAAGGAAGAGGCAACAAAAGGTTGTTTCTGTTGTGCAAACTCTAGTTCGTCCTCCATATAATCTCCGGCGACCCAAAGCGTAGGTTCTTAAATTATTTTATCTCAACTAGTATAGTAACAACTTATCTAGAGTTATTCTATTATTTTGGTTTTTAAAGTGACTTATTCTAGGCTTTAACATCGTTTTTTCCTCCAAGATGTGTTTTGCAAAAACAATTATTGCTTTTTAGTCTGCTGAAAAGGCAACCTAAGGATTTAAATTGGGTTGGCGTAGTCCAAGATGGTTATCTTTAGATTTAAAACTTATTCAAGTCCCTATTTGAAAGGAATTCATGCTTTCCACTTAAATTGATTTTGAAAGAGCCAATTTTATGTTGTTTCTGTTCAATTTTTATATATCAACAATTGCGATTTCCAAGAAACTAATGTGTGAATTGTGTTGAATGGTTTACAGTGGAAGCGAATCACGTGGACGAGATGCTGATGCTGTTGGGCTTAACGGTGGGGATGACAACAATGAAGATGAGAGTGAAAATCCTAGTGAAGTCTCAATAGGAGAGAAGCTTTGGACCTTTATCGTGACGTAATGTGTCTGAATTTCATTGTCTGTTGGATGATGGGTGGTTATTAATTGCATCTGCTTTTAATAGGGTTTGCTATTTAGGAGATCTTCGATGTGTAGCAGCTTATATTAACATTTTAAATGTAGTTATGAACATTTATGAAGTACTAGATTTAATCAATTAATAGAAAGAGTAGATTCAAGCGTATCGTTTAACTCTGCTCCATAATTGAGAAGAATGTGCAGTACATACAATGTGGCCCTCGATTTGTAACTGTCAATTTTTTGTTTCAATAAATCAAAATCAGGACTCTGTTGAATTGTTATCTCAAGCTAAATCTTCTTGAATAAGTGGCAATGTCTGGTTGGCCGATCCCAACCAAGGAA
The DNA here is from genome assembly GCA_954870605.1 of Acer campestre. Taxonomy (NCBI): domain Eukaryota; kingdom Viridiplantae; phylum Streptophyta; class Magnoliopsida; order Sapindales; family Sapindaceae; genus Acer; species Acer campestre. Next base: position 37,590,789 of record OX940803.1, read on the forward strand.
ACACAAGTTAACAAAACTTTCAAATCAAATGGCTGAATGCTAACAACTCAAGTTTTGAATAGGATTTAACATCTGTGAATCCCATCCTAAAGCAACACATCGATCCATGTCATCCAAGAACTTTGAGAGAAATCCCAAAGAGAACTGTAGACTACCCACCCAGTGTTTCTGAAATTTCAAAAAGCTATCCATAATAACACGTCTATCTGATTCAGCCAATGCCCACCCAAGCAGAAGATCTACAATGTCTAGAAGCAAATTAGGCAAACAAGATAATGCAGTAGCATGTATGAACATTCAATACCTCTATTACTCATTGGCTACGAAAAAAGCATCAAATAGATATACATTTCTAATTTCCTGTAAAGCTTTGGTATGCAAAAATACTGCGATAGGAATTTAAATTCAGTGGTGTAGGCATCAACTCACGTTTAGCATAAACTTCAGTTAAGCTTCTCGAATTGCATTCGGTAACTCATAAAGATGTAAACAGATCTGGGAGGGTGAAAAACGTAATTTTATAATATTATGATTATAGAATTATAATCATAATATTATAATTTTGATATTATAATATTATCAAAATTATCAAATTATAAAAAATATTAAATTTTTGATAAATTTTTTTTTTTTGAATGTATTGGTTACTTTAATAAGAAAAATTAATTAAATAAGAATGATATTAACAATATAAAACTATGTAATTATATCATGTACATGAAAAAGTTGTTTTATTTTATGTGTTAATAAATGAAGCTCCGAGTTGATATTGTGATTTAGAAGCTACTAAAATATTGACAGTACCTCCATTTTTTTTTTTTTTAATAAATAAATAAATTGACACTTCCTCCTTGAATGATCAGGTGATTGTGGTTCCATTTGCTTTATGTGTTGTGTATTAAATGTACAATAATATAATACTTTAAATGTTAATGTGAAAGATATGGATTTGTACCCTTGTAATTGTGTTACTTATTTATGATTAGAATTTACGAATCCACAATTTGCGAATTATAACAATTCTAGTATCACTTTTTCCAGTTTGTTGAAATGAAACAGAGCTAACATTTATTTATTTTTATTTTAAAATGTATCTGGATAAGATCGAACATTTTCTAGTTTGGTGTTTTTTTTTTTTTAAAAAAAAAAATATTATTTACTTGAATTTTATGGAGTGATAAATAAATGATAAAATAATAATCATGGGCATTTTTTTATTTTTCGGACCAATAAGAAAGTCAAAAGTTAAAAGTAACCGTAAGTTCGGCAGAAGATATTAGAGTAAAAGTTCCATATAATTGGAAGTAAACCAAAACCGGTTGGTGTTTGTACAATTTACCCTTATTTAAATTCGATATTGAGATGCATTTAAGAACGAGAATTAGCATATTATAATTAAAATAAACATTATTATAAATAAATCTTGACAGATAACATGCATTTAATACACAGATTTCTTCCTTCAAAATATATATATATATCTTAGAAATCATTATCATAAAAATAACAAAACCACAAAAATATCTCATCAAGACGGTACCAGATCCAAATAAAAACAAAGTTTAATCAAAACACTACAAAAACCTTCAAGATCCATCCAACATGAATCTGAACTACTACAAAACGAAATATTTAAAACCTGAGCTTGGTAAAAAACCAGCGATTCTTCCCAGTCTTGAACCTCTCCTCGAACTTCTTCTTGGTCTCCTTGGAGGAAGTGACTTTCTTGTCCTTGCTCTGGAGAGAATCAGCGGTGACGATGTCCTTCAAGTCCACATCGAGAGTGTAGCGCGTGGGCATCAGATGCTGGTAGTTCACCAACTTGATGAAGGCCTTGACGCGTGACTTCTTCGCCGTCTTCTTGGTGTTGTCCTTCCTGATGACCTTGTTTGGATACTTCTTGATCCCAGCAACCAAGCAGTGGCCATATGGACGCTCGCGTGTTCCGTCGTCGAATGACTTGATGATCACTGCCTTCCGCCCTGCGTACCGCCCTTGCAGGAGGATCACAGCCTTGTTTGGCTTCAAAAACTTCACCATTTTTTCTCTTCACTTCTCTCTCTCTCTCTTTCTCTCTCCCTCTCCCTCTCTGAGCAGACGAGCAAATATATATATATATATACACAGATTTCGAATGTGGTTATTAGGGATGGGCGTGGGGGCCCAATGGGGCGGGGGAGAGTACCCCCACCCCCATTCCTCAAATCTCCCCCCACCACCTCCCCCAAAATCCATTTGGGGGGACCAATGGGGGGGACGTTTTGCGGGGAGGTTCCCCCACCCCCACCCCCAAAACCCATTTCCCCCATTTCATTTCCTTTTCAATTCTAAATTCTAAATTTTAAATTTTAAATCCGAAAAGTAATAAAAACATAATAAAAATACAATACAAAATCCAAAATACAATACAAAATAATTGTATAATACATATATATATATATATTATTTTGGGGGTTAATTACACTTTATAAATGAACAACCATAACATTTAATTTTAATAATTTAATATTATAATTTATAATTTTTTTAATTGTTAAAATTTTTATATATAAATAAAAATAAAAATAAAAAATAAAAATAAAAATAATATATATATATTATTTTGGGGGGCCCAATGGGGTTTTGGGTTTGGGGGGAGGTACCCCCACCACCTCCCCAAAATATGTTTGGGGGCAAAGTTTGCCCCCACCCCCACCCCCAAAATCCATTTGGGATTAAAATTTGCCCCCAAAACCCAATGGAGGCCCATGGGGGATGGGGCCCCATGGGGAAACACCCATCCCTAGTGGTTATCTTCTTCGGTAGTAGACTAGTATTTATTTTATTTTATTTTATTTTTTATAGAAGAAACAAACATTACACAGTAGGGAAACTAAAACAAAAACTGGGATCCAGCCACAAACACTCCTTACCAGCGAAGAAGGCCAAAAGTGCTAGATTATATGCCAAGGAGTTTCCCTTTTGGGAGGAAGCTTGGCACTTACAAATTCCAACAACAGAAAATAAGGCCCTAATGTCATTTACAATGAAATGAAATGAGAGTCACCCAAATTTGGGACAGAGCTACAAACTGAAGAAACTGCAAAAGAGGAGGAAGCTTCTGCAATTGAAACCGAAATGTTAAAAAATTGGCGAGCTTCAACCCCTCACGCAACGCCAGTAGATGACCCATATCAGGAGAGAAACTTCCCTCAAAGCTGGTCATGGAAGTGGCTATCACTTTACCTTTATAATCCCGGATCGCCACCCCTAAACCAATTCTCTCAGGATTCTTACGGAGGACCAAAGCAGAATTGAGCTTCAGCTGGCCTGGGGGAGGGACAACCCACTCGACACCAGGTCTGACCAACAAAGAGGGGGGAGGGGCTGCTAGGGACTATTTCGAGTTGATGAACTCATCCAAAATCGCCAGGCCCCTACTAGCCACTAACAAAGACTCGCACCACTTCCCACCATTCATCTGGAGATTTCTGTCATTCCAAACTACCCAAGCTATAATACAAACCTGCCTAAATCGAGATGACTCCAGACAGGACATCGATGAAAGGAACACCTCCTGCACTGAACGGAAATTTCTGGCAGAAAAAAACTGGCGAAACTAGTACCGTGCTAGATTTTTTTAGCCACTTTACATTCAAACAGAGCATGAGCAACAGATTCAGTCTTAGCTTTGTATCTACATCAGCAAGAATCAGGAACAATCTTCTTTTTCCAGAGGTTGTCCATAGAAGGTAAGACATTTAAACACGCACGCCAAATAAAGATTTTCACTTTCGGCGGGATATTTTGACTCCACAGGAAATGTCATCACTTGCCATTGCTTGAGGAGGATGAAGCTTCATCCTAAAAACTTTCCTGTAACGCACACTTATAGCCACTACTAACAGTATATACCCCCTCTTTTATCAAAATGCCACCTAAGGAAATCCTTACCACCATCCAGCTGATAGGAACCGAACAAATCAGCTCCCTATATATGGGAAGCAAAGACTGGTGTAAGGTATCTTGCTTACACACTCTCCTATTATTGTCAATCAAATCAGAAACCAGTAAGTCTGAGCCAGGATCAGAGGTGAAAACTTTAAAAGAAGTTGGGCAGGGGATCCATTTATCCCTATAGACTTGAATGATATTACCATCCCCTACATTCCACCTAAGACCCTTAGAAAGGAGATCTCTGCCCCAGGCCAATCTCCTCTAGATATGTGAACATCCATTCTTCACAGAAGCTGTTAGGAACTCCTCCTGATTGAAGTACTTAGCTTTGAGAACAAAAGCTGCCAAAGAGTCCAGATCTGACATGATACGCCACGCTTGTTTCGCAAGGAGGGCCTAGTTAAAAAGGGAAAGATCCTTAAAACCCAGACCACCCCTACCTTTCAGCAAGCACATCCTTTTCCAGCTTACCTAACTGACTTTTCGCTTCCCATCCCTCGTTCCCCACCAAAACTTCAATGCCATCTTGCTGAGCTCATTACATAACCCAATGGGAATTTTGAATAAACTCATCGAATACGTTGGAATGGCTTGAGTGACTTCTTTGATTAGCACCTCCTTACCACTATAGGAAAACAAATTGCCACGCCAGCCCTTCAACTTATTTCTGACCCTCTCTTTAATCTCATTAAACAGCAGTTTTTTGTTCCTACCACCATGGTAGGGAGACCAAGGTATTTGTCAAGGGAATTACAAACCGCAATAGTTAGGGACCTTTGAATCTCATTCTTTAAATGCACAGCAACTTTCGGACTAAAAGAAATAACAGACTTATTAAAATCCAGAATTTGTTTAATGCACTCACCACTAGCTTTAGTTGCCATACAAAATATCATGCTATCATCCGCAAAGAAGAGGTGGCTAATAAGAGGACTCCCTCTACAACTCCTAACACCCAAGATATGACCATTTCTCCCAGGTTTTGTAAACAGACTGGACAAGGCCTTTGAGCAGAACAGAAAGAGATAGAGGGATAATAGACACCCTTGTCTCAAACCTCTCGAAGGGGTAATCGAACAAATCACCTTACCATTGAGCTAGAAGGAAAGGGTAGAAAAAGAGATGCAATCCATAACCAACCTAATCCACTTTTCCGAAAAATCCATCTTTCTCAAAATAGCTGCCAGGAAAGGCCATTGCACCATATCGTAGGCCTTGCTCATGTCAATTTTAAGGGCCATATCCCCCTTATTTTTCAATTTTCGGCGACCCATTGAATAATGAATCTCAAAGGCAACCAACACATTATCGAAAATTTGTCTACCCGGAACAAAAGCAGATTTGTATTGCGATATAACAAGCAGCAGGGAGCTTTTCATTCTAGCATCCATAACTTTTGTCACAATCTTATAAATCACGTTGCATTAAGATATGGGGCGAAAGTCCTAGATATGACCCGGAAGCTTCACTTTAGGAATCAAAGTCACAATAGTTTCATTAAACTCTTTCATGGAGCTGAGACCATTCAGAATACTAAGGCAAACTTTAGTAACATCCGGACCAATTACACCCCATGACTTCTGGAAGAAAATGGCTTGAAAGCCATCTAGACCGGGAGCTTTGTAGTATCCAAGTTGAAAACAGCCATCCTGACTTCTTTAGCCAAGAACCCAATGCACAAAGCCTCACTCATTTCTTTAGGCAACTTGGTCTTTATTTCTCTAGAAGCTCTATGGATATCAAACTCAGCAGGATTAGAAGAATTAAAGAGATCGGAGAAAAAGTCTCTAACAACCTTAGATAGGCCTGCCTCTGAATTTTACACTTTCCCCTCCGCATTTGTTAGAGAGGAGATAAAAAAAATTTCTCTTTCTAGCTGTTGCCTTAGCATGAAAGAACTTGGAATTTCTATCTCCCGCCTGAAGCCAATCGACTCTAGACCGTTGTTTTCAGAAGATCTCTTCCCTCTCAAGAACACCTTCCAACGAGGTCTCAAGCTATTTGATTGAAGTCATTACACCCGGTTTACCACTCAAGGAATAAAGGCGGTCTATTTCTCTATTTTTATCCTCGATTTGCTTCCCAAAATTCTGAAACCTTTCTTTACTCCACATAGACATCTTCGAAGCACATCAATTCAGCTTAACCCATAAGTTCCTAGCAGGGTCAATTGAACCCACCTCACTCCACGCGTGATTTACAATGTCACTATAATCCACCTCTTTGAGCCAAAAAGGCTCAAACCTGAACCGGCCACCAGAATTATTCAAGAAAGGGACTTTTGAATTACAGTTAAGAAGAATTAGCCTGTGGTTAGAGGTAAAGAACCCCAGATTATCCACTTTCGCATTCCTATGACCATCCCCCCATTTATCATTGGCGAAAAACCTATCTAATCTTTCCTGGATGTTACTCATCCCATCCCTTTTATTGTTCCAGGCAAATCTTAGACCACAAAAACCAAGATCAGTAAGATTGCAATCGTCCACTACTTGCCTAAAGAGGTTCATACCTGAGAAGAACTTGGTCGAGCCACCACACTTATCATGGACATTGAGAAGCTTATTGAAATCACCACCACACACCCACGGGTGGCTATCCACATTCATAGGCCTACGAAGGAGATCCCAGGACCACTTCCTTTTGCTGGGACTCGGATCACCATAGAACCCCGTAAACCGACAACAAAACCCATTTTAAAAGCACACTCGGGCATCAATGTGGCCCGAAGAGGACGAAAGAACTGTAAACACACACGAATCTTTCCACAGGAGCAGAAGACCCCCACTGTTTCCCAAGCTGTCAACGCAGAAACAATTACTATACCCAGCTAACACACTACACTTACCAAGCTTTGTACCGATTAATTTAGTCTCCGACAAGAAGACAATATCCGGGGAATGTTTTTTTAGCAACCTTGACAAGGCCGCGAAAGCTCAAGAGTTCCCCAACCCTCGAACATTCCAATTAAGACCTATCATTGTTCTCGACGAGCCTGTACTTCAGGCTTCGCCGATAATAGGGTTTCTAAGATGGTTACCATATCCTTCCCTCTCTTCAAATTCCTACCATTTTCATCCAGGTGATCAAAGCCAACCTTCCTCTTACAGGCTTTTCCTTTCACTGATAAAATTCGGGGAGGGCTATCAACAAGGTTCTTGGGGGAATTAGTTGAGGCTCTCTTGAATTTCTGTGGGCTTTTCCTCTTGCTAGTTACCAGACACGCCTTATCTGCAGAAGAGGAACCAGGGTTCCTTTTAAGCGATCTTCTGGGGGACCCATTTAGCTCGAGAATTCTCTGTAGGGGACTGGAAATTAGCATGGGAGAGAGCTTCTGATTCATCTCACGAGCTAACCGTTTCCATTTCTTAGAGATTTTTTTCTTAGCGCCTAAAGTAGGCTTGGAGAAAAACTCTGACATAGAAACCAAACTAGAGGGAGTAATATTGGGTTGTGTTGTAAGGCTGGATTTGGTTATTTCCTTGGATTGGTTATGGGTTTGTATTTTACACCCGGGTCTCATCGTGACATGTTCCACATTGGGCTTTATAATGGGTTGGCCTATGTTATTGGATTCCTCTTCTACTGCCTGACCCGGCCCGTCTATGACCATTTTATTCAGGTTAGTTAGCCAATTAACTAGGGCATCCTTCGTCTTCTCTTTCAAGCTATTCTGTGCCAACTCAACTGTACTCACCTGCATATTTAGTTGTGACGCCCTTGACCCCTGTTTCATACTAACATACCCATCTCCTTCTGATTCACACGCTACTTCCAAGGATCTGGTTCTCTTAGACGACGACCTATTATTATACGACTCCACCTTGATCTTCGAGCAGTCAAGGATCGAAGCCTTAAGCCAGGACCCGAACTTATTATGGGACCCCTCAAGAGCTGCTTTCCTTGCCTCTGGATCTTGGCATTCCTTAATACAATGACCAATCTTACCACACACGAAACAGAATTCAGGTAGTCTTTCGTATTTTAGATCCACCATTATGACCTCCTCTGAATTTCCCAATCTCAATTTCAGCCATCTTTTCAACGCTTTAGAAATATCGATACGAACTTTAACTCTCATGAATTTGCCCCAGCACTCTCTTGATTCAGCTAGGATTTCCATAACTTCCCCTAGCTGCTCTACAGTTCATACACATTATGGGTATATCATGGATCTGAACCTACAGATCAGCTTTATTGAAACCTAACCGTTTGATGTTTTCGGACCCTACCAGTTTCTCCAGCACTATCAGGCTATTACCAAAGTGCCAAGGACCTATATTCCACACTCTGTTATGATCTTCCTGGTTGATAAAATAAAACATGAAAATATTTTAACCTACCAGCTCAACTTCCACATTACCATAGGGATTCCAGATCTGTTCAATCAGACTTTTAAAAGCTTCTCTATTAACTTTCTTCCCCGATAGGACTTTCCCTACTAGACATTGATCAACATCTTCTACTCCATCTGACTTCACTTCCTCTGCCATATCAAGCACCGCTTCATCTTCATCGACCGGAGATAAACTTTCATATAACTTCGAAATCTCTGTGTCATCCATCAAGAAACGGAACTAACGACAACCCATATCAACCACTAGGAGAAGGTAGTAGACTAGTAGATAGCCGAAGAATATATATAATTGATGGACTATAGAAGAAGATTAAAAAAAATAAGTAAATTTAGATATGTTTACCTTTCACCCAATCAATTGAGATGTTTCACAGGTCTGGAGATAATCACGAAATGGAATTTTCACTCTGTTCACAATATAGATATTTATACTCTTATAGATATCTATACTCTGATGTAGAGGTGGGCGTTTTTAGGTTAGGTTGGGTTGGGTTGGGTTGAAATTTTTTCAATCCAATCCAACCCAATGTAAATTTTAAACTAACCCAATATTTGCCAGGTTGGGTTGGGTTGGATTGATCAGATTAGGCTTTTTAAGCCCAATAGAAAAAAATATAAATTTGAATTCAAATTTTGTTATATCAAAATTCAAATTTATAATAATTTTTCACACTAATATCATATCACATAGAGTTTAGATTTCTTAAAAGCATCAAAATCAAATCACAACATATAACACAAATTATTTAAATATCTGTTGCATAATTAAAAAAATAAAAATATAACAAATTATCCAATTTGGAAAGTCTCCATCTAAGCCTCCCATCCATTTTATAATTATAATCACTTCGTCAAATATCTCATGATTGGATAATCTATTATTTATTTCAACCAACATAATAGTTTGAGTTTATATATACAATTATTAGACTTTTTCTACCAAATTCTTAATAAAATCCTAAGAAAAAGAAAAGCATTTTAAAATATAATCAAGGATGTGCAAATTTTAATATCTCAGGTTGTCAGGTTGGATTGGATTATATTTTAATAACTCAACCCAACCCAATCTAGTCTGGTTGGGTCAAGTTGATCAAGTTGTGTTGGGTTGGCGGGTTGGTGCCCGCCCCTACTCTGATGTCTCTATCTGTAAGTGTTTTTCTTTTGTGTCTTTGTTATTCTCTGAAACACAAGCACACACTTGCCCTATATTGCACAGAATGTTCTATTGCTTACAAAATACAAGTTACACTGCATTTAACTGCTCAAACAGTTATTTCATCAAATGCATGGCTTGGGTTGGGCCACTCATGGATAGGGATGGGCGTTTCCCCATGGGGCCCCATCCCCCACGGGCCCCCATAGGGTTTTGGGGGCAAATTTTGCCCCCAAATGGATTTTGGGGGTGGGGGTGAGGGCAAAGTTTGCCCCCAAACATATTTTGGGGGAGGTGGTGGGGGTACCTCCCCCCAAACCCAAAACCCCATTGGGCCCCCAAAAATAATATATATATATTATTTTTATTTTTTTCATATATAAAAATTTTAACAATTAGAAAAAATTATTAATTATAATATTAAATTATTAAAATTAAATGTTATGGTTGTTCATTTATAAGATTAACTCCCAAAATAATATATATATATATATATATGTATTATGCAATTATTTTGTATTGTATTTTTATTACTTTTCAGTTTGAAAATTTGAAATTTAGAATTGAAAAGGAAATGAAATAGGGGAAATAGGTTTTGGGGGTGGGGGTGGGGGTGGGGGAACCTCCCCCCAAAACGTCCCCCCCACTAGTCCCCCCAAATGGATTTTGGGGGAGGTGGTGGGGGGAGGTTTGAGGAATGGGGGTGGGGGTGGGGGTGGGAGTACCCTCCCCCGCCCCATTGGGCCCCCACGCCCATCCCTACTCATGGACTTGGACTCTTGGTCCTACTTTAGCCTATGTTTGGTAGGGATGAAAAGGGAGAGGAAAGAAAAGGGTGGAGGGAAAAGGGAGAAGAAAATGGAAAAGTATGTGTTTGGTATGGAGAAAAAAATGGAAGGAAGGGAAAAATGGGAAGAAAATTTTTGGGGTGGGACCCACAAATTTTAATCCTCCCAAAAGTGGGAGGAAAATGGAGAGAAAGGAAGGACTGGTTTTTGGTTTAACTGAAATTACAAATTTGCCCCTTTTTTTTAATCCTCTCATAAGCCTTAGATATATATCCATACAGAATTCGTTGGTGCCCAAAGAAGATTCTGGCGGGACAGAGAAGAGAAGAGAAGAAAATTGGAGTAAAAGTAGGAAGAAGAAAATCTCAACTTCCAGGTATGTGAATTTGTTTTCCAATTTCCTTATAAACGTGATGCTTATCATGGGTTATTAGATTATTGTTTTTTTTATTATTAATTTAATTAGTTGTAATCCCTAGTTTTGTGGAAACAATCCAGTTTTCTTTGAAAAACCTAATTTTAATTTAACTATTTATTAGCTTTTTTCTTCTCCACAATTGCTTTGTTTCCTAATTTAACTAATTTCCCCTAATTTTAAGCAAATAAGTTGATTAAATTTATTTTTATAAATTGTATGATTTTTTTTAGCTAAATCTATGTGAACATTAGATTTGTTAGATAAACTCTCAAATTTTGAGAGACGATTTGGTTGGGATTGTATGAGAAGAAATTCTTAATTAGCTGTTCAAATTTGGGGATTTTTCATCTTCATTCTTCCAGAGAAATGGTTGTCTCTTATAACTCAAGAAGGTCCAACTTTCTAGCTGATTGATTGGCGAAGATTGGTTCGAGTAAAATAGGGGATATTCGCTTCAGAGTTGATTTTTTATTTTGGTGCTGTTTGGTGGCTCTTGGTTTCCTTCTGTTGTTTCTTTTTGTTCTGGTTTTGGGGTTTTGTTTGGAGAGTTGGTCCTTTCGTTTTGTTTTTTCTGTTTCTGGCTTTTGCTCTGTTTTTCCTTTTCGGTTTTGGCCTCGGTGTGTGGGTGCCTTTGCTTTGTGGCTTTTGCATATTCTTGTTGCTTGTTGTCTGGCTTTCAGCCTTTCTTTGGTGTTATAAAATCTGCTGTTCAAAAATAAAATAAAAATTGTAGTGTTTATATATATATTTTTTAAATAACAAAATAGACAAAACTATGTGAGGGATTTAGGAAAAACTAACTAACATACACTTTCAATATATGTTTTGAAAAAATACAGCAGTCAAGGACTTTACTGAGTAGAGTTTAGAGGATTGAGTCCTTGTATCATATCTCTAGTTCTGTCTTGTTTTGGTTCTCTTTTTTCTGTTTTCCCCTATTTTGCTTCTTTTCTGCTGGGCTCCTTAGCTGGCCTTGTTGTGTTAGGTGCTGGGTGTTTGTGTTAGTGCCCTTGCTGTGTTTCTGCTGTTAATTCTTTGGTATGTTTGTCCTTTGTTGACTACTCTGGGCATTGCTTAATAATATTTAAATGTTTTAAAATATATATATAGAGAGAGAGAGAGTATAAAAAAATGGCTACTCTTGGATATATTTGAGGTTTTTTATTAAAAAAAAAAAGTTTCAAAAAGATGAATACATTCTTATTAGTGGATGCTTTTGGATTCAAACACTATGTATAGTTTCATGAAGAATGTAATGAATAATGTTGAGATTTAGTAAAACATAGTAGATACATAAATTGTATGGATGGATGATTTTGGATTCAAACATTACTTTGTTTATATTTTTTAATGATATTTTATTTATATTTTTAAGTATATACTGTTGGCACTTATGTTTGACATATAATATATGTTTTTTTTTTGGTGCAATTGTGATTTTTTTTTTTTCATAAGTTATTCTTAATTGATAGATGTTGCATCAATATGGATTTCAATAAATAACCAATAAAATGTACTTCAATAGATGGATCGAGGAAGTAATAGGGAAGGAGATGAAATGGATAACAATTTTACTGAAAATATGGAAGATAACCAAATGGACACTTGTGAAGAATATTATACAAAGTTTTTAAGTCATTGGGAAAGACAAAGGCGTATGGCTGCAGTGCAAGTTGTTTGCAATGTGACTCATATGATATGTGTAATGAAAGTGTATTGTTGTTCAAGATATGTTGATAGAAGTCTAAGTAGCATTTTTGGATAAAGAGAAAATGTGAGAAGAGAATTCATGACCCAACTTAGTACAAATGAGAAATGTCATGACATTCTTCGTATGGGGCCAGATGCATTTGCTAGGTTGTGTGAATTGCTTCGAGCTACTGGCCAGCTTAAAGATAATAAGAATTCAATAGTAGAAGAACAAGTAGCAAAATTTCTTTATGTTTTAGCCCACAATGCTAAGAATCGTACAATTTCTTTCTTTTTTCGTCGATCTGGGGAGACAATAAGTCGGCATTTTCATGAGGTACTACGAGCAATTATTACCTTAGAAGATCAATTTTTGAGGCAACCAATTGGCGTAAAAGTTTCTCAAGAAATAGTCAATAGCCACAGGTTCTACCCTTATTTTAAGGTAAAAAAACTTCTCTAAAACTTTGAGCATAATTTTAATGCTAATTCATATATACATATAATGTATATAAACTTTAGACTTGATTAGTGTTTAATTTCAGAATTGTGTAGGAGCCATTGATGGAACACATATTCGAGTTAATGTTTCTAAGGAAGAGGCACCAAGATATCGTGGAAGAAAAGAATATCCTACTCAAAATGTTATGGCAGCATGTGGATTTGATATGAGGTTTACTTATGTGCTTCCTGGATGGGAAGGAACCGCATCTGATTCAAGAATTATAAAAAATGCATTAAAAAGAGATGATAAACTTGTCATTCCAAATGGAAAATATTATTTGGTTGATGCTGGTTATATGCTACAAAGTGGACTCATAATGCCATACAGAAGAGTGCGTTATCACTTAAAAGAGTACTCAACACGTTCTCCTGAAAATTATCAAGAATTATTTAACCTTCGCCATGCTTCTTTGCGCAATGTAATCGAAAGGGTATTTGGGGTGCTTAAGAAACGGTTTCCTATCATTTCTACTGGAACAGAATCTCATTTTTCTGTTAGGACACTTACAAAAATTGTTTTAGCATGTTGTATATTGCACAACTATCTAATGGGTGTGGATCCTGATGAACAAATACTCAGAGAAGTTGACCAAGAGCTTTGGAATAGTGAACCACAAACGGAGGACATTTACTCAACAGAAAAGGATAATGAGGATGCTAGATTGGGGGCATCTATTCGTGATGAAATTGCAAAAATGATGTGGCAAGGTTACATAGAACGTAGAGAATGATATTTTGATAATTAAGGTTATTTGGATGATATTCTATTTGTTTTGGATATTTTGTTGCAGAATATCAATCTAATGGATGATGTTCAATTCATTTTGTGGTATTGTATCTTTTTTTTTTTTTTTGTATTATTTTGTGGTGTTGATACAATTCAGTAGATGCAGTTTAGATATCTTTTATATATTGAATTTGTTAGCTATTAATTTGTTTGTTTTTTCATTTTCTTATCAATATTGCTAAATTTTTTATGTAATATAATTGTTTTCTTCAACTGTAGCTTGTGAAAATGCCTAAGAAACCAAAGATAAAGCACGTGGACGATGAAGAACCAAGAAAAGACATTGTTAAGTGATCTGAGCAAATGGATATTGTGCTAATTGATGCATTATTAGAGCAACAAGTAAATGGAAATAGGGTGGATGGAACATTTACTACAACTGCTTATAATAATGTGCTAAAAGTTTGTAGAGAGAAGCTCAATTATCCCTTCGATAAAGAACACTTGAAGAATCGAATGAAAACTTTGAAAACTAATTTTAATACATGCCATGATCTTTTTAAGGGTTTAAGTGGTTTTGCTTGGAATCAAAATAATAAATTGTTTGAGGCAGAGCCAGAAGTTTGGAATTCTCTTATTGAGGTTAGTTTTTATACTTGAATGATAGGTTCTTTTTTTTTTTTTTTTTTAACTTATGATAGTATTATCATTATTATTTAACCTTATCTATATATCATAGGCAAAACCTAATGCAAAGAAATGGAGGCATACTCCAATTCATCATTATGACAAACTAAGTGAGCTCTTTGCAAAGGATAGAGCCAATGGCAAGGGTGCTGTAAGTGCAAAAGAAATGGTTCAACAATGGGAAAGAGAAGGCAGCCCGAATCATATTGTGGATGTTGAGCACTTGGATGAGGTAAAAAATACTTGTTTTGAGTCTTTTTCTTCACAATACAATTCTCAACCAACAAGCGCCTCAAAAGGTATAAAAAGAAAGGCATCTATGTTGGAATCACTAGATAAGCATCTTGAAAATGTTCAATCTGGAATGAATAATGTTGCTGATGCAATTAGGGAGGGTAACAAAATTGTTGAAAGAGGACAACCACATAGACATTCAGAACAAGAAGTTTATGATGAGTTGATTAATATTGGAGTCCCTGAACAATTACAACTTGATGCATATTTATTTTTAATTGACAGTGAATCGAAAAAACGAGCTTTTTTTGCAGTTCCTAGTGAGCGGCGATATGAATTGCTATTAAAGCTAATGTATCCAACCAATCAATCTTGAATTTAAAGGAACTAGCAAGTGGAAAGATGACTTTTTGATAGATATCAGAGAATATGTTACCTAGACTACATGTTTTTTGGTTGTTGGTGTTGCATATTGAACATGACTCATTTGGTTATGCCTTTTGATAGACTTCACTTATGTTTTTTTTGAGACTTGCAGGAAAATATCCACATATGTTGTTGGGTTAACAACTCCAATGTGCTGCACAATTTGACTATATATGATGAATGTTTGTAACTCAAAATCTTGTTGTAAAGTTAGATATGTCCAGAGTTAATGCTAATTATGTATATTTTGTAGTGCACGTATAATCGGTTAAATATATTAACTATTACTTTACATTTCTAGTTGTCTTTTTAACTGTATTGTTTCTATTTCAAAATTTAATTTATTTTCTTTTATGTTTAATATAAATGATTATAAGTTCAATTGATTTGTTTGTGACATTATATATATATATATATATATATAATTTGGGATATACTAACCCAAAGTAGAAGAAACGAAAATCATCCTATACATTTTGCTAATTTATGACTCACATAACTTTTACCCAAAAAAATCCTATCTGAAATTAAAAAAATAAAAATAAAAATTGATATTTAAAAAAAAAAAAAAAAAGATATAGTTCAACTAGAAAAAGTTAACTTAAAATTTATTTTTTAAAATAACTTGTAAAGCATAATGTATTAATTTATATATATAATATGTAAAAAAATTTGAAGTCATTTTGAAAAATAAAAAGGTTGGATTCAATATTATTTAAATATTTAATAATATATAATACATAAACTATAATATAAGGGTAAAATTGTAAAATTGTTAAAGAAGATTTTCCATCCTTTGTCTTTTCCTCAACAATACCAAACAAAGGAAAAGAAATATATCTTCTTTCCTTCCTGTTTACCAAACAGCTCAAGGGAAAATCATTTTCCTTTCTTTCCCTCATGTTTTTTTTCCCTCCAAATATTTCTATCCTTCCTATTTTCTTTCCTCCCTACCAAACGGAGCCTTAGTGTATATTGGATTTCTAACCCAAATATATACCAACATCTCTCACTCGTACAAGTGGGGCCAACACAGTTTTATAGAAAAACACTATTATGATATCATCATAAAATATATGAGAGTATTTATATAGATAAATATATCGTGTGACCTATAAACAATTAATGTAAATGAAGTGAGCAAACAATATGAAATCTCAATTGTAAAGTTTTTATTTGCAAGAGATTTATTGTTCAATATTGTATCCAAAGCTATGCTTGATTGAAAGAGATATTGTATCTAAGCAACAAGATGAAAGATCAATTTCTCCCAAATTCTTTGATTATGTCTATTGAAATGGAAATCGCAAAAAAAATTTAAATAAATTTGATTTTAGATGACTTTTGAGATACATAATAGAATCAATTTTCATTTTGATTTTCAAAAGTCAAACTAGTGTGAGTATATTATTATTATTTTGTATCATTACCTTAAAGACTAAACGGTATTACATTTTGGTATATTAATATATTTTTCTTGTGTGACCTTTAATATTAGTTTCTGTCTTGACCCCCCAAAGCTAAAATCCTGGCTTCAGCCCTGTCAGTATTGTCAGTAGGTGTAAATCCACCACAGGCATCACATGTACATCACCTCTTAGTAGAGCTGATAGAGCATCTCCCTTCCACTTAAGTGGTGAGAGGTTCAAATCTCATCATGCGCATTTTACAAGTATATATGGGTAGTTTTCTTCCCGAGTTGTGAGAGTAGTTATCTCCTGTTATAAGAGTAGATATCCGGGCCGTACATATATTGTTTGATCTCATCATATCCCATTAATCATATTGTAGTAGCTCTTGTAATACTTAAAAAAAATTAAAAAAATTAAATAAATTAAATAAAAAAAAAAAATTAAAATGCCCAACTCATATATTTTTCTTATCGATTTTGCAGCTTTAAAGTAATCCTCGTCTTCGTGATTATTCGGACAAACATTGGCCAAGTGTAATGTATCGTGTAAAGGAGGAGTTTTGGTTGCATGAGTGGAACACACACGATTGTGAACAAAAAATAGCTCAGATTATCAAATTATTTCTTCACAGCCATAGACTTGGTGGGGCGCACAGATTTACTCAAGGAATGGAATGTTTGGTTGGGTGAAATGGAATGGAATAAAAAGAAAATCATTCATAATGTTTTGTTTGCTAAAATGTAATGGAACGGGGATTCCATTGGAATGTTGATTCCACTATTTTGGTGGAATGGCGTTTCCATCCAAAAACCAATGAAATGTCCATTCCAATTCCAAATAAAATTGGTATTCCATAAATACCCTCTTATGCCCTAATTCTATTCCAAAAATAGCGTCCTTTTCAAAAATAATATATTATTATATATATAATGATATATAATATATATATATATATGTATTATATATTATATTATATAAATAAAATAATATATTATTATATTACATAATATATAATTATATTATATATAATATATATATATGTATTACATATATTATATATATTATAATATATATGTATTATATTATATAATATATAATAATATTAATATTACTAAGATATAATATATATTAATATATTATATTATATGTAAATATATATTAAAATATATATAATAATATTTATATTATATATATTATTATGTAATATATATTATATAATATAATAATATATATAATATGTTATATATTATAATAATAATATATAATATTATAGATAAATAATATTATATATACTTTTAAATTTTACTATTATTATCCATAATATATCATGTTATTATAAATGTTTTGTAATTAATGGTATTTTGGTCAAAATGCAGTTAATTTCATTCTATTCAATTATTAACCAAACAAAATAATACTGATTCAAAGACTAATTCTAAATTTCTAACCAAATAAAAAACTCAATTTTCCTCTTCTTTTCATTCCCATTTCGATTACCATTCCACCATGGTAACCAAACGTGACCTAAATGCAGAACGTATAGTGTCGAAAAATAATCTTCAGTATCGAAAATGAAGATTTATAATACAAACATGCGAAAATCGAGACAAAGTTCATTCTAGCAAACTACATGAAGTAGCACGACCCTATAGTTATTGGGTTGTGCCATGCCATACCGTACTTATATGCAATTGTACTGAACTGGCCCGACCCAATTTACTTGTATATCAAATAGTAGACGAGTCTTATTCAAACAAAAAATAAAACAATAATAATCTGATCATGATAATTCCACTCACTCACTCATAATTCAAAAGTTCTTATCACTGAATTTATTACTTACATTCAAGTTTATGGATGCCAACTCAAATTTATAACTTTAAATTAAGTTAATGGATGCCAAGCGCCAACTCAAGTTAAGTGTAAATGGATAGTTAAAACGTGTTTTACAGTCATGGAGATACATAAAAATAAATTGTTGCTATTGATTTGATCTTGGTTAGATGAGTACATTTGATGTCATGCAAGATTTTATATGCAATTGTCCTCTGCGCCCGCCAAGTAATTAACTGCCTGGAGAGTCTTGCTTTAGTTGATTTATTTTTGTGCTTATGCAATCAGTCACTTACGAAACATGTCTTATTGTTGCCCTTCTTCTTCGCATCTAATCACAAGGCCCAACTCAAAAAACTTCTTGATATATTCAATCAATCTTATATTATTTTGCACTCACGAGTCACATAAAAATTTTCTTCTGTGATTGAATACTCACAAGTCCAGGGGAGGAAATAGGCAAGTGCCGATAGGGGCCATGGCGCCCTCCCCCCCCCCCCCCCCCCCAACCAAAATATTTTATACAAATTTGTCATGTATAAAATTGTTATAATGTGTTATATGGGTAAATATATCTCTGATCCATTACATTTTTTTTTTATATTATAAATATAATTATTACCCTTTAAAGTCCGATCTAACCAATATATTTAAAAAAGTTTAATGTAAGTCAACATTAGCAACTATAAGCATATGACCATAACCATTTTAAGAAGAAATTATTCATATGTTCC
The DNA here is from genome assembly GCA_954870605.1 of Acer campestre. NCBI lineage: Eukaryota > Viridiplantae > Streptophyta > Magnoliopsida > Sapindales > Sapindaceae > Acer > Acer campestre. Next base: position 37,609,687 of record OX940803.1, read on the forward strand.
TATTTAATAATGTATTTAATGAATAGATATCGTGGAGATTATTAACCATGATCACTAAGAAATACCGGATGTGATAGATTATTTACTAAAGTAGTAAGTTCATTTTATGAGATATACAACATAGATGTTCTAGATATTAATGCTCGTTACATTGCAATACGAGGTCGAAGTCACCATCAACAAGATTATTTTACAATTAAATGGTATTATTGGTATGTATATATTTTATGTTGCAATTGATGCTCAATTACAAAAATTAAATATGAGTATATGATTATAAATAATTTTTTAGATTTTAAAGAGCGTCATTTTGATTCATAAAACTTATGTTTATTTTATTTATTAATTTATCAAACTAAACGGTATTATAATTATTTTTTTAAATAATTTAGTTTTTAAAAATTAATATATTTGTCTAGCGCAAACTTGAATTTCTCTGTCTCAGCCCTCTCAAAACCAAAATCCTAGCTTTGACCCTGTACAAGTCATGGCATGTGTCATCTTTATTGTGCTGATATATGAAAAGACATAGCAACCAAAAATGCGAGTTGATAAATCGAACAAATATAGGGACCAAATTGATAATCGCCGTCTTTTACATGACTAAATATTCCAAGCAATGTTCGAAAAAACGGTCTCGATTAGGGATGGGGGTGGGGCCCCACGAGGAAATACCCATCCCTAGTCCCGGCGGCTACCTACTCTAGTTGGCCTTCAACCGCTGTGAATAAGACGAAATCAGCCTTCCTAGGCATCCGGGAGCCAAATCAGCCAAATCAACCAATTAATCTGTCTAGGTGGAGTCAACGACAACGAAAACTGCTGGAGCAGATGACTGGACAAGGAGATGGGCAGATGGCAACGGCAACGATGAGAGACTACCATTGTGCTAGGTGTTTTTTTTTTTAATAAAATAAAAATAAAATAATTAAAAAAATAATAATAATAATAAACCCTAAAAGGCTAACAGTGTAACTTTCAAAACCCTAAAAGGCCAACATTTGGGCTTCACTTTTAATGAAGCCCAAACGGCAGTGAAGCCCAAACCCCAAAACATTCATCTTCCTTAATCTTTTTCTCGACCACGACCAGATGGCCAGCAACCAAATCTCTTCCTCTTATCGATCGACCACAAATACGACCTCAACCTGCTGCTGTCTCCGTCAACGGAAACTCATAGCCGCCTTCAGCCATTCTTCGTCTCCACCGCCATATCTAATGTTTGTACTTTGTTCTAGGGTTTGTATTTTGACACATCTAAGCCAAAATTTGGCTTAGATTTTCCGACCACCTAATCACCATGTAGACGACATAGGCACTAAACCTCCACCCGACTAACACCCTACTGGAACGTTGCTCCCAAGTCCCAACACATCACAAAAAAATAAAAGATAAAATTACTCCCAATACATTGTGTGATGTCGCTGAACGTAGACATCAAGCCAGATTGAAGCAGAGCTGCAGAGGTCTTCAAATAAGGTTTCATATCATATTCTCTCTCCAAATCTAACATATCCGCAAAATTATAATTCTCTCTAAATCTAAATTTATATCAATAGGAGCATCGGCAGATGAAACCCAAATCAAACTCTCATTCCAGCTACCCTCTGTAGCTTTCAATTCGAGATGGTACCACCATCATTCAAGCTCAAGCACACATGTCATATAGAATTAATATTAAATAAATAAGTTCACATTATACTAAAAAATAAATAAGACTGCAAAACAAGATTATATCATCACTTAAATCACAAAAAAGAACTAGACTTTTTAAGTTTGTCCAAAATTTAAGACACAAGCAAACTCTACCAAAAAAGGATAGCCCACAACCAATCTAGTAACTATTAAATTAATCACTTAAAGCACTTAGCATCCAAAAGTGCATCTCCCTCAAAAGGCTCTTGATCTTCAATCATCTGACTGACACGTTCTTTTTGGGCTTCGTCAGAGATGTCAACCTTCTTCCATTCATACAGCTCCATGTCGTAGCACTCGTCCATGACGAATTGAGGGATTTCCTGCCCACGGAACAACCACAACCCCTTGACTTTGAATGGAGGCTCTGAGCCAATGATTAGCATTTTCCCAAATGCATACTTGCGAGCAAGGTCCATTCTCTGAAGGAAACCACCGACCTTGTTAAGGGTAACAAATGACACGGTATTCTCGTCATTGTATTTGTAGTCACAGAACCACAAAGAGTAACCCTCAGGATCATACATGTCCCAGAATCCTACAAAATCAAAAATCAGGTTAATGCCATGAATATTAATAATAACAATAAATTCATTTTGATAGCAAGCGCAGATATTCAGAGCAACTACATTTAAATGAAGATAAGAATATATATATATATAATTAATTTATATTAAAAAAGTCTATTAGAAGTAAAAAAACATGAGTAAAGATTTAGACATGAATAACCAGTGTTACAGTGTATGATTTACTTGGGTTCAATGATAAGAGCTAAGAGGGAAATGTACACAAAATACCTTTAATTGCAACCTCACGGAAGTTGGTCTTGGTATTCGAGTAGAGCCTCTTCCAATCATCTAGAATCATCTTACTTGGAGGAAGCAGATCAAGAGGATTCTTTGGTTTGGGTTTTGGTGCCTCTTCCTCTTCCTCAACAGCTTTGGGTTTTGGGGCTTCTTGTTTCTTTGGTTCATCCTTGGGCTTAGGTTTAGCAGCTTCCTTTGTTTGGGCAGGCTTCTTAGACTGAACAGCTGGAACAGAGTCAGTTTGCTTCACATCACCCAAAATCTTCTTAAAATTTGGTTGGTTAACCAAAGTCCAGAAGTATCTCTCGACATGGGGGAATTCAGAGGTGAACTTCTTAGTCATTACACGAACAAATCCCATGTACAAATTGCATGTCATAATGATGTCAGCCAGGGTAACAGAGTGGCCAACCAAATATGTGTTTGAAGCCAAATGTGTGTTCAAAGCAACCAATCCTCTCTTCAGTGCAGAAATTGCTGCTTCCTCAGCCTTCATGAAAACAATATACATACATGCATTAAAGATACGGCCAAATAATTGAGGAACTAATAGTTTGATACTTTGATCAATGATGATAATGCATCTATATATTGATAATTATTTTCACACAAAAATTAATGTATTTAAATACATACATTATAAAATGATGAATTTCTCCTTAGTGTAGTCACCTTTTTCTTTCATACCAAATTTAAGTAAACACACCATAGACATAAACAAATGTAGGAGAAACAATAATAAATGCTAATTATTATTACCTAGGAGCTGATCCTATGTTTCGCAAAGGGAAAACTCATACCGATGAAAAAAACAAGTATCAATTAAAACTTGAAAAGGCTTAGTTTCGAATACAGACAACTATTTTCTAGAGATAAGGAATGTAATTAATACAATACAAGAAAGGGAATAAATAAAATATTTTAAAGGAGTTATTAACTAACCGGAGGAAGGTGTACAGCAAATCCCATTCTTGGTCCATACCAAAGCCTAATATTAGCATCAATCTCCAACGAGGCAAAATCAATCCACTGCTCGATAAGGGCCTAATAAACCAAGACACATAGAATGATAAGCATAATATAGATATACAAGTCTATAACACTCAAGCGAAACAAAATTAAGATTAAAATCAATCGCACAACAACAATAAAGAATAAATATCAGATCTTACATAATCCATCAGAGAAGCACCATAGAGGGGATTGTCAGCCTTCAAACGGGCAACTGCAGCAAGCAATAAAAGCCATGAGTTTCAGCATCTTCATCACAGAATCACACACGTATCCAAAACACACACAGCATCCATTTGATCAATAAAGGGTCATTTCATACATACAAACACATAAGAAGGAAGTGGGATTGGAGAAAGAGAGAGAGGGTGGTCTAACCATAACGTGCAATAGCATTGCTCTCAAACAAAGGACCTTCGGGTGTCTCCAACACAGGAACCTGAAACAACAATATATCCTAGCTCAGAGATAAAATCAAACTAAAATACATCTACACAAATAAGCACAATCGGTAGCAGCTACATTTACCTTCCCAATTGGATTCATCTTGAGAAATTCAGGAGTCTTATTCGAGACACCCATCTGAAAATCCTCAACCAATTTGACTTTCACGCCACTGTACTCAGCAGCAATGAGTGCCTTGTAAGCATTCTTGTTTCCCTTCCCAGCATGCAAAACCTGCAAAATGGTTCAAACAATCTGATTAGTTTTCTACATGCACATGCAGCCCACAATCCATCAACTACCTCGAAGCAAAAATGACTCCCGTAAAACCAGAAATCGGAAAGTTTAAATTAATTAAAACAGATCCAATCTCCAACCAACTAACCAATAAATATCAAACCCAACCCAGAACTATTTCTCTGCATGATTGCTTAAGAGAATCAACAGTACTCAAATATAATCGAATCTCATAAAATAAAAAAAAAATAAAAAAACAGTGTTAAGCTTTGTGTTTTCTACTGTCCCTCAAAATTCAAACAACAGTCCAATTAAAAACCAAAATTCAATTATAAGAAATATAAATTTTAATAATAATAATAATAACTCACCAGAGCCATGGCTTCACGGAAAAACGTTTCGCTCGAGTTTCAGATCTGCACAAACAAATTAACACCCAAAATAAACAAATCAGATCAAATCAAAACAAAATATCAAAAGAAACCAATTTTTTTTTCAAGCAACAAAATTACAAATCAAATTCGTAAAGATTCGATTTTTATATCTGTGTGTGTATATAAACAGAGAGATTGAGAAGTGGAACCTGATAGTGCGGCTGCGAGCGTTCACCCGAAAAACCAAAGACAGAAAGTGAAGTGTTTTGTGTTAGTGAGCTAAGGTAAGAGAAGCGAAACTAGGGTATTTGTAGAGCCGAATAAATTTTTGGTATCTTTTTCGTTTCTATAATGGGTCAGATCTTGACCCGAATTCGGATTGTGTGTGGTCTGGTCCGTTTTAGCTTTTATGGGTTTTGGGCTTACTTGAATCCGTCTATGTAGCCCGTCAAAAACTCCTTTTTTGGACTCATAGTCTATTCACACCCCTTGTTATTTCTCTACTGCCCACATTTGTCGAGGGAAAGTACACGTACCTTTTGTCGAAGGTCGTTTCACTATTTTATCGAGGGTATAGCATTGGTTACTTGATCGGTGTAACGCCTGGTACTCGAACGTTCGTTTCGGGTATTTTTCTCTACATTTTTTTACCTTGAAATAGCAAGGGTACATTGCGTCATTGAACTAATAATTACCTTTCGGCCAACCTATCTTCCTCTATCCCTCGATACCAATAAGGGGGTTGTTCATGAATATTCAATTGTTATTAAATATTGAATCATAATTCTCTCTTCTTCTTTTTTTTCCAAATTACAACGAGAAGGCTATTGAAACCTTATAACTACATATAATTTCTTATTTTAAAATATCTTCTTTTTCTACAACGCATTATAATTTCTTCGTATTTGCACTAATCTTATTTGCAAGTAAAATTGAGAAATTGAATGGAAGCGTGTTCATTATGGAGAAATTTGGAAAACAAATTAGAATTTGAAGTTTGAGGAGAGAAAAATGACTCAAATTCATAACCTCATGGTGTATGTATTATGGACATATCACTCGCTAATCTTGTTAATAAAGGTGGTTTCAAAAATAAATAAAGTTTGTAATTTTTTCTTAATAGGTGGTCTTGAAAAGTGGAGAATTTTTAAGTAATTGTGGGCTGTGAATAGCACCGATCCTCGTTTATTATTGGATGGCCCAACTTGGGTTATGCACCTCTAATTCTAATTTAAGCATTTTTAAATGCAGTCCTTTCACTATTTTAATGCACCCATTATATTTAAATTGCGGGTGTATTTTACATTATATATAGATTATTAAATACTACAGGCAGTCTTATAGCCATTATTTTGGGCCTTTGTCATTTTTTATTTTTGAGTGGCGATAATAGCACCTTTAAAAAACTGTATCTATACCCCTTTCGTAATAACACCCATCAAATTTAAAAAAAAAAATTACTAATTTGTATAAACCCCACTTAATGTCAAATATACCCTTTCTTTAATTATACTTATTGTATTTTTGTAAGTACACACCACCTATGACTATTATTATATTATTTAATCAACTTAATTATTATTTCAAAAAAATTTGTTACCTTTAATTCTCTTACTATTCTTTCTCTTCCCTATTTTTTTTTTCTTTTCTTGGATTTTTCAAAATCAAACTCCATTTTTCGTTAAAAATCCATTTTAAGATTTTTTTTTTTTTTTATTGGAGAACCACTTTCTGTTTGAGAGACTTGTAGAAATACAAGATTTGTGTCATATCCCAATTGTTGTTGAAGTAGATATGTACTAAATGATATTTAAAAAAATAAAAATAATAAAAATAAAAATAAAAATAAAAGGATAGGTGTTCATGAAATTGAAGAACATGTAATATTTTTTTTAACAAGAAAGAACATATAATATTGATGAAAAAAAGAAAAAAAAAAGTCTAAAGTGTGTTTGAAAGAAAGAAATAAATAAATATATATATATATATTAATTTAAAACTTTACTTTTTCACACCCAAATTTGTCTCATGACTTTAATTCATTTTTCATACTTGGCAATCAATTTGTATTTCCTTAAAAGAGATTGAAAATATATTTAAAAGATAATCTAAGGTTTATTAAAATGGAAAGAGTTTTTATGATATTTGTTAATAATTTAATATCAAACCATTAATAGGAAAAAAACACAAAAGATTAAAATAGGAAACTAATTAATAATTATTGGTGGGTGTATTAACAAACAATTAGTCCTCTTAGTAATTTTACTCAAGGGTATTATTGGATTTTTAAAAACATACTAATTTGGGGTGTACATACAGTTTTTAAGGGGTGCAAATATTGTCACTCTTTATTTTTTTAAAACAATTTTGAATTTAACCATTTTTTATTTTGTTTTTTAAAATAAAGGGTTAAAATCATTTTCGTCCCTCTAGTTTAACCTATTATTCGTTATGATTCCTCTAGTTCCAGTATTCCTCCGTTAGGTTCTTCTAATAACTTCTGTTAACATTTTTAGCGAAAATACTATTTTACTCTTCTACTCAAAATTTAAATTATTTAAAAATAATAAAAATTTAAAATTTAAAATGGATTTGGTGGAGATCCAGATTGGATCTCCACCGAATCTCCACCGGGATCTCCACCTCCACCGAGATGGATGGTGGAGATCCAGTCTAGATCTCCACCAAATCCAAAGAACCCAAAAAAAAAAATATAAAAAAATTAATCTTTAGATTTGGTGGAGATCCAATCTGGATTTGATCTCCACCAAATCCAAAGAAAAAAAAAACAATTAAAACTTTGTCATCATCAATCACCAAACTAAGCTTCAACCACCAGAAACAAACTAAAGCTCAAAAGCCCTCCACCACCACCAAAACAAACCTAGAAATCCTCATCGCCGACGAACCCAACAACCATCACCGCCAACAACGAACCCATAAACCTTCAGCTGTCAAAACAAACCCAGAAACCCTAAAATCCAACCTAGTAACACCATAATCAAACTCCAAAAAAAAAAAAAAAAAAAAAAAGCCCTCTCGCACACCAAACCACCATCTCTCTTACTTTCTCACCCATAGCCAAAATCGAAATCAAAACCCTAAATAGAAATCAACCGAAATCAAAATTAAAACAAAATCAAACCAAAATCGCCACAAACCCAACCGCCAAACATAAACCCAGCCCCACACCCAAACGACCACCACCTGGTCCACCCCCACTTGTAATCACTACCATCAGCAACCCACACCGATGCCTAAAGTCCTAAACCCGCACCCTAACTAGAATCAACATACCAACACGCCAACATACCTACGCCTGAACCAGAAATCACCGACAACATCTAGCATCGATCTCCTCTCAACGAAGGAGATAAACGCTAGATCTTGTCGGCGAAACAGTCGGATTTTGTTAATGAGAGAGCGAGAAGAGAGAAAGAAAAAGAAATAATCGCAGGAGAGAGAGAGAGAGAGAGAGAGAGAGAGAGAGAGAGAGAGAGAACTATGGTTTGAATGATTTTTGTTTTATTTTTTATTTTTTATTTTATTTTTAATAAAAAATTTAGTTTATGTTAATATTTATTATTTTAACGATCCATTTACCAATATGCCCTCACTTATTTAACGGAATTCTAACGGAATCTGACGGTAGGGACCAAAAAAAGGATTAATAGTAAACGTTTGGACCTAACAGAGGAATACTAGAACTAAAAGGACCAGAACGGCTAATAGGTTAAATTAGAGGGACAAAAATTATTCTAACCATAAAATAAAAATTATATATGAAAAACAAAACAAATGTTAAAAATACAAAACAATGAAAACATCTTAAATGTGGTAGCCAAAAATAGCCCACAGGCCCAAAGGTACAAAGCCCAAGTAATTATTTACTCCGACCCAATCTGAAGTGGCCCAGATGACAGCCAGCAGCGTGATTTGGTCGTCTGAAGACCAAGTCAGCTAACAGTTAAAAGACACGTTCAATAAACGAGATACTTGGGGAGAAAATCTCTCCAAAGATCTCGTTTGCAATCGTATCGTGATTTGGTTTAAACGGTCATCTGAAATTCCTATATAAAGAGCTTCATTTGACACTGACAGGGGGATATAGAAAAACAAGCTTAAGAAAGCGTATTGAAATTCTGTCTTAAAAGAATCACGGTCACCGGAATCCACATTATCACGATCATCATTGCTCAGCCCAAGCATAACTAAGGCTATCAATCTAAATCAATTCCTTTTCTATTCTTTTTTATTGCTATTCTATTTTATCTGTTCTTCAATTTTGCAGGTTATTAGGTCGGACGACCAACATCAATTTCGGTCGACTAAGTTCTTTTGCAGGTCAATCCAGCAGACGACAACACGATCCACGGAAACTCAACCCAAGTTGCACTGGGCCTAACAATATACAACCCGATCCATATCGATTGTAGGTCGACACCCTACAGTTTGGCGCCCACCGTGGGGCTCGTTGCAACTCTACAAATATCAACCGCAATCTTCATACTTTCAAACAGACAGCGATGTCAGGAGAAGGAACTACCCCAACCATTGAAGAGCAGATCGCTGCATTGGTAGCTCAAACAGCAGCAAACGCAGAGAAGTTACGATCATTGGAAGCTGAAAACGCTGCTATTCGAGCCACTAATGAAGAACTGCGAGCCATTGTCGATGGCGTTGTTCCCGACAGCGAAGATGTGGGGAATCCAGTTCCTGTCCCCAACACTGAACAAGAGGTCGACCGACGAGGTCGAGACGCTCCGACAGGCCCATCAGCACCTGATGTGAATCCAAATGTCGGACAAACCCAGCAAACACCCCAGACGACTAGAGTCGATATCGACCTCAACAATTTGCCGGCTCGAAACGACAACGAGCAAGATCCTGTTACGGGCAGGCAACCTGAAAATGTCCTAGGGACACCCGTGTCGCTCCAGTCGACACCAAACCTGGTAAAGTCAAATCCGGATCTATCCTCTCTGGCTAATCTGGAATTTTCTCGCAGGTTTGCAGAAATGGAAGCTCTCATACAAAGGATCCCTGGCGTTCCAGCTCCAATTAAAAGGAGCAACATGAATAGCTTTGCAGACTCACCCTTCGTCGACTCAATAGCGCTGGTCGAGATGCCCAAAAAATTCAGCTTCCCAAACATGAAGCAATACGAGGGGACGACCGATCCAGACGACCACATAGCGCAATACAAACAGAGGATGTTCACCGCAGCCATTCCACGCGACCTACGAGAAGCGTGCATGTGCAAAGCATTTGGGTCCAGTCTCAATGGTCCGGCTCTACAATGGTACACTAACCTACCTAATAATTCAATCAATTCTTTTGCGCAGCTTACAGATACATTCGTGGAGCAATTTGCGAGTAGTCGCAAGCTGGAAAAACAGTCGGACGACCTATACACTATAACCCAGAAGCACGGCGAAAACTTAAGGGGTTATGTAGGTCGTTTCAACAGGGAGAAGGTCCAAATCCCTCATTGCAATCAGGCGACTGCGATATACGCCTTCAGAAAGGGCCTCAGGTTTGATTCTGACCTTTATAAAGAATTGACAAAGTATCCATGCAGGACAATGGAGGATGTGTTGGCCAAAGCATGGGCCCAAATAAAATGGGAAGAAGATGAAGCTAACTACGTAGGTAGAGCCAACAACTACTCAAACCGCAGAAACGATCGAGTAGATAGGAGGTCGAACGACAGAAGGTCAGAACCTTATCCTACTGGAGATAGGTCAACTCGACAGAGTGACGATGGCTCAAGCGACAGTCGACCATACAGGAGGGCCAACCCAAGAACAAGTCGACCACGAGCAGAAGTACCCGAGTACAATCTGAGCATCGAACCAGTCGACCTTGTAGCGGTTATGAGGGAGATGGGCAAGACTGTGAAATGGCCCAGAAAGATGAACGCTCTACCAGAACATAGAGATGCCAAGTTAAGATGCGAGTTCCACGGGGATCACGGTCATCGAACTGAGGATTGCATCGCCCTCAAATTCGAAGTTGCGGAGCTATTAAAACAAGGGCATCTACAAGAGTTTTTAACAGACAAGGGAAAACAAACCTTGGCAAGACGTAACGAAAGAATGTCAAATTCAAACGACAATCCCCCAGAACCACCTCGACACGACAGGGTGATAAATTTCATTGCAGGAGGTTCTGAAGTGAGTGGTATTAGCTATTCAGCAGCAAAAAGACATACACGACAAGTGTTAAATACAGAAATTCAGCCAAGTAGGGAGCATCCGTCGACTGTCGACGAGACCGTCACCTTCAAGGCGACAGACAAATCAGATTTGTTTTCTCCTCACCATGATGCACTCGTTATTTCACTTCATATTGCAAATTGTTTAACAAAAAGAATTCTAATTGATAATGGCAGTTCATGCAATATTTTATTTAACAGTGCCTTGAGAGAAATGCAGGTCGACGAGTCAAAGCTGAGCCGTCGGACGACTATGCTGACAGGATTCAGTGGAGAACAAAAAAGTACGTTGGGGGAAATCGTGTTACCCATCTACGCTGAAGGCGTGAACCTCTACGTCAACTTCCTGGTGCTCGACTGTCAGTCGCCCTACAACGCAATCCTGGGAAGACCTTGGATCCATGAAATGAAGGCAATTCCTTCGACTTACCACCAAATGATCAAGTTTCCAACCAGGTGGGGAGTTCGTGAAATTAAAGGAGAGCAGAGAGCAGCTAGAGAATGCTACCAAAACGCCATGAAGAAGAAAAAAGAATCTTTATAGCAATTACAGGACTCCAAAGTCGAGTCGACACCAAACGCTCCAAAGATGGAGGATCTCGACGAAGTGTCGATCGACTCAAGTCGACCTGATAGGAAGGTATTCATAGGGTCGAGACTGTCGAAGGAAGTTAGGGAACAACTAATCAACTTCTTAAAGGAACGACAAGGCAGCTTTGCATGGTCGCACGCAGACATGGTCGGCATTGATCCGGAGGTAATAGTGCACCAACTACAGGTCGACCCCGATCATCGACCAGTTAAACAAAAGCGAAGGAAATTCGCTCCGGAGAGAAACAAAGTCATCAACGAAGAAATCCAGAAGCTAATCGACATTGGTTCAGTAAAAGAAGTCCAGTATCCTGATTGGCTAGCAAATGTCGTGGTTGTCAAAAAGAAGAATGGCAAGTGGCGGGTATGCATCGACTTCACAGACCTCAACAAAGCATGCCCCAAAGACTCCTTCCCTTTACCTCATATCGACATGCTTGTCGACGCAACAGCTGGACACGAATTACTCAGCTTCATGGATGCCTACTCAGGCTACAACCAGATCCTGATGCATCCAGACGACCAGGAAAAGACAGCCTTCGTAACCGAACGAGGTACCTTCTGTTATAAAGTAATGCCGTTTGGTTTGAAAAATGCAGGTGCTACCTACCAACGACTTGTGAATATGATGTTCGCCAAAATGCTTGGCTCGACGATGGAAGTCTACATCGACGACATGCTGGTCAAATCACTTGTGGCTCAACAACACATAGACCACCTCAGACAGTCGTTCGACGTCCTTGACAAGTACGGTATGAAATTAAATCCCACTAAATGTTCATTTGGTGTCTCATCAGGGAAATTTTTAGGGTACTTAGTCACACAAAGAGGAGTCGAAGCCAACCCAGACCAAATCCGATCGATACAAGAAATCGAGTCACCTAAATGCATCAAAGACGTACAGAAATTGACTGGTCGAGTAGCAGCATTGAACAGGTTCATTTCCAAGTCGTCTGAACGATGCCATCCATTTTTCAACACCTTGAGGAAAAACAAGGCCTTCGAATGGAACGACGTTTGCGAGAAGGCATTGCAAGACCTTAAAGAATATTTGACCTCCCCACCACTGCTGTCAAAACCTAAAGACAACGAGACACTACTCCTATACTTAGCCGTGTCGACCACAGCCGTCAGCGCAGTATTGGTAAGGGAAGAAGGTGATCGACAACATCCAGTCTACTACGTAAGTAAGGCACTGCTCGACGCTGAGACACGGTACAGTCAATTAGAAAAGCTGGCACTCTCGTTGGTCGTTGCAGCCAGAAAATTGAGGCCTTACTTCCAGTGTCATTCAATCAAGGTATTAACAACTTACCCTCTAAAAAATATATTGCATAAACCTGAAGTTTCAGGTCGACTGACGAAATGGGCTGTTGAGCTAAGTGAGTACGACATCAATTACCATCCAAGGACAGCATTAAAATCACAGGTATTAGCTGATTTCCTTGCAGACTTTACACCTAACGAGAATTTGCAGGCTGAGAAAGAGCTAATAGCTCTAACAGAGACAACGTCGGACGAAAAATGGACTCTGTCGGTCGACGGATCAAGCAACGTAAAAGGCAGTGGACTGGGATTGGTACTCACATCCCCTCACGGGGACATAATTGAGCAATCCATCCATTGCGAATTCCGAGCGACAAATAACGAAGCAGAGTACGAAGCACTAATTGCTGGACTCGACCTAGCCAAGAGCCTGAATGTCAAAAGTCTCCAAGTATTCAGCGACTCACAACTAGTCGTTCGACAGATAAACGGGTCGTACGAAGCAAGAGATCAAAGGATGACCGCCTACTTGGCCAAAGTTCAGCAACTTCAGTCGACTTTCGACAAGTTCACCATCGAACAAATACCCAGGTCGGAGAACTCACGTGCAGATGCACTAGCTTATCTTGGCTCGACAACGACAAGCGAATCAAAGTCAATTCCAGTCGTTCACCTTACAACACCAACTATTCAAGCAACAGAAATAGTCGCCCCAGTCGACTACAGAAGAAATTGGATGGATCCACTACTAGACTACTTGCGAGCCGACATTTTACCTGGGGACAAAGCTGAGGCAAGAAAAATCAAAGCAAAAGCTGCGAAGTTCTGTATCTTATACGGTAAGCTATACAAAAAATCTTTTACAGGACCCTACTTGAGGTGCGTAACTCCACGAGAGGCGTACGACGTTCTCAAGAGTCTACACTATGAAGAATGTGGAAATCACTCGGGGGCTCGAAGTCTGTCGAACCGGGCAATCACAGCAGGATACTACTGGCCAACCATGCGCTCCGACTCCCAAAATCACGTGAAGTCGTGCGACAAGTGCCAAAGATTCGCACCAGTCTGCCATCTACCCCCTGGCATGTTAAATTCGATCTCAGCCCCTTGGCCTTTTATGAAATGGGGGATGGATATTGTAGGAAAACTCCCAGCTGCACCTGGAGGCGTCGTCTACATGTTGGTGATGACAGACTACTTCACAAAATGGGTGGAAATAGAAGCTTTGCCTCAGGTACGCGACATCGAGGTACGCAATTTTGTGTGGAAAAACATTATTTGCAGATTCGGAGTTCCATGAGAAATAGTGACCGACAATGGGTCCCAGTTCATCTCATTCGACTTCAAAAACTTCTGCGACAAATACGGGATAAAGCTAAGTTTTTCAACTCCACGATATCCACAAGCAAATGGACAAGCGGAGTCGACGAACAAAACCATCATCAACACTCTGAAGAAACGACTAGAAGCCGAAAAAAATAAATGGGTGGAGAAGCTCCCAGAGATCCTATGGTCGTACCGTACAACCCCTCGTCGGTCGACTGGCGAAACCCCTTTCTCCCTTGTTTATGGGTCTGAAGCAGTGATCCCCATCGAGACTCGACTCGCAACAGCACGGAGTGAAAATCCGAACGAAGCCCAAAATAGTCGCGAGCTCACTTTCGAGTTAGACCATTTGGATGAACGACGAGATCGAGCCGCCCTCAGAGTCCAGTCGTATCAACAGCAGGTCGCACGACATTATAACAAGAAAGTACATATCAGAACCTTCAAGCTCCATGACTGGGTACTACGCCGTGTTTTCCAAAACACCAGAGAAGAGGGAGCCGGAAAATTGGGGCCGACATGGGAAGGGCCTTATCAAATAACAGACATCGTCGGTCGAGGAGCTTACAAATTGCGAGGACTCGACGGTCGAGAGCTGACCAACAGTTGGAACGCACTCCACTTGAAACAGTATCACTTCTAAAACTTAAATTACATTTAGTGCTTTTATTTTCTGATATTTCTAAAGATACTAACGACGCGACAAAGAGCAATGATGAAAAACTTACAAGTTTAGAACTGAGCTCACAAAACATTTTTCATAACTTCAGTCGACTTCGACGTATTATGTTGCTACGAAATTCCTTTGTTGTTACAGCATTAGCAGTGCCCCGACGTCGACGACAACAAGAACCTACTCCCAACATCCTTATTTATTCAAACGCACGCTGGGAGTCGGGGACAACACTTAATGAAATAAATGTCGACTGACGCGTTCAACAGTAATTGTCGACTGACGCTTGTACGCGGTTCAAAAATAAACGCATGTACGCGATGAAAAATGTCGATTAACGCATGTACGCGATTCGAATATGTTTTGTCGACTGACACATGTACGCGATGAGAAGTGTCGATGAACGCATGTACGCGATGAAAAATGTCGACTGACGCATGTACGCGGTATATTGTCGACTGAACGCATGTACGTGATGACATTTGTCGACTAAACGCTTGTACGCGAGTTGTATTAAACAAATTGATGATTTTTTGTTAGTGAATTTGTAAATTGTCGATTATCGCACATACGCGATGAATGGTCGACTGAACGCAGGTATGCGAAATATTTTGTCGACTAACTCTTGTACACGTATTTTATGATGAATAAACAAGCCATGTTTATCTATACTATAAAGTTGTTCGACATGCGCATGAGTATTTAGTTTACAGGCTTGTTCCATGCAGATGTTTAAACTTGTGTAAACCCCCATTATAAGATGGTCGTGTCGTTTCCACATACAGATCAAGTGAAGGCCACGAGCATTAAAGATTGTAAGCAAATCATGATATATAAACAAATCATAAAGATCAAAAAACTAGTCAATAAATGGTCAGGACGACCAAATCATCTACAAATGCCTTCAACGAAACAAATATATATAAAACGGAGGTCGAACGACCATATCATCCATGATTACAAAAAATTGTTTGAATTTAAATTTCAGATTGCAGGCGGATCAAGTGTGGAAGCAGCGTCAGTGGGATCGGCGGGAGACTGATTGACGATTGATGGGTCGACGACGGGTGGTAGGCCAGCAGCATCGGCGCCTTGTGGGAGCGCATTGTCGTCCTCCTCCAGCCGACGCATTTCATCATACATTTCAATCATCTCCTGCATCTCGTCACGGCTCCAGGTAGCATGCTGGCCCGACAGATATTCCTTGTACAGCTCTGCTTTCGCTTTAATTAATGCAGCAGAGGCGATCGACGTCAGCTGAGCCTTTAAAGCAGCAACATTATGCTGCTCTTCAATTAAGGCGGCACGAGCTTCGGTCGACTCCAAGGAATGTCGCTCCTTCATCTCACTCAACTCTTTCTCAAGAGCCAAGTTTTTCCTTGTCAGCTCGTCGACAGCTTTGTCAGCCTGGGCCTTCTCTTGCCTCGCAACGTCGACCAGCTTCCGTTGCTTCCCATACTTTTCACCCAACGACTTGTACCTCCCATACAAGTGTAGAGAAGCCTGCAAAGACTGCACAGCGTCGAAAGTCAGCATAAGTAGAACGACATCAAAAAAAAATATATATATATATATATATAATATATGCAACTCACATGGAATGCCGAGAGGAATGTCGTGTCGAAGACTTCCTCAAGTTTCATCTTCTGCAGGTGCTTCTCATCTGCAGGAAGGACATAGTCGAACGACTTATCCAAAAAAGAAGTTGGATCGTCGAACGATGACAGATTAGAAAGGGTCGCTGTCGACGAGTCCGGCTGCGAGACAGCCGCTTGTTTTCTAGCACTCGACTCGACCCTCTTCCCTTTGTCGGCCGGCGGATTCTTCCTCGGCCTCTTCTTCTGAGGAGACCGTTCAGGAGAGGATTCATAGGCCTGTTCTTGCGGCTGCGCAGAGCCTCCAGCCAACTTCCCCGCCTGTTTCTTCTTTGCTGCTGCTGCTTGTCGTTTCTTCATCAGGTCGTCCCTGAGATTCTTCAGGGCGTCTGCAGTGTCCGGGATATTCACTCTTGCATTTGCCATCGATGTCACTGCAACACGACGTTCATTGTTAGAAACAGGCGACAAGAATGTCATTGAATATTGAAGAATTTCGAAACTCCTCCTAATCCAGATATACGACAAGAAATCCTTCACGTTAGGATATGGCGCTCGCGACCTATTATGAGTCGACCACCTCCATAGCCTAGTAGGCCTAAGTTTACCTTCTGTTAACAACACTTTACAGCTTCTATCCTTTTCAGGGATATTCAGCATTGCTGCAGTGCGAACAGGAGCGATTTTGCTCGACGGTTTGGCCTCTAAGCCCTTTATTTCTACAAAATAAGCTAGGTATCAGCAAAGACAAATCAGGTAAAAGTAAGGAACCTATCTACGACAAAACTCGGACGACACTCACCATATCGGTTCCAAATCCGTCTCAAAACATACGACTCATTGTCCACGAACCAAGGACCGTCGACTGGAGGACCTTTTGCAAAAAAGTAGGTATCCTTCCAATTTCGATCGTTCGTTGTCGTGTCGATAACGATCTGCTGCTCCTTACTTCTAGGTACTAACATATAGCGACCTCGGTCGTATATGTGCTCCTTCAAATAATAGTTGTGAAGGAGGCTCGACATCCCAAATGGTATGCCGTATCTCTCACTAAGTACACTCAAACTTAGCAATATCCTCCATGTGTTTGGCATTAGCTGACCCGGAGCAAGGTCGTAGTACAATAATGTTCGTCGCACCAAAGGGGGAATGGGGAACCTAAACCCCAGACGGAATGTGTATTCATAAAGACATGTCCACTCAGCTATGTCCCAGTCGGCCTTTTCATACTCCTTTGGTGCACGCAACTCGACACTACTAGGGATGCCGTAAATTTCCCTCAACAGGCACAAGTTTTCCTCCGACACCAAACTTGACGGACTTTCTTCTAGCACACCTACTGGTCGACCGGATGTAGTGGCCTCATCTACATCTATGTATTCTAGATGGTCGACTATCGACGCAACTGCACGTACGCCGCCTTGTTCTAGTATCTTTTTTGTGTTTATTGAAACGACGTTCGACGGATCCTCTAGTATAACTCGTCGATCAACGCCAATACCACTATCAACTTCAACACTATCCTCCCCTTCGCTCGTCCAACTATATTTCGGATCAGATATGGTGTTGTCGCTCGACAGGAATATTTCTCCACTCGACATGCTAACATCGTCGTTCGACATAGTGCCTCCTAAAGCTGACAAGGCAGAAAATGCACAAGTCAGAAGCTGTGGCGCTACAATCACAACCTAAGGTTTCTAAAATCCTATTCTAGGATCGTCGTCTTAAAACCTACCATATACAAGTTCTAACGTCCTACAAAGTCGACTGAGTAAAGCTTTCAGTCTACATCGGTCGTATGAAATAAATAAACACCGAACAATACAGATAACTATGCAAACAAAGATCAAAATCAAACAAACAACCAAAAAACAATGAAGAACAACGAAGAACAAGGCATTCAAACCCAGAACTCTATTATTCAAGTAAATACTCACATCTCTTTACGTTTTTATCCCTTATTTCAAATAGCAAAGTTTTTTCAGGAAAAACTAATAGATAAAGAGAAGAATAGTCACCTTTGAGAAGAAAAAGAAGTAGAATTCCGGTGTGAAACGGTTGGGGTTGCTGGAAGTTCCTGAAGATTTCCTGAGTTCGACGGCGTGTTCTTCATGAAAGTGGCAGCTCAGACGATGTGTTCTTCGCAAAAGTGGTTTAAAAGGGTTGGGAGGTTATATTTATAACTCAAACCCTTTGCACCCCTTTTGCCACGTGTCTACCCCATAAGTGGTCGCAACCTTACAGCTACCGATGACCCACGCACGCACGCAACTGCTCATGATGAGTTTTTTGAATTTCAAAATCCCTCGAGCAAATCAAGCACGCCAAAATTTAATGCTCTGATGTCATCCTAGGGTTTCGGAAGCGGCAGATGTCTTTTCAAATTGACCTTCGGTTTGCCCTCATTTCAGAATACGCGCCGAACGACAGCTCAATTCTTATCAAACGAGGTTGGCATTTCAACATAGTTCACACAACTTCAAGAAACCATGTCGAGTAGGCAATAGCAGATCATGTCGACTCAAGATTTTGTATTCAAACGACGTTAGAAGCTCATTTCAATAAGTTAGCCACGAATCCAGCCGACCAAAGTTATTTTCTTTTTTCGCTCGACAACGGTCGACTGAATCTGAATCACTCTCTACTTCGTTGGCAACTCACTAGAGAGTGGGGGACAAACTGTGGTAGCCAAAAATAGCCCACAGGCCCAAAGGTACAAAGCCCAAGTAATTATTTACTCCGACCCAATCTGAAGTGGCCCAGATGACAGCCAGCAGCGTGATTTGGTCGTCTGAAGACCAAGTCAGCTAACAGTTAAAAGACACGTTCAATAAACGAGATACTTGGGGAGAAAATCTCTCCAAAGATCTCGTTTGCAATCGTATCGTGATTTGGTTTAAACGGTCATCTGAAATTCCTATATAAAGAGCTTCATTTGACACTGACAGGGGGATATAGAAAAACAAGCTTAAGAAAGCGTATTGAAATTCTGTCTTAAAAGAATCACGGTCACCGGAATCCACATTATCACGATCATCATTGCTCAGCCCAAGCATAACTAAGGCTATCAATCTAAATCAATTCCTTTTCTATTCTTTTTTATTGCTATTCTATTTTATCTGTTCTTCAATTTTGCAGGTTATTAGGTCGGACGACCAACATCAATTTCGGTCGACTAAGTTCTTTTGCAGGTCAATCCAGCAGACGACAACACGATCCACGGAAACTCAACCCAAGTTGCACTGGGCCTAACAATATACAACCCGATCCATATCGATTGTAGGTCGACACCCTACATTAAACATGTTTTCCTTATTTTTCAAAAAAAAAAAAAAAATCATCTTTTTTACCTTCTACTTTCGATGTCTTCTTCCCCATCCTCATCCTTCAAATTTTAAAAAATAATAATAATAACTAAAGATTTTTTTTTTCTCCTTCTTCTTTCTCCTCTTCCCTTTCTTCCTAGTTCCTACTTCTTTTCCTTCACTTTTTTTTTTTAAAAAAAAAATCTGTTAATCTTTTTTGTATTTTTTAATATTAAAATTAATATTAATTTTATATGATTTATTATAATAACGAAAAAAATTAACTTGATACTATTTTTTATTTTAACTTAATTATCTTTTTATTGCAAACTTGATATTATAATTTTTTATATTTTTTCAATTAATCTACCCGATGCGATTTTACCGTTTTTATTTTTAAAATACAACTTTCGACATATGCTATCAGACGCGATTTCAGATTTTGAAAAGGAACTGCAAATGAAAAAGCCTACCAAACGCACATATTTTAATATTACAAATACATCCGGTCTTGATCAGTGATGGTACAAAATTCTCCCCATATTTATGATATAGAGAGAAGTTTGCTCGATATTCTTAGTTATTTATGGTTTGCTCAATATTCTAACTTATTTACTTCCTCTTTCTATCTTTATATTGGTCACCTTGCTAACTTGAGTGTCGGAGTCTTTTTAGCTGGCCGCACCGTGGTTCCTAAGTGTAAAATGTTATGCATTCACCTCAATTGGTTTTGTAGGTTGTCAATACCCATTTTGATCAATTTTAGATCTAGTCATCTAAATCTACGACCATTGGAAAAGGAGGATGCTAGCCTCTTTCACGATGAAGGAGAATGGCCTACATATCTATCTCTTGAAAAAAAAAAATTATTAATTATTTTATAAATAGTAATCATATATTATACTTTTGAAGAACATTTCTCTCAATCTTATAACTTAATACAGTTCATATCGTATTAGTTTAGTTAGGGGGGAAACTAGAAACCTTTTCTCTGGGTAGGTTGTTATAAATATTTTTTTATTCAAAATGAATTGCTATTTTTTCATAATGTTGACTTTTGACAAGAGGAGTGGATATTCATCAATTAAAATAAATTGTACATATATAGTTTTTTTTTTTTTTTTTTTTTTTTTTTGACAAAGTGTATACATAGTTGAAAATTAACAAATTAATAACAAAATTTTCAAAACAACTCTAATTGAACTATTTACTTTAATATTCAAAATTGGTAGACAAAAATTATATATATATATATATATAATTGTATCAATTGCGAGAAAAAGTTGGTCTCATATAAGAGTGTATTGTCGTGACATTCTCATCCATTAATTATTTTAAAAGCCTAATATGAGACCTAACAGAAGTTTCAATTCTTATATGGGCTTCATATACTTGTTAACATTTTTAGTTTAGAAAGCTATTGAAGAAGTTTGTCATCATTAACGTATAATTAATATTAAATACTAATTTATTTTAAAAATAAATAAATAAATAACAGAGTCTTAACAAGTTTAACAAGTTTAACAAATTAAATATTTTAACAAGTTTAAAAATAAAGTAATGCTAGATGTTCAGGGGCGAACCCAGGAAAATTTTATTGCCCGTAAATTATATATATATATATATATATCTAGTATATTTTTTTTTCCTCAGTATTATAAAGTCAGCTCCTTAACTATCAATAGTTGGATTTATCTACTTTTATTTAGACAATATATTATAATACTTAATTAATGACTCACAAATTCTCGCACAAAATTTATTAAATTCAGTGTGTACTGTAGAGAAAACCCTTGTTGTTTTATTCCTCAATGTAGATAGATATAATGAAGCGCAAGACATGCTACCTATTGATTAAGAATAATTTTTTATATATATAATTCTTGATGAAAGTATTTGTTTATTTTTTTTAATAATAAAATGATACCAATTCAATAATAGACTACTTAGAATATTAAATACATTGTAAAAGTTATGCATAAACAATTGTTTAAACTTGTAGTTAAAAAAAATTATTTAAACTTGCAAATAACCAAATTCTATAATATTAGAAGTCATAATATTATGTGTATTTTATAACTTACTTTGAAAAACAAAATAGTTACATTTCACTAAATAGACAAAATATCATATTAGTGTAATATTATTAAACCTTGGGCGTTTTTATGTAATTATCCATTTATGTATTATTTTTTTCCTGGTATATACCCGCCTTTGTAGATGTTTCAAAAAAAAATTTCCCAAATTCCGTCTCAAATGATGTGTCATGTGAGGTGTCATCATCTTATAAATCATAAGATAATGAGGTAACTTATGTGATGTTGACACCTCACGTATCACATCATTTGAAACATAATTTGAGAAAAACATTTGGACGTCTAGCATTACTCTTATAAATATTATTAGTTTTATTTTTTATTTTTTATTTTCAAAAATTTAGCTGGGCTATATATCCTAGCCTAGTGCACCTTGATTCCGTTATTGAATGTAGCACACCGTATAAATTAGTACTCAGTATAAAATTTTATCAAATATCTTACGCTTCTATTATGCAATGCACCACGCAAACACTTAAAAGGATACAATATTATATAACATCTGAGATGGTTACTTTTTACTTTATTGGTTGAATTCATGAAGAAGCAAAAACCTAGGCATCTTGATGGACTCCTTATCACCCATGTTATATTGTAACATTTTCCCATTTTTAAGGAAAACGGAAGAAAAAAAGGAAGGAAAGTATCATTTTCCCCCTCCCCTATATTTTGACCTATTAGTAAATCTCTGATGTATTTTTATTAATGACCAGTTTGTCTCCTGAAACTGAAACTATTCGCCATTTAATGCCTTTTCCGTTAGATTTTCTGTCCAAAAAGTTAATTTTCACGTTAAAAGACATTTTTACCCTTTAATAGTTGTTACAAAATGGATTTGGAATAATAATAATGCATATATATTTATATATTTATATATATATATATATCTTAAATGGATCTCCACCATCCATCAAAAGATGGGTGGTGAAAGATGGATGGTGGAAATTAAAAGATAATTTACAAAGCAAAAAAAAAAAAAAAAACACTCCAGATTCAATCTCTAACATCCATCTTAGAGATGGATAGTGGGCATTGAATATGGAAAATGATGGTGATTAGAAAATCACATTCAAACAACCAAAAAAATCAAACACAAAAAAATTCCAACCCAAAAACACAGCCACCACCACCATCATCAATATCAAACCACCATTATCATCTTCAAACCACTATCATCAAATTCTAGTCACTAAACCGAAACCACCATCATCAAATTCTAGTCACCAACACCCAATCCAGCTACCAACACCAAACCATTACCATCATCAAACAACCGAATGCCCAATGGAAAACCCTAAATCGAAATCAACCACAGCCACCACCCCCAATCGAAAGCTATCACCAAACATAGGAACCAAACCCCCAAACCCCTAAACCCATAAACCAAACCATTGAATGCATTTGCCAACTCCCAAACCCCAAACCTAGAAATCAAAGCTTTAATCTCTTCTCAAGAGATCAATGTTCAAATCCTTGTCGCAACTAAAGATGTATCTAATGCTAATACAATTAACTTAGAGGGGGTTATTAGGTCAAAAAATGTTCGTATTTGAGGACCCTAATTTCTATGTTTTATGTTATGTTCTTTGGTGAAATTGGATATTTTAATGTGTTTGTTGAGATTGTGTAAAAGATAGCTCTTGGAATGAGTTTGAAGATACAAAAAGGTGAATTTAGTGAAGTTTGGAGAAATACCTCTACAACACGTCCAACTTGTGAAGACCATATCTCCTTCCTTAGAATGAACCAGGTTGAGATCCATATGTTTTCGAAAAGCTCAAGATGTGTAGTTTTCGGAAAACTTTACGTTTTGTTGATCAGAGTTTTCTAGAGGAATTTATGGCTGATTTAGTAACCGAAGGTCAGAGCTGGAAAGGTCAGCTTGGAACACAATAAATAAAACCAAGAAGATGACAGAGCTTTTGTCATAATGTCATCTATCTGATGTTCAGTAGGAACATATTGCACTTTAAGAGTGCATGTTGCAATTTTTTCTCTGATGAAATGAATGTCAATTTCAATGTATTTCATCCTTGCATACATGGTTTTAAGCAAGAGAGCCATCACTCTAATTATCACACCAAAGAATCAGACACTATGCTAGAGAGGTACCAAGTTCAGTAAACAAGGATGGCAACCATAGCACCTCAGTAGCTATTTGAGACAAGGCCATATATTCAGCCTCATAATCGTATTTAGCAACAACATTCTGCTTTTTTGACCCCCCCAAGCAAGAAGATTTCCACCCAAGTAAATGCAGTTGCCACTAGTAGACCTTTGGTCATCAATGTAAGACGCCCAATCAGCATCACTATAGGCTTCAATCAATAGAGAAGTAGCAGGCGTAAAATGTAATCCTAATCCAGCTATTCCATTCAAATAATGAAACAACATATTTCAAACTTTCCAATAATCCTCTATAGGTGAGGCAAGGAACTGACTTAGCTTGTTAACACTAAAGGCAATATCAGGCCTTGTGTAAGTCAGATATCTTAGAGCTCCTATAGTACTTCTATAAAGAGTTGGCTAAAAATAAATGTCAATCTTGGTAAGTTTAGAAACAGTAGATAGAGGTGTATGACAAGGCTTGCTGTTTGACATGTTGGTCTTGGCCAATAAATCCAACACATACTTCGTCTAAGTTAAAAGTATGCATTTGGAGTCCTTTGAAGCCTTAAAACCCAAGAAATAACTCATTGACCCCAAAGACTTTAAAGCAAAAGTAGCATTGAGAGATGTAATTGTATGATGTAGAAGAGCATGATCATTACCTATGATGAGAATGTCATCCACGTAGACAAGCAAAAATAACACCTTAGAATCCGCCCTTTTTATAAACAACGATACATCAGCCTGAGAAGATACAAATCCCTATCTAACAAGAGCAATACGAAGCTTTAAAAACCAAGCTCTTGGAGCATGTTTAAGCCCATATAAGGCTTTGTTGAGCTTACAAACATGATGAGAAAATTGAGAGCTAGTGAAATCAGGTAGCTACTCTATGTAAACCACATTATGAAGATCCTCATTAAGAAATGCATTGTTTGTGTCAACCTACTGCATATCCCAACAAAAAGTAACTGCTAATGTGAAAATAACTCTAATGGTAAAGGCCTTGATAATTGGACTACAAGTATCTTGAAAATCAATCCCAGGTGTTTGATCAAACCATTTTGCAACTAATATTTCCTTATGCTTGAGAACTGAACCTTCTAGCTTGAATTTGGTTCTATAAACTCATTTACAACCTATCAAATCCATGGCTTGTGTAGATGGAAAAAGAGTCCAAATATTATTTCAAAGAAGAGTTGCATATTCATCAGTCATGGCATGTTTCCAATGTGGCTTGGCAAGAGCCTCAGAGATTGATATGGGTTCAACATTTATGGAGGCCACATCATATTGACAAAATGTAGAGAAAACCTTTGGTTTCAAACTTTCCGTTTAAGAATCTTGCCTCCATTGGATAAATATTAATAGCTGGAACAGTATGTGGAATAGCTAACACCGTAAGTGGACTATTATCTATATATAAAGGTTGAGCTGTATCAACATTTTGAGCATGGATATACTCAAATGTCAAAGGTGAGCAAGTAGGTCTATG
Organism: Acer campestre; assembly: GCA_954870605.1. Taxonomy (NCBI): domain Eukaryota; kingdom Viridiplantae; phylum Streptophyta; class Magnoliopsida; order Sapindales; family Sapindaceae; genus Acer; species Acer campestre. The sequence goes on from OX940803.1 coordinate 37,634,927, forward strand.
GGAGGAAGAATCAAACAATCTGACTTTATGATCAAAGGCAATATGGAGAATTGATATAGGCAGACTCTGAGTTGATAATTCAGACATAGGGACAGACCCTTTTAGTGGAAACAAATTTTGATAGGGAAACTCAAACTCATTGAAGACCACATTTCGAGAAATGTAGACTTTGCTTGAAGGATGTAGGCATTTGTACCCTTTTTGTTGAAGGCCTATGAATATAGATTTGGTAGTATGAAAATTGAATTTATGATGAGAGTATGATCTAAGATATGGAAAGGCTGAGCAACCAAAAACTTGTAGTTTGGAGTTCTATGATACAAGACTTCATATGGAGATTTAAGATTGAGAATTGGTGTAGGAAGATTGTTAATCAAAATGACTATTGTTTGAAAAGCTTCAACCTAAAATACTAAAGGCGTGTGAGCTTGTGCGATGAGAGTAAGGCTAGTCTCAACAACATGGTGATGCTTTCTTTTGGTCACACCATTTTGTTGGTGTGTGTATGCACAAGAAGTTCTGAAGTGGACATCGATTTTGGCTAAATGAGGAATCAAAGGGTTATATTCAGTGCCTATATCAGCTTGAAGACACTTGATTTTTCTATCAAATTGAAGTTCAATATGTTTTTGGAACTTGAAGAACACGGTTGACACCTTAGACTTTAACTTTAATGGATACAACTAGCTATATCTAGAGAAAGACTCAACAAAAATGACATATTATCATGTCCTTCAAGGATAGTAATGATAATGGTCCCCATACATACGTAAAAACAAGGTTTAAGGGACCAGATGCTTTGTAGATGGATTGTTGGAAGGGTAGCTGATGTACCTTACCCATTTTACAGGCATCACAAAAATGCAAATGTGCATCGTTATAATTCAAATGCAAACTATTTAAAACTTTTCATAAAACTAGTGGAGCAGGATGTCCAAGTTTTAAATGCCACACATTTTCATTCAAGATTTTCGAACTATATGTGTTATTAGTCACTAATGCATATGTATAAGGTGGACTGACTTTATTTATTGACATAGACAATGTTGAAAAGGAACCACTCTTCAAGTCATGAGTTTCTAATTCAGAGAGAGCTTTTCTCATATGCAGCTTGTACAAACATTCTCAAGTTTGCCTTAGAGTAGAATTGCCTTGGTATTCTTGTCCTTTACAACACAAGAATCACAAAAGATCTATGATCTAATCATCATGATCTATGAAAGTCTTGTGTAAGCTTTCATTGGGAAAGCAAGCATTGTTGCAACCACCAGAAGTTGCTTTGCAAGACACCAACAAGGTTTAGACATTCTGAGATTCCTTTGACTATAGTTGATTGTTGTCAACATTATCTCAAACACACGTAATCTACATATAAGCTAATAGAGAATCAATAAAACTTGTTTGGAATAACCACCATTTTGGTGTGAATATCTTCATCGTGTTTGACAATTTATTCACTCATTATTGTCTATGGATTGGATGAATGTTTAGTGGTGGATAAGAGGTTCTAGCTTGCTTTTCTTTATTGATTTTTCTCAATTAATTCTTCACCGCGTTTTTAATCTTAGTTTGCTTTACTATCGTAGTTTTTTATAATTAATTAAAAAAACCTCTAATCGTGTGTGTGAGTTGTGTTTTATTTCTAGTTGTTTAGAGTTGCAGAATGTCCTAAATTAGTGTTTTCAAATTCAAAACTTTCAAATTAATTCATTCCTCATGGGAACGACCCTTGCTTGCCCATTGTGCTATCGTATATGATTTGTGCCAATGCAATATATATATATATATATATATTGCAATTTTGCAACCAACAAGGGTGAATAGATTATTTACAAATTAATTACCGATTTATCGATTAGTCAATTTTAATGGAAAACACAATAAAAATCAAAGTATAAAATTGCAAAAATTAAATAACAATTGATTTTTACACTTGATTTTTACATGGAAACCATCCACCTAGGAAAAACCACGGGACTAGCATCGCTAGCCACTTGAGCCATAGAAATCTACTATATGAAAAGAAAGTTACACCCTTAAGTGATACATGGACTCTCACTCTCGATAATCTCAGGTTATGGTCATTTCCCACTCACCATTCTTGGTTCAATCCTAGTAATATCACCTGATCCAGTACTCTTAGCATGAGCAATTCCTAATCTACCCATAGACCTTTTATAATGGCACTTGACACTTGCTTGTGCAACCAACACCTTAGCCACAAGACTATCCAATTGCTTGTCAACCACCACTTGTAGCTAAAAGACTTGAACTCAATAAAGAGAGTTAAATATGTCTAAGTGAACATACAATGAATGCTCAAATGCAAAATATGCTAGACAAACATATAATGTCTAACTAGATGTTGAATTAACTACCCAACAATCCTAGTGATCAACTAACCCTCAAACAATCTCCACAACTTCAAAGATAAGCAATTAATAAAGTTTAAAGGGAAAAAAACAATAAATGAAATGGGGTTTGTTCTTACCTTTAATAGAGATGCTCAATGAAGACCCATGAATGATTGATGACTTAAATGCACATTGGAGAGGGTTAAAGAGTCAATCAATGAAGCTTGAAGCTTTCTCTCTCTAAGAACTCAACAATATCACTATATATCTGAAAGTTCAAAGTTCTTGCTTAACAAGATAATGTCTTGGCCAATTCATAGGATTCTTACAAAACTACATCGTTTAGCAAAGAATAGTGAAACTAATAACGGTGTGTTTAAATATACCTAGAGGGGAGGTGAATAAGTTTTAATCAAGTTAATTACCGATTTTTCTTGATTAGTCAATATTCAATAAAAACCCCAATCTAGTCAAAATACAATCAACTTAATCTAAGTACGGAAAATAATAAATTGCTCATTGATTGATTTATGTGAGAAACCCTCAATAGGGAAAAACTTACGGGCTACTATGCTAGCCACACACGGTCCTCAAATCCACTACTTGAATGAAAGTTTACAACCTAGGTTGACCACGTCAAACCATCCATGGTTACTATCCCTTCCACTCTACCCAACGGGCCTTTAATAGTGATTCTAGACCTACTTGTTTGTGCACTAAGCAACTTAGTCATAAGGCTTCACTTCATAAGGAAGGGATGAACAACCTAAGTGAATATCATGATATTCAATATGTAATTAATGCTAGGTTACACTAAATGCTTATCTAGGATTAAAGATGTCAATAATAACAATCCTAGATATTAATATTTCTATACGACAAGGCATACAACTTAGCTATATTAAATAAAGCAATTCTAGGCAATAGCTATCATAATACAACACTCAATCAATCAACACAATAATCTTCATCTAGTAGATATAACTTAATCTAAATGAATACAACTAATTTAAAGAGATTAAATGACAAGTATGAAAACTAAAATAGATGAGGATGGTGTTCAACTTATTGAGTCATGTGTGTTGAAGAAGACTCATGCATAGATGCACCCTAGATAATCCTAGATGATGCTAGTTGATGTTTGATGTATATGGAAATGATTTGAGTGATCAAAGGTGGGTTCTTGGATGATTTTCTCTCTCTTGGAAAATATTCTAAGTTAAAAATATGATTTTGAACTCTCTAAAAATGACCTATGGTCAAAGTAGCACATGTATATATAAATGAGGTCAAGATGATGCTACGGCGTTTTGATTAATTATCAAAAAAATTTCCTTGATTCCATTGTACACCTACTGTACGTAGAGCGGTTGTACAACGATTCACCTGGGAAATGAAGGACATGTTCTTCAAGAACCGCTGTTCACGGGGGCGAGTTTTGGCTGACTCAAGGGCAAATGCTCTCGGGTTTTTAAGAGTTGATGTTCACCCGATGTACGTACAACGGTTGAATAGCAATACACCAGTGACATAAAAGTCAATCAGGTGCCCAGCTGTACGTATAGTGAGTGTACAACGGGTTAGGCCAAAATGGCACAATGCCATTGATAGGCGTTGTACGAACAACGACCCAACAACGAGTGTACAACGCCCATAAAGAAACACGCATCCTAATGCCTATCATGAAATGGAATTTATCAAACTAGATGCAATCAATAAAACATGCATGAAGAGAGTTCAAGAACATGAATGCATACATATAAAACATACAACATACATGAAGTATAGATATGCATAAGTTGTGTGTGTGTGTGCAACTAAGTCTCTTCAATGCAAATAAGTACAGGTGTTTTACCTTTAAAGTGTTTATCATCTTGAGGTCTTGAAAAGGTCTTTGTTAAGCTTGATCACCAACAATCAAATGCATAAGCTACCCTTACATATCAAACCCCAATTGTGGTTTGTCATCGAAAGAAGCCAATCAAACTTGAGAAACTCACAAAAAGTTTTTCGCGTCCCAATTTTGCGATTGACCATGACCAAAAACAACCGCAACAAATGCAACTCAAATGTCGTTGGAAAATCAATGTCCTTCATAACGAAGGCACGACCATGACAAGGAGAGATGTTGTATTAGTTAATACAACTAATATATTTTAATATTTCTAATACAATGGATGTTGTATTAACTAATACACCTCATATAAAATATCATCAAACACATAATTGTGTAAGAAAAATATAGTATAATCCAATACAAATACAGTCCAATCCAATACAATCCAATGTTGGGAAATGTAACGGGGAAGTGCATATGTAATATTCACTACATAACAAATAACGTCTACTAGCAAAAATATAAATAAATAAGATGAGAGAATCACAATCACACAACACAAGATTTATGTAGAAAACCCAAAACAGGGAAAAACCAAGGCTATCTGGACGACAAGAGAAAAATATCATTATGGAGAAAATTGTTACAACTACACAATTCTAAAATTATTTCTCTAACCCCAAACTCAATTACAACTAAGTCCAAGCTCACAACCGAGCTTACATTCTAGCCATTAGCTCATAGCTTTCTCCAGGTCACTCTTGAGTACACCCTCAGATATTTCAATAATCTCCTCTCGGGTCTCCCCCCAGACATCACTTGGTCTCTTACTCCCAAATATCCCTAGGGTCTCCCCCAGAACTCCTCAAGGTCTCACTCATCAGATTCACCAACTCTCTGATGTTCCTAGGTGTGTCTCTTTAGTTTCTCCAAATGTTTTCAACCAGAGAATAAGCATCACTATGTATACGGTCATTATTCTTGGTCCCTAAGGAATCAAACTTCCATAAGCAGTTGGAAACCACTTAACAAGTCTTTCCTAAACAAGTAATCCCGAAACAAAACCTTCCCCAACATTAAAACCGACTCCCACACGTTTTCCTATGTATTCTGGGAGTTCCACATATCTTCTTATGAATCGTGCCCTAAAAACATTCCCCACGCGCCTCAGCATTTCCGACGTGCAACAACACGCGGGTGCCATGAAGCAATCTTTTAGCTGTGCGTGCTGGCACGTTCAGAACCAGATTCTGACACCATTTTTACCATTGCATTCGTCTTAGACTCTTCTTTCCAACGCTATTAGAATCACAATCATTAGAATCTGTTTGAACTACTTTCACATCGACTGAATCCGTTTGGTTCATTTGGGAATACAAGCCAAATCCTAATATCTAATACAATACAATGTGTCACAATACTGGACTGGAATGTATTGTATATGATTGTACTAGATAGTATTGGATAGTATTGAATTAATTGTAGTACTCTACATTGTTTGGTATAGTATTGAACAGTACTACATTAGATTATGTATTTTTTGAAATAAATTAAATTAAAATATAATTATAAATATTTAATTAATAATTAAATATTTTTTTGTTAAAAAGACCAATCTTCTCGACCGCTAATGGATCGATCGATCTCTTTGACCGTTGGAGGAACTCTTTACACTAGTCGATCGTCGATCTCCGATCTCCTTGACTGCCGAAGGCCATTGATCGGTTGGAGAAGCATTGGTTTGGAGGAGGCTGCACCTCCTATTTTCTTCAAGGAGGAGACCATGCCGCCTCTTTTTTGCTGTGGCCTCGTTCTTTGCAGCGGAGGTGGCTCAACATCCTCCAAAAGTTATCATCGACGACATCGATGAAGGTTGCCGTGAGTGTCCACCAAGGAGGAGGCTCACCTCTTCTTCAATGGAGGAGGCACTGCCTCCATCTTTTTTAGGGAGGCCGGTCAATGTCCTCGACCGGTCGGCAACCTCGATGAGGATGCCGACTAGCCTCCTCCACGAACAGAGGACGACTGCCCCTTAAAGATAAGGCCTTATGTGAGGTTGAACAGCCCCTTGATGGAGGCTGTTCGACCTCACGTAATTTTCAATTTTTATTTAAGTTCAAATAATGTCTAATTCGATTAAGAAACACATCTGCCCATCGATAGTTTAATACAGTTCGGACCGTATAAAATGAGTACATCGTACAATTGAGTACAACTCTAAAATATTACCAAATGTTGTACTGTACTAAATCCGTACCATACTAAATTAGTAATGTACAGTGTACTAGTACTGTCCAATATGACTTACCAAATAAGCTCCTCTTAATAAGATTCTCAATTAGTAAACACATCTTGTAGTGATTGATTTTGACGAATGTCGCATATTGTCTTTGATTGCAGAGTTGTTTTTAGTTTTAGAAAAGAAAAAGAAATCTTTTCATAAAACAAAAAAAAAAAAAAAAAAAAGACTTTATTTTTTATTTTTTATGTCTTATCAATAAAATAAGGCTAATTGGTATCGATGCCCCTTGAACTATGTCCGAATCCGCACCTTACCCTCTATATATATTTTTTCGCCATTAAACCTCTCAAACTCTCGTTTATTAGCAATCCTCGACTGTAGATGGCTAGATGCCTCCTGCTCAAGGGGCAATAAGCCAAATTGTTTGCCAATAAATAAACGAGAGTTTGAGGAGTTTAATGGTGAAAAAAAAAAAAAAGTATAGTGGGTAATGTGTAAATTCGAGCATAGTTCAGGGGCATCGGTGCTAATTAGCTATAAAATAATTATTAAATCACATTTAATTTAAGTCAATTACATAAATGACATATTAAAATTATAGTTTTACATTTGTAAAAGAAATAAAAATCACAACACCGTTAACGGCATAATCTATTACATCAGTCACTCTCAGCCTCATTAACAAAAATAGATCGTATTTTCCAATTATACCCACCCATCAACCGTTCAACCCATTAATCCCACCAAAAACGCAAGGGCATATCCGTCGTTCCAGACTCATTTTCCTCTCCCTTCAAAAGCTCGTCTTTTACCATTTTTGACTGTAAAACGACATTCTCTCTCTATATCTGATTCTCTCGTCTTCACGACAACAAAACTGTCTCCGATTTTTAAATTTTGATTTATTTTCATCAAAATTTAGTAAAATTATAATGGCTAGGAGACCAGACGAGGAATACGATTACTTGTTTAAAGTGGTACTAATCGGTGACTCGGGAGTTGGCAAATCGAATCTGCTCTCCCGATTTACTCGCAACGAGTTCTGTTTGGAGTCCAAATCCACTATTGGCGTCGAATTCGCCACCCGTACTCTTCAAGTAACTACCTTTCTAACTAACTTTTTTCCCCTCTTTTTTGTTATCTCTTTCGATCTGGTGACTCTGATTTAATTGGTTTTTTTTTAATCTACTTTTTTAGTCTCTGATCCAGATTTATTTCGATTTTGATCTGGGCTTTGAGAGTTGAATTTTATCTTCATTTATTTACTTAATGTTAATTGAATAAATTTATTATGGATGGTGTGATTGATTTTTTTTTAATTGTTATAATTTTAGGTATTGATTGGATCAGTTACTGTTGTGTGTTAATGTAATTGTAATGGGCTGTTGTATTTTAACATTTTGTTTAATACTGTATATATGTTTTTTGAATGAGTTTATTTCGTGTTAATTAACCTCATATGCATTTACATAATTTAATTATTTATTATAGAAATTGAATTATTTTGTGTCTCGGTTATTTTGAAATAACCTGATTTTTCGGGTCTTTTTGGTATAAGATTTTTATTGCAAAGGATCGCCTTGTATATGTTAAGGATTGAAAAAATTAATTAAAAATTCTGTATTTAAATTTTCAAAACAAATTAATATATATATATATATATATATTGTGGAACTGTAATTGCTACCGAGCACACGTTAAGAGGACCCATTTTTAAATCATGATTTAACTTCTTTTGTTTTTCTTTCTGTGTGAGCATCTTGTGTTCTTAATCGGCATTGTTCTTCCAATCCTCATATCGTTTTACATTATCTCGTTTTTTTTTTTAAAAAAAATTTACATATTTGGATTGACACTGAAATTTTAGTTCCCATTTTGATTTTAACAAGCATGTAAACACTGAACTTAAAGTTGAGTGCTTGATTCCACATTTTGAGTTACTAGGAGTTGTCAAGGCTGAAGTATGGGTTGGTTTCGAGTTGGATTCAAGCCTTTTATTGCATATTTTGTGTTTGTGTTGATCTCTAAGATTACTTAAACCCACTTGAGTAGTTGAGTTAAGCCCTAGAGTTCTCTCTCTTGATAGTGAAGACATGTTAAATTAGGAAGAAAAATGCTTAGGTAGTTGTGTCACGGGACACGATTAATTTAGCCTTCGTGCTAATATTTCATTGTCTTTTGTAGGTCTCTCAGGACAGTCGTAAATATTAACCTCAAACTTTTTATGCCGATAGTCCCACGAGAGTGCTTCTAATATACATGTAATGAGCAGTGCAATAACTTTAGTAATTTTCATGGTCCTAAGTACTAGAAAGTAACTTTAGAGATATTCTTGGAATCGTATTGTTCCAAGAGCACTTTTGTAGTATTTGTTATATACATGCTTCTAAAATGATTTAGATTCAAAGTTTGTAACAATTGACTACAGTTTTTTGTCACCATGTAAATAGGAAGGTGACTTCATTTGTCGTAATTTTAGGCGAAAATAGAATGTTTTAGGGGTGGATGAGTGGAGGGAGAGGGAGGGAGAATTCATTTAAACAATTATGAAGTTATTGAAAAAATTAAAAAGCGTCTTAAATCTGCTTTGTGTTGTTACCAGGAAGAGTAATTGTCTTGTGTTCAGGTTGAGGGAAGAACTGTGAAAGCCCAGATATGGGACACGGCAGGTCAGGAGCGATACAGAGCAATAACCAGTGCCTACTATAGGGGTGCCCTCGGAGCTCTTCTAGTCTATGATGTGACCAAACCAACAACATTCGATAACGTGAGCCGGTGGCTGAAGGAGCTGAGGGACCATGCAGATGCCAATATTGTGATCATGATGATCGGCAACAAGACTGATCTGAAGCATCTCCGAGCTGTTGCAACAGAGGATGCTCAAAATTATGCAGAAAAAGAAGGCCTTTCGTTCATTGAAACATCAGCTCTTGAAGCAATAAATGTCGAGAAGGCTTTCCAAACTATTCTCTCAGAGATATACCGGATAATTAGCAAGAAGTCGCTCTCTTCAGGCGAGCCAGCACCTGCCAACATCAAAGAAGGGCAGACTATCGTAGTAGGAGCATCCGAGGCCAGCACAAAGAAACCCTGTTGCGCTTCATCTTGAAGAGAGGGCCTTTAATTTCCAACATTGATGTCCTCTTTTTGTTTGTGTTCCTTCATTTATGTTCATTTTTCACCCTCCACGGTTTTATTGTTTCAACTTCCATTCCATATTGTGTTTATAATTTCTTATAATATGTTGTCAGAATATTAAATGATTTTGTTATGGCAGTTTGCTGAGGCTTGTTACAGCTTTCTCTGGGAATTTTTCTCATTTAGGTTACAACTTTGATGGCATTATTTATTTATTTGTGTTTGCTTTGGCTCTTCTGGGTCTACAAAATATGAAATTTTGGATGCATTTAGTAGACATTTATATATAATCCATATTGCAGAGTTTCACAAGTACTTCTAGATCCCCAAAACATGTCTAGTTTTGGTAGCTTTAGGCCAGTTAGAATTTATAAACGATCATGTAAACCATAAAAATGTATGTATAAAATCATCATCAATGTGTTTGTACAATAAAAACCTCGCATTTTAAAAATGAGAATTTGGGTGGTTCAATCTCAAAATGAGAATTTGGGAGGTTCAATCTCACCACAATGTAACAATTCTCAACCACCAACTTCGGTGTCAGCTTTTACAGCACAGGAATATATGACAATTTTATACGAGTGACAACGGTTTATGCATACAGATTTGGTACTTGCGTCCAGATGAGAATATATATATATATATATAAGATTTTCAACTTTTAGCAAAGAGAAAACTTAAAGTGGAAAATATTTGACAGTTTGAAGATTCCATGTGATAATGCAGTCAACAAAAGTTAAAACTGTCTGACAATCTTCTAACATAGATTAAAAGTTACAACATGAATGGCTAACCACAGCAGTTGTTATTCTGCTGGATTGGCTGTCCCTTCATCTCCACAGTCCCTGTAGACTTGTTCGCGGTCGGCTGGTTACTCATTCTGCATGACAGAAAAGAAAAAGAATCATTTCACGGCTTATTTAGCTGGTTGAACCCAAAGTAAATAGGGTATAGATAAAAGTAAATAGGCAGCAAATTAGAATGGCAGAAGAACATCATCGTCTAATGAATGCAACAACTGTTTCAACATGACCACAACTACATACCAGGCAGACTGACCTTGCAAGGTCATCTTAACAATAATAGACCTTCAAGAAAGCTTGATGATATCCATTCTACATGATCTATCAGATACTAGACATATCTTCACTTCATAATTCCAGTGACTTACCATCGTAAACAAGTTATAAGCAATTATATCTAAACCTAAAGTATTCATCAAGGATAAGGAAGGTATATTTTTTTAAATATTCATGCATTGCACATATATTGCATAAAATGATGTTATTAATCTATCTAATTTAGGAAGATGTCACGCGACAACCACTTTTATATGTATGCTCTATGAACCCAGTATTTGAAAACAAATATACATTTTAAATAATCACACATCTACGTAACACCTCTCTGACATAGACCGTAGCTTCTTAAATGTGAGAGCCAACTACAAGTTCACAAACACCATGAATACTTTCCTCCACATTTTTTAATCAACCAGAAAGATTAGATCAAAATTTTAGCAGTTGAAAAATTATCATTATGATAATATCTAACCAGCAACCAAGTAAAATCAACATTTGCTAACAGAGTAACATGCAAAGGATTAAGGCATCTAAAATAAAGTAAGAAGGGAAGAAAAGACAAGTAGTTTTACCTTTTCTTGATCTCACTAGCCATGGTTAAGAAAGCCTGCTCCACGTTGATTGAATCTTTAGCACTTGTCTCAAGAAAAGGAATCCCGAGCTCATCCGCAAATGCCTGCATTATATTTGGATGAAAGGTAATATGAACAAGATAAACTATTATTTAATTCCCGAGAATATAATGATACTTGAAGGCCAATAGGATCAGGTCATTAGATAAATCAGTAATTCAGTATAAAAATATTTCATCATATTTCTACACCATCTTAACAATTAAGGTGTTGCAAAGTTCGAAACCTCAACAGATGTTAAAACTAATCACAAACCATCTTACAGTCCTCCATATTAGCCATCTCGAAAGGCATTTTACCTGACAAATACCTTGGGAAGTTCAAGAAATAAATTCTAAAAGAAAGAAAATCAGAGGAAAAAATTGAAAGAAATAACCAACAAAAATCAGAGAAAGAAAACAGGAAAACATTAAAGGAAGAAAATTAAAAAATCTAAAAGGAAGAAACGAAAGAATGACAGAAAATCAGGATGAAAGTAAATCTCAGGAAATATTAACTAAAGAGATCTCAAGGGAAAAAAGAGATAAAATCTCAAGAACTCAGAAAGGAAAATCTCTAAAATATGAAAGAAACAAAATCTTATAAAAAAATAATCTTATGGAAAACAATGAGAATTTGTTAAGCAAGTTTGCAGTTAATGGCAGAGATCCCAACTCCACATACAGACCAGTGTCCTGAGTGAGTAGAAACTCATTAGATAAGATGCATTTGAAAAAAAAATTAACCAATAGTCCAAAGTCCGTAAATAGAAGAAAGAAACTATACCTTTGCTGTTTGTGTGTCCACAACCTTGTCATCAACTAAATCACATTTATTCCCAACTAAAAGCTTGCATACACTGTCATTTGCATATCTATCAATCTCATTCAACCACTGCTTGACATTATTGAAGCTCTCCATCTCAGTGACATCATAGACAATCTGTTGCAATCCCAATACAATTAAGAACTCTTGAGATATTTGTGGACTAAAAATTTAGAAGTAAAGATAACATCATCTTCTTTTTAATAAGATTATATGGCACTATAAAATTCCCAGGATAGCTTTCAGACAGACTAATATTGATGCATCCAAGAGATTCACAAGTACAGGCTTACAAAACAATTCACTGATATAAAACAGTATATAATGGGAGGCAATAGGTCATAAAGTGTGTTAAAAGAATTAGATTATTCACTGGCTACTTGTAAAATCTACAAGAGAACCAATGATGAAAATATAAAATAAAATTAAAAATTAAAAAAAAAAAATAACAAGTAGAAATTTCAATATTAACAAGAGTGCATAAATGATGATTTTACATTTTTACCGCAGTTTACACATGATAAATCATATTCCATAAAACTGATACATTTATGCTCATGTGTCCTTATAAACATGGAACCTAACTAGAAAAAAAAAATTCAAGAATTATATGTCAAATGTTTGTCTAAATGCATTTGGAGATCATAAAATGAAGGACACAAGTTAAAAGTGGTAATAGGCACTCGTCATTGTCATATAAGTAGTTAAGTATATATTGTGAAGTACTGCTTGATGGAAGATGAAAAAAGGCATATTGTATGTACTATGTATATCCGAGGTTGCTTAACACCACATGTAATTGGAAGATTTGGATCTGAGACCAATAACATGCAAACAAGCATCTTGGCAAGTTATCACTTTCTGCTTAAAGAAAACCATAGGGGATTGATTCTTACTATAATCCCATGGGCTCCTCGGTAATAACTGCTCGTTATAGTCCGGAATCGCTCCTGTCCAGCAGTATCCCACTAAAAAGATGAACAACAGTCAAATGTCAGACACTGCTCTGGAGGCAGAAGTAATACTTAATCAAATAAATCAAGTTCATGCATTCTCATCATCCATTTGCATTCATGAAATACACAAAGATAATAAGATTGAAACTGGAAAATTATTTCCTCTTAACATCTAATCTAGCTTCCTTTGATACTTAGATTCGTATTTACGAAAATCCTCAAACACAAGCCATGGACATTACTATCTCCATCAAACAATCAAAACCCATGTCGCATCTATCGATTTTTAAGCAAATTTCAAGCATTAGCATTGTCACCAAGATAGCTAAGAAAAACTAAAATATGCTAAAATCCAAGCAGCCATATAATAAGCCCTAAAATTTCACTAAACATTCTGAGTGAATAAATAAACATCTGAATCATGATATATAAAGACAATCGTTATTCACTCACAATCTGCAACTTGATTGTCTTCCCTTCCAGCTCTACCGTCCTTATTTTCTGCAAAAATCAGCAAATACCTAAGTCTATCAAAATCATACATACATTTCCAGAAAATCACAAAAAATAGAACAAAAATCTAATTTTCTGCAAAGCAAGCAAGAGACTCACAAAATCAACTCCAATGGTACTGATGTAACTGTCCACATAAGAATCATCCTGAAAAGAAAAGAAAAAATCACAAAAAACCCTAATCGTTAATTAAAAGAAAAACCAGACTTAACTATCAACAACTTTTCCAATTAACCGAAATTTTTTCATGACAACGAATTTATACAAATCTGTTAAAAAGACAAAATTTTGGCAAATTTAATTTTAGTCTTTCAACACGTTTGTACCAGTACAACAAAAACTCCCTGTCCGCGAAAGACGGAGAGAATTCTCTTCATGAAAAACCTAACATTAACAGAGAACGAGAAATTCAAGCTTACAGCGAATCGGAGAAGCAGGCAGGATTTTCCGACGGAGGAGTCGCCGATTAGCAACAGCTTGAACAGATAATCGCTTCAATGAAACCAAAAAAAAATGTAAATACTGAGTAAATATTATCGTTATATATATATGAAATGCAATGATGGAAGGACTTACTATTCGTTGCTCATGATTTTGGATTTGAAAAAAAAATGGATGATTTTGTGACAACTTTTTGTTCTATTTTTGTTCTGTTTGGGGAATGGGGATAGAGAAAATGAAAATGGAAGGTAAAGTGTTTTTTGGGTTGTGAATTTGTGATGTGTTGTGCGTGTGAATAACGTGAAATGTGTATCTCTCAATATCTGTCAATCATAAAATGATCTCTCAGGTCTCAGCCCAATTATATTATTTATTTATATATTCTTTTATGAGCAAATAACATCATACTCACTGGGTTTTATCTTTTACGTTCGGAATCAACTTTATCTAAAATTGATACTTCCACCCTTACTGTTGGGTTTGATCGTTAAATTTAATATCATCCTTTTATACTTAATTTAATAAAATCAGAATTATTAAAAGAAATTTAAATAATAATAATAATAATAATTGATCTCCACCATCCAATATGACAATTGAGATCAAATTAAAAAATTAATAATTGGAAAAAAAAAAAAAAATTCTTAAATGGATCTCCACCTTCAAGATGGATGGTGAAAAACAAATAATTTTTCTTAAATGGATCTCCATTCTCCCCCTTCATGAAGAGGGGAGGCGTAGCGAAGGAGACGAGACCTCCTAGGTCCGTGAATCACGAACAAAAGAGCTGGGGAGGTCTTTCCTTTTCATTCGTAGTTAAGGGAGGCTAGAACCTAGCTGCCGTGAGCCGAGGGAGGTGGTGCCTCCCCATATTGCGGCAAAGGAAGGTGGAGATCTAGAGAATGAATCCAACCTTTTTCTTTCTTTTTTTCTAAGTTTTTACTTCTTAAAATTTTTATTTAATCTCCACCATCCAAAGATGGATGATGGAGATCCATTTTAAAAATATATTTTTTTCGGTTGTTCAAAAAAAAAAAAAAAAAAAAGATCTTCATCTTTAATATTTTTGAATTTGTGATTTAAAAAAAAAATTAATTAAATTCTTAATCCCCACCATCCATCTTTTGTGATGGACTTGCACATCAATTTATATATATATATATATATAAAGAAGTTTTTTTTTTAAAAAAAAAAAAACTTCTTTATATTTGATCTCCATGACTCCATCATCCATCTTTGAAAATGGATTGTTGATATCCATTTAAAAAGAAATCCTTTTTCATTTTTTTGTTTTTAAATCATTATTTACTTATTTAATTTAGGGATCAAGGATATTTAGTCTTTTTGAATGTCTGTCTCTGACATGGTCAATAGTTACAGCCATTGACTAATAGTAACGGAGATAAGTGTCAATTTTTGATAGAGTTGCTTCCGCATATAAAAGAGCATACCTCAAGGAGGTTGAGGGTTTATTTGCTCTTATTTTATTATTTATCATTGAAATTATTTTCAATTAGGTATGTTGTAATGACCATTTTGCCTTTATTTCCTTATTCGTAAAATAAAAATGTTAATGCTAGATTACAAGTTGTAACCACCATGTAGATCATAAAATGATATGTTAGTTAAAACACATATATCACATTGAAACTACCTAAATGCGTGTCTAAACAACCCTGGGGGGATTAATCAATTAGTAAATTTTTAGACCCAAACAAATAATTAAAAATCAAGTAAATAATGTAGAAATAAAAGAATACTTGATTTTTACATGGGAAAACTTCAGCTGGTAAAAATACACAGGATTAGCCTCGCTAGCCACAGAAATCCACTATATGAAAAGTAGATTACACCCTCAAGTGATACACAGACTTTCACTATCCACTCATCACTATTGGTTCAATCCTAGTAATATCCACTAATTCACTACTTTTGGCATGAGCACCTCCTAACCTACCCCTCGGGCCTTTTATAACGGGACTTGGCATTTGCTTGTGCAACCAACATCTTGGCCACAAGACTTTCCAGTTTGCTTATCAACTACCACTTATGGCTACAAGACTTGAACTCAAGAAGATAGTAAATATGTATAAGTAAACATGTAATGAATGCTTAAATGCAAAATATGCTAGACAAACATATAATGCTTAACTAGATGTTGAGTTAATTACCTAACAATCCTAGCTATAAACTAACCTTTAAACAATCTCCATAATTTCAAATATATGCAATTAATGAAGTTTAAAAGGAAAATAACAATAAATGAGATGTGTTTTGTTCTTACCTAACTATGGAGATGCTTAATGAAGACCCATGAATGAATTTGACATTAAATGAACATAAGAGAGGGATTGAGAGTCAATGAAGAAGGCTTGAAGACTTCTCTCTCTAAAATACTAGATTTCTCTCGCTTAAGATGATATTTTCGTGAAGAGTTGTGGTTGGAATGAGAAAGAGGGGTATATATAGTAAATGAAATTGCATCGTTTTGGCCCCGACGCTTATAGTGCTCCAAGTGCGACTTTGTCTCGCATATATAAAGTCACAAAAGTTACTCGTGTACATTGCAAGTTGCAAAATGTGACTTCATTTCTCACATCCAAAGTGCGACTTTATCTCGCAATTCATGATCTCGCAAATATTACTAGAGATCATTGCGAGTTGCAAAGTGCGACTTTATCTCTCACTTCACAAACTCACATGAATCCTTTTGAGGGATTTGCGAGATGTAATGCACACCACATTTACGAGAAGAAAATGGTCTTCTCAAGTGTTCAATCTACGCGCTATGACAAGCATACCAACATGTAAGCATGGAAGTTTTTGATCAACAGATGGAAACAAATTCCAACACAAACACACAAATCGTAAATCTAAATATAGATACGGAACAAGCATATGAGTTCACTAAACTCAAACAATGAGACACGCACAAATACAAAAGTAATCGTGATGCACATGTGTGTGTGTGTGTGTGGAGTGCGAACAACAAATGCAGTGACACATGTAATCAAATTTGTGTGTGTACAATGATGTACTACGAAGCAGGGACACAAATATGCAAATTGTTTGTGTGTGCCATAAGGTTGCTCAACGATGTAGGGGCATATATGAATAAATTTTGTGCGTGTGTGTGTGCACCTATTTTCTTCAAGAGAACAAGTCAAGTAGATATACCTTTAAAGCTCGGCTCTTGAGAATCTTGGGATGCTCACAATCACAATGTTGATGATCACATGAAGAACCTAAACAACTCATATAAAAGTACCACAATGTTTTGACATAGAAATAAGTCAATCACAAACTAATTGCACTTACACACATCATTGCATGTTGAATAAATAATTTAGACTTTCTATCATTACTCTCTATAAAATAAAATTCATAAATCATGTTAGGGCACAAGTTCTACATAAAAGGTGAATAAAAAACTAATATATATATATATATAGGTATAGTTTATTTAGCATCTAACAAATTTGGAAAAGTGTTTTTTTTTTTTTTTTTTTTTTTTTTTTTTTTGTCGAATGAGTCCCTAAAATTTGAAAAATTGCTTATCCCTATGACCTTTTTTTTTTCTTACGATCAACCGTCACAAAATCAGTTAAAAATCTATATTTTATATGCCTAAACTTTTAAATTCCATAAATATCATTTAAAATCTTAATTGAATATACCCCTCCTAATATTCGTACTTGGTGTGGGTTTCAATCATGGCTCCTTCACCCAAACCCCAAAATTTTTGCAATACTTAAAAATAAACACCATGTAAGAAATTTAAGTATGTTTAATTCGTGATTAACAACAATTTGGAAATTTTGATTTAACTTGTAATTCTAATAATATAAAATTATATTATATATACACTAATTGGTTGTGAGTTCGAGTTTCTCTCCCCTTCCTAAACCTCGAACTATTTTAATTTTTTTTATAAAAAAAAATACTTATAACAAACTCAATAGGCTAACTCAAATACATTAGTGGATTCACTTGTATTATAGGTTATTGTTTTAAGAGTATACACATCTTGACTATTCATTTCAAATACAATAACTAATTGTCAAAATCTACAATTAAATTAACAGTAATGCTACATATCTCACCTAAAATCCTACTTTTTTCATCCCAACATGTGGCACTTGAAATGTCAAATGGTGAGCGGATACATGTGGTAGGTGAGATAAAACATCATTAATGTGTATCTACTCACAATTTGACACCTCATATGCCACATGTATTGAGATGAAAATTTTGAGATTTTAGGTGGGTTGTTTAACATTATTCTTAAATTAAACAAACCTTGTTCAACGAATGATGGTGGAGGCACTTCCTCCATATGGAAATTGTCTCTTTTTTTTTTTTGAAAAAAAAAATTCGTTTTTCTTTATAATTTTATATTAATTTTATTTTGTTATATATAAAATATTAGATTTTTTTCTATATTTTTTTTTACATGTGGCATGTTCCTCATTTAAAATATGGGTGCGGATATTGACACCCATAAATATGATAATCACACTCATATTTATAAGTACAACCATGTCTAAAATTTAAAATTAAAACATTACTATAAACACCTATCTTAATGCCAATAGTACCTTTATTTAAATGAATGTTTTCATTTTAATATAATTTATTTATAAACCCTCTTAAATTATTAACACACCCAATTTTCATAAATGATAAATTCTTAAGTTCATTTAACTATACATTTTGGTTTCGATAATAACCATTAATTTGAAGGAATTCATTTGAGGTTTCGATAATAATCATTAATTTGACAAAACAACACTTTTGAGGTTTCGATGATAGAAATTAATAACACATTGCAGATTCAGGATTAAGAGGCTAGCTTGACCATCCGGCATTTTTGATTCAAACATATCTTTCCTTTGGAGCCATCAACAAAATTCAAACAAGGTAAATCCTATAACATAATTTCTAAGAAAATAAGCAACATAATTTCTAAGGTAAATCATGCATTATTCATCAAACAACAAGATGGATAATGCATGATGTGCACCTTTAGATTTTTGTATAGCAGGAGCGAATCTCTCGATGAAAGCAAAAACTTTTTGTGTTGTAGTGCTCACACTTAGACAACAATTACTATGAGTTTTTTCAACTGTTCTCAACAACGATAACTCTTCCACCAACAAGGTATGCAAAGTATCCAATAGTTGTTGCAAAATCACAGGAAAATTAAAATAAGGGGTAATTACCCTGGTGGCCATCGACTTTTGCCACCACTATCAAAATGGCCACCAGATGGGGAAATGGATGGAAAGTGGCCATTTTTGGCAAACATTATTACACTAATAGTCATTCTATCAAATTTCATCCATTTCCATCAAATTCCATCTAATAAATGACATTTTGGTAAATATAAAGATGACATTAATTTATTTTAGATATTTTTTGGAAATCAATTTTTTCTTTTGTTTTTGAAACAAATAATTATATTTAGTGTGTATATATACATATAGCATATCTCAAACATATATATGTGTGTGTGTGTGTGTGTATACATATATATATATATATTTATTTTCAAATTATCTCAAATATATTTTTTAGAATTTTTAGATTTTGTATCTCAAATACGTGTTTTAGAATTTTTAGATTTTGTAGCCTTAATCTTCTCAAAAAAGAAAATATATATATATATAAAGGATATATATATATATATATCTTTTCAACTTATATCAAGTATGTTTTTTAGAATTTTTAGATTTTATAGCCTTAATCTTATCAAAAAAGAAAAAAATTTGTATATATATTCCTTTTCAACTTATCTCAAATATGTTTTTTAGAATTTTTAGATTTTGTAGCCTTAATCTTCTAAAAAAGATATATATATATATATATATATGTTTGAGATATGCTATACGTATATACACACTAAATATAATTATTTGTTTCAAAAAACAAAAGAAAAAATTGATTTTTCAAAAAACAAATAAAATAAATTAATGTCATCCCCTTATTTACTAAAATGTCATTCAATGGATGGAATTGGATGGAAATGGATGGAATGACCATTAGTGTAACAATGTTTACCAAAAATGGTCATTTTATATTCATTTCCCCATCTGGTGGCCATTTTGATAGTGGTGGCAAAAGTCGATGGTCACCAGGGTAATTACCCCTTAAAATAATTAAAATAAATCTAGTTTCAAGCTTTGAAAAAGGTAAAGTACAAGGTGAGATCGTACCTTTTGCTACCAAACAAACTCAATGGTGTCATGTTGACTTTGAACATAAGCCCACTCTTTACCAATTTTCTCATAATTGAAGCAACTTGAACAGAAACTTTCATAGGTAGATGCCGACTCATGTAAGCTTTTTACATGCTTAGCAAAATCATAGGCTGCATCCCGTTGCATCTGTTTAATCTGCATGAAACAAGAACGAGAAACAATGATGGAAAATTAGTTTGACAAAAAGAGTAGTGACAATTGCATGACTTCAGAATATGAGATGTTACTTGAAATAGAATTAGGAATTTTTTTTTTTTTTTTTTTAATTAAGTGTTATAGTTGAAGATATGGGTGTGATTAACGGGTGTACATAGTATTTAGTTTATTTTTAATTAAACTAATTTGTCATTATTGGTAAATTCCTATTGAGATATTTTTGTAATTAAAATTTTTATTAAAATATGGGTATGCTTATCATATTTATGGGTGTCAATATCGGTACTCTTAAAATATATATATATATTCCTGAAACTGTTAAGTTGGACTAATGGTTTACTAACATATAGACCTATTTATGTATTTCTAAAAAAATACGGGGTTATAGCTCCTATAAAAACAAACATGTTAAAAATATATATATTCCCCGAAAAAAATTCCAATCATTAATTACAGATGTCAATAGATATTGGGCTCATTTGGGATAACTTTTACTTTTGTCTTTTGACAGTAGAAGAAGAGAAGTAAAAGCCTGAGCTTCTTATTAACTGTTTAGATAGTGTATTTCAAAAGAGCTTTTGTATCTAGAAGAGCTTTTGAGACTGTTTGGATGAAATATTTTAAAACATCTTCTAATTAGGATATTATATTTTTACCCTTATAAAAGAGCTTTTGAACATGTTTGGTAGGAACATTTTAAAAAATCTATTCTAATTATAATTTTACATTTGTTTTTTTGTTTTTTTGTTTTTTTTTGTTTTTTTGTTTTTTTTTGTTTTTGTTTTTACATTTGTATGTTAGTTGAGTAAACAATATATATATATATATATATATAAAATAAAAGTTTACTTCTATAGGAATAATATAAAAATTTTATTATTCCATTTTTTCTATTATATTTCAAGAAACAATTCTACTAAAAGAAATAAAGTAATTAAAATTCACTTAAAATTACTAATACATCCATGCATATTAGTTTACTACAGATCAAGTACGACAATTTTAAATAAAACCCTACATATAATGTTAATAATAAAATTATACAAACACGAGTTCTCTAGCAATTCTATCATGAACAACCCCCATCTCACTTTCATCTATTGATAAATTCATATATAATTTTTCATCCTCAGGCACGTAATCTTCATCTTTAGCATATAATTCAAATTCAACATCTGCAATGGCCCCTCTTCTTATGAAATTATGCAAAGCCATTGAAGCAGTAACAATAGTTACTTGCTTATCAAACTTATAATTAGGCATGTGTTGTAAAATTTTCCATCGTGCTTTCCACACGCCAAAACAACGCTCAATAACATTTCGTAATGATGAATGCACATAATTAAATGTCTCTCAAGATCCTGTTGGTTGACCACTAGTACAAAAGACTGGGAGATGATATCTTTCACCTTTATACGAAGCTAAATAAACCTTCATATTTGGATATCCAACGTCAACCAAATAGTATTTATCTGCAATATCAACTTCGCTCATTAATCAATAATATTCAAAGTAATTTATATATACTATATTTAAAAATACTAATTAAAAAAAAAATATCACATATCATCTGGTGGTCTAGGAAATTTTAACTCGGTGTTTCTTAATGCCTTTAAAAATATACGTGTATCATGTGCAGATCCTTCCCATCCCGGCCATACAAAAGTGAAAAGCATATCAAATCAACACACATTAATAATATTTTGGGTAGCAAAGGAAATCATTTCCTACCAATATATGGAATTTGTTCTTCCACCGGAAGTGACACACGAACATGCGTTCCATCTATGGCTCCAATGTAATCCTAGTAATAACCAAATGAATTTAAAAAAAAAAAAA
This sequence comes from Acer campestre, assembly GCA_954870605.1. Classification (NCBI taxonomy): domain Eukaryota; kingdom Viridiplantae; phylum Streptophyta; class Magnoliopsida; order Sapindales; family Sapindaceae; genus Acer; species Acer campestre. The sequence continues at coordinate 37,657,184 of OX940803.1, forward strand.
AAAAAAAAAAACATAACGTTAGTTTACTGAACAACAAATTACCATGTATTCATAAATTAAGTAGATACAAAATTACCTTAAAATATGGCCAATATTTGAGATTACTTCAAATGTAATGCGGGACTTCATTAAATTCTCTAGGTGGCCTAATTTCATCAAAAGCAAGCATTATCATTTTTTCAAGGACAATTCCAAATTGTCTACTCACAGTTTCACCCGAATGCTGAAATTTTTCTTGAATCATTCTGTTTCCAACACTATGTCACAAAGTCATCAAAAACATACCTATTACCTCCTTAAGCCTAACTCCTTTAGTGGATGTTAATCTGTAACTTCTTAATCTATCACATAATTTGATAAAAACATGTTTCTCCATTTGAAACTGCTTCTGACAACGTCGATCATTTCATTCAATATCTCCATTATGAACATCCATCTAGTACAGGGTGAATTTCTACACGGTTCTTTAATTAATAAATTATTGTGGTGATATACTGTTGCTCTAGCAACACTGAGAACAACCTCATTAAACTCAATCCCATCTCTAATGGCTTGTTCAATAAATTGTTCTTCAATTTCTTCCTCTGAATCGATATCCATTCTGCACTATATCATAAAACACCAATTCAAAACCAATTAATTTGAGTGATACTAACATTTTTGTGTCAACTGGGTTGGTTTTGACCAATCAAGATCTTTTAAAAAAAAATCCAGTATAGGTCCATATAATTGAATCCCATATGCAAATAGTCTCTTTCATACATGCTTTATTGTTATAAAACACATTGTTTGACACCTAATTCAACATTAGGTAGCACTACAAATAACAAAATTTATTAGTTTACTGAACACACTAAAACCATCTGCTCAAAAAAAAAAAAAAAAAAAAAAAAAAACACTAAAACCATCAAACCAACACTAACTTTTATTCATGTCTTACAAACCATGCATGTATACATAAAATTGGGCATTATACATTACAAATTCAAATTCGTGGGACAAGTAACATGTGATTAAATGCGTCTATTACCAACTCACGATTTCGAATATTTAAGCTTTGAAAGGTATCACATCAGCAAAAGTAATTCGTTGAAAACAAAGTAAATATCACTGTAAAAAAACCATAAACAAAGTAAATATCACTAGGTCATAAACATACATCATGTTGTTTATATATATATTTTTTACATATACAAAAAATGCCAGGTGTCTTATAAAGAGACAACCATTGATGATATACATATTATAAAATGTATCATACGTTAGCATAAAAGATTAGTTCTTTTCAAAGTATGACATTTCTACAAAAGCTTCGTTTTCCTTCACCTTTAATTGTCTTCATAATTAAGGTTGCTGATCTTTCAACCACTGAATTTGGTATTCAGGTTCCCTAAGAGCCACAAAAATCTACCTATTTGCCTTCTTTGTGAACAAACTAATAACCAATTTGAAAAGAGGAGTCATCGGTTCACATTCCGGCAAAGTAGCTAACTTATCAAGAACTTCTTGAACACTACAACCAGGTGGATCAGTTCGTATGTAAGAATTCTTATTTTTAATACTCTCACAAATATCCTCAAGTTGCTTGGATAACTTTGAGGATATATAATTGTTTTTTTTTTTCCCTTTCTTGAATTTCTTTCTATTTGGTTCATGTGTTTTTTGTTTCCGATTGCTACATTCTACTTCATTCTCATGAATAGCTTCTTCAGAATCTAAACTAGCATTATCCTCGGTCATGGAAGCGTGTGTATATAAAGGAGGCATTAAACCAGAAATAGGTGCCCAAGCCCTATCTCCAGTTACAGTAACATCTCGAAACAATTCATCTATTTTGAAAACATGCTCCAAACCTTTCACATGAAATTTTGAAGCTCCTGGATATTTTTGCTATGAGTTTGAAGTTAGTTTAATTTAAGAAGTTAAAATAAAAATTACAATAATAAATATTTTTTTTTATAAATACCTACTTGCAATTTCGCTTCCCACCATTCATTTGAAGCATCAATAGTTTGTCTCTCCATGTCCCAACCGAGTTCGGTTTCTCCTCTTACCAATGAATCCCAAAGTTGCCACTCTTTTTTCACATTGTCCCAATGATTTTTTAGTTGCTTTCAATCATATGTTCTACCAGTAATCTTATTAAAGTTTTCAATAAAGTTTTTCCAACCTTGCTTGCTTAGATGTGTTCCATTTCGATTACCAGCTCTAACTTGTTCTATAGTCAAATCAACCCAAATCTCATGTGTTTGTGGATACCATACTGCTTTTCCTTTTCCTTGTGCTCCCTCATTTGCCATCCACTTTAAAATTTAAAAGTTTTTAAGCTAATTATAATTACAAAATTACACACAAAAGACATATTTATTTATCAAGTGATGTACAATAGTAATAAATTTAAAGTAAACTCATTTGTGTGTTTACAGTGATATCAAATGTTGAATTATTTTATTTTATTTTTACAGTGAAATCAAGTGTTGAATTTTCTTTTTACAGTGATATCATAATCAAAGTGGTAGTGTATTTAGCACTTGATTCATTTATGCATTCTATCTACAACATCAAGTGTGTTGAATTTTTATTTTTATTTTTTCTGTCATCTTGATTTTGCAGCTTGTTTAAAGAATAATGAGGATTATGATTTTGCTAGGACAAAGAGCACCGCATTTGAAAAGGTTTGAGGGATTTACATGTCATTTTTAAAGCAAACTCATTGTTAGGATGTTTGTGTTAGGCTTGATTGCTTGATAGTCTATGTTTTTTTCAGGCTTGCTTGTTAGTCTAGTTCTAAATATCTTTTTTTTTTTTTTTTAACAATAAAATTTTATTGAAAAAGCCAACAACAGCAAACCAAAAGCCTGAGCAAAAGGCAAAACAACTAAAAGCCAAAACAAAGAGGCTACACCAGCAAAATCAAAAAACAACAACAAGCCTAAACAAGGCACCAATAAACAGCAAGAAAACAAAGACAAACATAGTTGACAAACAAAAAAGCAGAAAACCGCAGGACAAGCCACCCCAAACAAGCAACAACAGTAATGAAGCTAGCCAGAAACAGAGCACTAGAAAACAGGGGCCAAAAGGAAGAAGAAGACGAAAACCAGACAGTTCTAAATATCATAACTACAGAGTCACCCCAAACAAACACGCAAATATCAACTAATATCACCTCATTCCACAAAATCCCCCATCATTGAATCAAAAGAAAAAAAGTATAGTTTATAGAAGTATAGCTTGATCCGAAATTAAAGCTTTGAATCCTTTCGAAATTGAAGTTTTGAGAGCAAGAATGAGTAATTTTCAGTGACAAATTGTTTGAATATTTCTAGAAACACATTGCAAAGGGTGGATTTGATGACATTTTTTGCTATTTGGGAGAGATTAGGGATTTAGGGTTCATATGAGAATTTGAGGAAGAACATCGATGTGAAGAAAATCTGAAAAGAATGAGTCTGAATTGAGGTTTCTTATATATGAAAGAAAGGGGTAAATTTGGTAATATGAAAAATTCATTTAACTGTAGAAACAGTAGAAACAGCTTCCCGTGTTTTTTTTTAAGAAGCCCATTTTGGAGAAACACCTAAGTTGGCGCTTCCAATAGAAGCTCTTCTAAACTCAAGAAGCTCTTTTCCAATTTTACCCAAACAGCTCCAGAAGTGGCTTTTGGCCTTCAAAAGAGCTTTTGAGCCTCTCAAAAGCTCTCCCAAACGAGCCCATTAGCTCAGTAGAGAATCATACTCCACATCAAAGACCACATTGATTTTGAAATTATGATATATTTTTTTTGAAAGCTTTTACCATTGGTAGGATTCGAGTCGCTAACATGGGAGTCATTTACTCAAGCCCCATGTTTATCCATCTACCAGCTGAGCTACGCCCCTATTGGCCAGTAAATTTATTTTTTTATTTTGAAATTAACAGTAAGTTCATTTATTCACAACTTTTCATGATTTGGTTTAGAATTTTGTGAAATTTCTTTGATAATATATATTATTTTACATACATAAACATAATTTTTATGGCATAGTTTGGAGAGGTTACTAAAGCGAAAAATATAAATTGAAGCCGAGTATAAAACGTAAAACATAATCAAAAAATAATTAACTTTAAGTAATTTATTGAAATATAATCCTTGTAGGGTTTTATGATATTAGTATTTATTGGGTACACCCAAGATGGGTCCAAACCCAATTCCCCTTGACCCATGAAGCCCAACCCAACACAGGTTAATAACCACTTACATCAGTTATTGTAAATAACTGTCTATGCAGTAATTCTACAGACACCACTTATGCAGTAAGTGAGTAAAGATAGGACAATGTGATATAAAAGACAGTGTGTCTGTAAGTGGAAAGATTAACATACGTAAAATATTGATAAAAGAGAGAAATAGAAAAGAGAGGATTCTTATACTGTGGTTTGAGATTGAGTTCCATTAATTGGTGACTCTTTCCTGACCTGTGAAACATTCCATGATCGTTCCAGAACCGAAGAAAGGTACGTAATCTGATTACTTTCTTCTTATGTTATTATATGAATTATAATCGTCATTGGTATTAGAGCCTGAAAGAATGTTTTATGGTTAAATTTTATTTTTTTTGTGTTCATGATATGCATGGATCACTGTTTTAATGTTAGTTGTTGAATAACATGTGAAACTAATTGATAATTATGTTGGTTTTATTATATACACAATGTATGTGTTTAATAATACCATGAAATCATAATTTTTTGTTTGATCCATATGATACAGATTTTTGTTTCTGTTTTATGTAAAAATGTATGTGAATCTATGTGGCTTATTATTTTCGAAATTAGACAATCATCATTTTTGTGTGATTTTTTTTTTTGATGCCATACGTTTCTTTAATTATGTTGAATGCCATGAAGTTATTTTTTTTTCTTGGCTATTAATGAATTAACATATATGTTTTACTATAATTTTAAGAATTGCATGAATAGAATTATTTTAAAGTTTCGAATTCATTAAAATTACATGTAATATGTTTATGATTCTATATGAATTGTTTTATTTGTGTTATATGCCATGAAAACTTCAAATTTTCGCATTTGAACATTAAGACATAGAGCCCTAAAACCGAGACTTTGAGAGAGTCGTAGATGGTTATAATATTCATAATTTGTTGTCAATCTAGTATCGTTAGAAACTAGAGATCCCAAGCATTCCAAAGACACCGCAATCGCAAAATTTGGTCTAGTAACGAGTGAGAACGAGTCGATTGAAAACTAGGTCGGGGAACAAATTTTTTCCAGATTTTTTTTTAAAGGTTGAAGATGATTGAACAGTACCACGCGCTATTAGGGCGGCGAGTGTACTTCACCTCAGACCCATTTTTCAAAACCAAAGGCATTAATGGAATTAGGATGTAATTTGGAGTCGGATAGTATTTTTCCGGTGAGCATACGAGTCTGGGAAGGTGTGCGTGAACATGTGCGTAATAGTTATGTGCTGTTGAACGTGGACCACCCAGAGCGTGACACATGTCGACGTTATGTAAACAGTGACATGTGGTCCAATCCCCTGATGCCATTTGACATAGACGTGTCACACCAAAAACCGTCGACCTTTTTCGACGATCGGAGCGGTTTCCGACGACAATTACCGGTGATAGGAACAGTACCGGCGTCTGACCATCACTGGTCATTTTTTTGGTGCCAGTTTACCTGCCAGATAGGTTTCCGACGACCGACCAAATTTTTCGACACCATTTTTGACCACCGACCATTTTTTCTAGTGATTTTTTCGGCAACCCAAAGCGGTTTTTCGGCAGCAGATAGCTATTTTCCGACGGCCGGTGGCGGTTTTCTAGCAAAAAAAAAAAAAAAAGGTTTTATTTTTTTATTTTTCTTTTTCCATTGATTGTTTTTCACTCCTATGGGAGTTGAATATAAGCACAATAAATTTTAAAAGTTCTCAATTTTTTTTACTATCAAATTTATTAATGGGTATCTATTTTTCATTTCTCTATAGATTGAGGAAATGTGTAACCATAGCTCATCTGATATTGATCATCAGGAGGAGTACGATCCTCAAGAGGGTACTCACCACAATCGGTAGAAAATATTTCACCATTGTCGGATGACTTTGATCCTCAATAGGAGTATGATCCTCAAGAGGAGTACTCACCACAATCAATAGAGGATTATTCACTATTGTCGGATGACTCTGATCCTCAAGAGGAGTACTCACCACAATCGGTAGAAGATTATTCACCATTGTCGGATCACTCTAATCCTCAAGAGGAGTACTCACCACAATCGGTAAATAATTTTGTTTAATGATGGCATTTTGGGCAATTAATTTAATTGTAAAGTTGTAAAATTTTAAAGTGTGTTGATAAAATAATAAATAATATTATGTAATGATGGTATATAATTACTAAAGATTCAGAGTAAAACTGCCATTTTAATTAAAGTAAATAGTAAAAAGGGTAAAATTGTACTTTAACACAATTTGTTATGGTTGACGGTTAAATATTTGGTTAAAGGACCAAAGTGATGGATTTTAAATATATGAGGGATTAAAGTGATGAAAATGGCAAAGACATTAATAAAGATGAAAAATCACAAAAAATATGGGACTTATGTGAAATTCTGCGAAAAAAAGGAAAAGAAAAACATGATAAAAAATAGCAATGAAGAAACGAAGTTCTCTTCAAATAAAAAAAAGAAAAAAAAAAGTTCTTCTATGTTTTTAGATAATATATATATATATATATATAAAATCAAAGTTCACATCCATTTTAAACAAATAAAAAAATCTTTTCAGTATCGCCTTCAAAAATCTAATATATATATATTTGATCATCTTTTGCGTATTATGTTATTTAACAAGAAATTTTGGGATATGACCTAATGTGAATTATTTCTAAATTAGGGTTTATCATAAGTTTTTTTTTAATTTTTTTAATTTTTTTTTTAATTTTTTATTTTTAATAAAGAGATATAATCTAAGATATGATTGTAATTAATTGATGTACATAGTATTTTGTTTATTTTTAATTAAACTAAGTTGTACTTATTAGTAAATTTCTATTGGGATATATTAGTAATTAAATTTTTTATTAAAATATATGTGTGCTTATCATATTTACGGGTGACAATATCGGTAAAAAAAAAAAAAAAAAATACAAATGAAAGTTTGTTTACTTGCCTTCTATAGCACTTTGTGTTAGTATGAATGAGAGCAAGAGAATACTAGTTTTAAATAAAAATCTATACACAACTCATCTTTTAAAACGTTAGATGATCTAACTGAATACTTCTTCTTTGAAAAAGCAGAAGTATCACACGGGACATTTTATTCCCGGTGTAATAGTCTGTCCCTAAAGTTTGATAGCTTGTTGTTCTCATCCAGTAGTGTGGGTGGATACTGCCTAGAACAGCAAATGGAAGCATCAATATTGCCTCGCCCCAGAATGCAATACGCCAATTAAAATGACTTCCAACCTACTATGCGATGATTATTATAATTTAGACCCAAAAAGGCAAGAACAACATCCATCACAACGATGATGAATTCAATGTATTTTTATGTTATACCTTTTTCCTTGTATAAGTGTGGGGCATTCTCCACTTGCATTACTTAACAATGATGTGATTTCCATGGCTTCTCTTGCATTACTTTAACTTTGTTTCAATTAAATTGACATGGTACCAGAGCTTAGTATTTGGGGAACAACCTTCTGCTGCCAATACTCAGTTTTCAAATAATTTTTAGTTTGCCATCTGCTGCATCCAGAGCCCATTGAGGGCAATTTTGGTAATTGCATTACCCTATATGTGATGAGAAAAGAGTAGAGAGTGGGGCAGCACACAAGTACTTTGAGAGGGGAAGGCAGCAGCCAAAAGTGAAATAGTATGGTGTGATTGGAAGCCAAAACATTAGGCGAGCTGTTTCACTCGCCAAACCTAATTTCTTGGGTACCGAACACACCAAACTGTTTCACTCTTGGCTGCCACACTCCCCTCTCAAAGTACTTATGTGCTGCCCCACTAAGCAACCCAAAAACTATATCGAGGAAAGGCAGTTTGAATAGGAAAAAAGCAGTGATGATGAACTCAAAATATGAAGTATAATAAACACTTACAAATGATCACACACACAGCCGTAAACAATGCTAAATCTCATGCACTTAAACATAGCCAAGCGCGTAGCCAATTGGAATACACATGTAAAATATTGAAAGCCATGCAGTTTTCCGATAAAAGACTGCATTATCAGATGAAGCAGTCATTTCTGAAAAGCAAAGAGAGAAGAGAAATATATCAACTTAAATGTTGAATTCAATATCAAAAATTTGTACTACAACCAATTTTACAAACTTAATCATTTGTATTCATAAGCTATTAAGATTTTAAACAAGGATTTAAGTTTAAGAACTTGAAATCCAGATGACTATCTCAGCATACCACAACGAAAAAGCCACACCTCAAAAGGGGATTGAACTTTTAAAATAATCTGAAAAAAGACTCTCAACTTCAATGGAACTATGCAATTCATTCACACCTGCCACATGCTAGCTTTGTGGAAAGCGAACTTTGGCCAATCAATTCTATAAGCTCCCCTAAATAGTGTCTTCCAAGCATGGGGAATAACATGAAACCTAAGAGAGCAAAGGATATATCAAGAAGGGGAAGGGGAGTAGTAAAACTGAAGGATTAGGACATTTAACCAACTCTTTCTCACACAAAATAGATGTGTATATCATTCAAAGAAAATAATTATATATTCTGAAAACCTGTGAAATTGGAAAGGTGGGAAATTGGTGGTTTGCACACTTTGTGCTGTAATCAGTGGACGAAGTCAAGTCTATTACATGTCAGTTCTCAAGTGCAAGATCTGAAATCTTAAAAGTTCCTAATGAAAGGGGGCTATATAAAGAACAGAACATGATAAAATCACCCAAGTACTGGTAATTTTTACCTACAGAACTATATATCTGAACTGGAAAGCATTAATGCACATGCAATCTGCATATGTAAAGGCTATCTGATGAAGATTAAACAACTTCATCCATATTTTGATTTCATTACAATCATTAATCAAAAGTTAGAAAATACATTAAAACAACTACTGCTTTATTTGTAATTTTTCTGAAGAAAGCAAAACAATGAAGTAGCAAGTCACAATATCAATAAATGATGCCTCGCCAAACACCAACTAGCCTGGGGAGATAACAATAGCACAATATCAAGTGAATGCAATACACTGTGCCTTAACAATGAAGTAGATAGAAAGCAGAAACAAAAATGAAAAAAGATCAAAATATAAGAAACTGGCTTACATGCAAAAGATTGTAATGGACCAGAAATCCATTGAAAAACCACAACCAACTACAGCCCCAAAATGATAATGCTCATTACAAAGTTGATTGTAATGGACAAGTGAAATGTTTTGAGAGATGTATTCACTTTTTACACCTGGTGATTCCTATATATACATATATATATATATATATATATTGAGCAAGATACAAATGTCCGTGGAAGGATGGAGAAGGGAAAGGAAATGGGAGGATGAAGAGATGTTTCCTTTATTTTGTATGCAAAGATAACAAAGGAGCACTGATGCTCTTGGAGCCATCAAAATTAATCCTTCCAAAGTTGGATGAAAAAATGGAAGATATAAAGCAATTTCCAAGGGATGACTTTGGTTTACAAATTTATCTTTTTACCCTTCCAGAATATCTGGAGATGCAATCCCATCTTAAGGGAATAGAGGCAATTCAGAAACATATGACAAGCTCTTATTTACCCCAATAACTAAACAACCAAGATGATCTCCACTCAATCCTCCTAACTCTTCCTATCAAACTATTCCCTTCAACTTCTCCAGAGTCCGGTCCTCTCACCATTAATAGGTTATAATAACTTACAACCAAGACTGACTTGATCAGAATGCAACATGCATTTGCAACAGCCAGCTCAATGACACACTTAAAAATAAAGCACATATGCTTTAGCCAAAAAATGAGAAAAAAATAAAGTGCTCACCTGTGCTGAATTTGTGGTCCGGGTTAGGCCTGACGCGGTTCCGGTTCCAGGGTTGGGTGGAACCGAAACCGAAACCGAAACCGAAACCGAAACCGGAACCGGCATAGGCCGGTTTCGGTTCTGGTTCCACCGGTTCCGAACCGGAATTTTATTTATTTATTTATTTATTTTTTGTTTTTGTTTTTTTTTTTTTTTTAACATTACAAAATATTACATTTTATTTATAAAAAAATAAAATGTTAGAAAGGACATTGTAGAGTATTGAACCATGGCCCATAACCCTTGTCCAAGTAAATATGTTTTACATTCCTTTCTCCTCATTTTTATATAGGTTAGACATTTCATTCACTTCTCTATTTTTCCAATGTGGGATGTGGGATAAGGGATAAGAAGTCATATTATGCATTTTTAACAAATATTTATCAATTTTTTTTCCTTAAAACTTAAAATATTATGCATTTTTTAACAAATAGTTTTAAATTAAAGGAAAAAAAATTGATAAATATTTGTTAAAAATGCATAGTATGACTTTTTATCCCTTATCCCACATCCCACATTGGAAAACCAGAGAAGTAAATGAGATGCCTAACCTATATAAAAAGGAGGAGAAGGGAATGGAAAATATAATTACTTGGACAAGGGTTATGGCCATGGCACAATACTTTACAATGTCCTTTCTAACATTTTATTTTTTTTTATAAATAAAATGTAATATTTTGTAATTTAAAAAAAAAAAAAAAAAAAAAAAAAGTAAGAACCGGCCGGTTCCGAACCGGAACCGGAATCCGGTTTGAACCAGCCGGTTCCGAAATTTTTGGAACCGGCCGGTTCCGATTTTCCCGGTTCCGGTTCCAGCCGGTTCCTCCGGTTCGAACCGGAACCGAGTCACCCCTAGTCCGGGTGACCTTCCAAATTTAGATGTTTACGAAGCTATAAGAATTTCACACACACACACAAAAAAGCAGTAAGAATTGATGATAATTTTAACAAAAATAACAAGAAATGAGCTTACTTTACTAAAATCTCTAGCCATCAAAATAATTTTTATGTGGTATCTTAAAATGTGGCCTCTTGTTTACACAAACATGAAATAACTAAGTTGCTGTTTTTGATAAACAATCGGAGTGAAAAACATACTCTCACAATTCCATATATCTAATTCGGCACATTAGTTTAAAATTGAACTAAAACCCAATGAATACATTTTGAAACAAATTCCGGTTCTGCATCTCATAACAGATGCAAACACACCATATTGAACTTCAAATCAATAACTCAAAGACCAAATATTAGCCAGTGAAGGTAATTGATAGCTGGTTCATTCTCCAAGCGTCAGACAATAAGTTTTTCTGGTTCCCTAAATAAGAAAAGAGGAAGGGACAGATGGAGAGAGTGAGGCAATGAGAGATGATCAAACGTGAGTCCGAAATATAGAAACCAAGCCACTAGAAATATCTGAAGGAACAACTAACCAGAATCAACAGCTTTAATTTCTCTTATTGTAGCATCAGTGGAAATCAATGGTTTAATAAAAGAACTGCATGAATCTGGTATCGAATCACGGGAAGAAAACATAACTCATAAACTTTACAAGAATATTGACAAACATAACATTCAGTAAAATGGAAAGTAGCAAGTAGCTTGACATCAAAGTAGTAATTTGTATGCTCAGAAGTCAGAAGATGTAAAAGCATTTGTACTTCCTCCATGCAGCGCAACAGAAAGATAAACCAAAAGACAAAAAGATACCAACACCATTACTCATCCAGATTACAGGGATCAAAATAGAAAAATATGAGGAACAACCTGCTCAACATAATTCTGCAATTCCATTCTCCCAAACATAATTCAATCCCTTTTTTTCCTCATACCAAAAATATTGCTAAGATTAAACTCCTTCAAAAAGAAAAAAGACTGCAGTCTTCAGACACCTTAAGGACACACATTGGACAAAACATAACTAGAGCATTAGTCCACCTGCTACAAATATAAATTGGGTCAACAAAAATTGGACACCAGCACCAAGGGTTGAGTAGGGACTAAAAGTTAGTTCTTTTCTACGTCAAAATACAATAACACCATGCAATGCCTCCACTGGAAAACATGAATAAAAGTAGGACATAATCTCAACTAGACAACCAGTCACAGCATGTGCTTCTGAAACAGAAAGTAAAATTTGTCACAATTATTTTTTCTTTAATAACATCCAAATCTTCAGTTCAATCTAGGAAAGCAACACTGACACGAAGAAAAAAGACAGAACTAAAATAAAAAAAATGCACAACTTAATATATCATAATTCAGGTCACATACCTTTTATACCCATAAAACATTCTCCATGCATATAAGTCCAATAACTTTGAACAGTAACAATGCATTTGACCTTGAAATATGTGTCCAGCAACCTTACCAAACATAGTAAAATTTGTCACTTCCGAATCATATGTGACAAATCATAGGCCACCAAAGTAGTGGACAAACCACTTCTTTATCATATCCTTTTTTTTTTTTTAACTATAACTTATTTGGGAGTTGGGGAGGGAGACATGAACCCACATTCTCATGTTGGGTGTGAGGGGATTACCACAAGACAACTCAACTTCCACCAGTTCTTTATCATATCATAAACTACATCTACATGGGTACTATTCAAACTTTGTCTATGTCAATTGTTGTTTAACCTTGACTAGCTTAAGCCAAGCAACTTAAGCTTAGTCTAACTAGGTTGACAGGAGTCATAACAGCATCAATTTTTCTTAACCACGATGAGGTATTTAGTGAAGATATGTAATGTGGCAGCTAAAACCTAAGTAGAAATATAAAACAAGATTCAGCAATAAATTGCAGCTTTCCAAGCAAGAGAGAGAGAGACAGAGAGAGAGAGTACATATAATGGTGTGAAAATATTCAGAGAGTAAAACTAGGAGGAAGTGCCATCAAACACCAAAAGACCATACTAGAACAATCTTAAAGGAGAAGAAAATTCCCAATGATGGCAGCCAAGAAACTTACTTGTGAACCCTTATGTGACCAATAACATGCAATGAAGTACAAAGCAGACCTGGATGAAACCATAAGGCTTAAGCAAACACTAGGTAAATTACTAAATTATATAAAAGAAAAACAGTTATCAAGCATAGGCCACATTTCAAGTTTGCTAAATGAGACAATTTGTCAAGTATCAACCAATCCAAGCTCTCTTGGGGCACGAACGCATTTTTTTCATCTTTGCATGATTTATTCACAAAGTTTCGGGCATTACAGCACTCTTGGTTAACGTAAAATTATCAAGAATTTAAGGGAGTCCTTAACACGGGTGATTTGCATTGTATTGAACCTTAGGAATACAGGTTTTCTTCTTTCACATACATTCCAGATTTCTTCTAATTAACACAGAACTTCTTTGCAAATTGGGACAAATGTGTCTCCACTTGAAATATTGTATAATCACATGAAGCTTTGTTTGAAGAAAGAAAAAAAATCAACAATTGAACTGCATCTTACTGACTCTTTGCTTTTAGTAAAACTTGAAAGAAAAGCCAAATTAGCTGGCCCGTTCCATCATCAATGTAAACTATCAGATGTGAAACTTCAACCAAGTTTTGCATACATTTTAAATTAAATAATCATGAATACATCAGAGAATTCATAGTATAAACATGGTGAATTACACTACAAACCAGGGAAGTTTTTGTTTCTAAAGAAGCGAGTAAATGAACTCCAAATAGCAATTTGCAAAATTCAAAGACTGCAATACAACGTTATAATGGGACAAGCATAAAACAACCAAGTTTGTTCGAATATATCTATTGCAACTATTTCTAAAGCTAAATAAACACTAATGCAATTCCATTTGTCAAGCAGAAGGATATAAGTAAGTTTGTATCAGCCAACCACGACAAGTCAGAGAGCTAGTCGCTCCATTTCCTGCCTAGAGAACTGGGGAAACAAAATGAAAAGGGGAGGGAGGGAGAGAGAGAGAGAAAAGTACAAAGAAATTCCTAGAAGAAAAGAAAGACAATTGACCATCCAAGCAGGTAAATAAAAAATTTGACCAGTATTCTGATATACCATGGCCAATGATTTTACTAAAAACAATTCCCTAATATCATTGTTCAATTAAGGGGGACTCCAAAGATGGTTAATTTGCTTGAATCTCTTTTTCAAAAGAAAAATGTTTACAAATAAATGTTTTGACCTTCTTTATACATAATCCCCATAAATACACAGTTTATGATGGTTCCTCGTGGTGGGCTGGTGGCTGCTCCTGATTTTAAAAACTACAAAAGGCAAATATCACAACCAAGAATAAAAAGGTTGTAGGTGATAAACTCTTTCCTAAATTCTCAACCCGTTTTTCAGCTGATGGTGCTTTTGTCATGTGCACACATGCCTGATGGAGTAAATTAAAAAATGTGCTGAGAACATATGCTTCTCCAATAGGCAAATAATTCAGAAGAAATTTTGGTTCTATATGCATTCATGTTGCATGCAAACTTAGGGTGCACAAGAGGAGGAGCTCACATATAATGTTAATAAATGCAAAGTGACAAACTTCAAAATTAAGTTGAATTATAAGAGAAGAGAATTATGTTTCAATGGGAATTGTTATAAAACAGAGGAAGAGAGAAAATGTTATCAAACAGAGAAAGAGAGAAAGAGCATCGTTTTTATTCAACTGATATAAAATGTACAGCAAAGGCTTATATACAAAGATTTTAACAAAGTAACAAACTTCTCCAATCCATCAATGACACGTGGCTTTAGTTATTACACCTGTAACCACACTAAACTATTACATTCAAGCTTTAATACTCCCCCTCAAGATGGAGCATATATGTCTAAGAAGCCAATCTTGCTTATCAAGTGCTGAAACTGAGTAGGCAACAGAGCCTTTGTAAGAAAATCTGCAACCTGATGATGCGTTGAAACATGTAAAGGTTTGATCACACCTTTTTGCACCTTTTCCCGAACTAGATGACAGTCTATTTCTATATGTTTTGTCCTCTCATGAAAAACTGGATTAGAGGCTATATGCAAAGCAGCTTGATTGTCACAATAAAGTGCTGCAGCTTGTGAGTGATTAACTCCCAATTCTTTGAGTAAAGAAATTAACCAGACAACCTCACAAACAGTATTTGCCATTGACCTATATTCAGCCTCTGCTGAAGATCTTGACACTGTGTGTTGCTTTTTCGACTTCCAAGAGATCAATGATTCACCAAGAAAAATACAAAAGCCGGATATAGACCTCCTAGTATCCGAACAAGCAGCCCAATCAGAATCAGCAAATGCCTTTAAATGAGGCTCTGAATTTGCAGGGTAAAACAGACCTCTACCTGGAGAACTTTTGAGATACTGCAATATTCTCATAGCTGCTTTGTAGTGTGGAACTCTAGGTTTAGACAAAAACTGACTCAACCTATTAACTGCAAAGGAAATATCAGGTCTAGTAATTGTGAGATACAACAGTTTTCCTATGACTCTTCTATACATTGAAGGATCTTCAAGTAACTCACCATCATCTTGTGTCAACTTGAGGTTTGCTTCCATAGGCGTACTAATTGGTTTAGCTCCCAACAATCCAACATCTGCCAATAACTGAACAGCATAAGGCCTTTGTGACACTAAAATGCCCTTATCAGACCTAGCAATCTCCAAGCCAAGAAAGAATCTAAGCTCTCCAAGGTCTTTTAGTTTAAATCTGTTATTCAACTTGAGTTTCAAGGCTGCAACTTGCTCAACACTATTACTGGCCAAAATAATGTCATCTACATATACTAACAAAGCAACAAAGTCTGGTCCTGAGTTTCTAACAAACAATGAATGATCAGTGGCTGATTGTCTAAAACCTTCTTCTAGTAAAGCACAAGAGAATTTAGCATACCATTGTCTTGATGCTTGTTTCAAACCATAGATAGACTTATGTAGTTTACAAGCTGGATTAGATGACATGATCTCCTCCTTAGGACTATACCCTGGAGGTATGGTCATAAAAACCTCCTCATTTAGCTCACCATGCAAGAAGGCATTGTTAACATCTAATTGATGCAAAATCCAACCCTTGATATAAGCAAGAGTAAGAAGAAGCTTGACTGTAACCAGCTTAGCAACAGGAGCATAAGTATCTGTAAAGTCAATGCCTTCCTGTTGTGTGTACCCTTTAGTTACTAGTCGAGCCTTATAGCGCTCAATTGAACCGTCAGAATTATGCTTGACTTTATATACCCACTTGCAGCCAACAGTGTGCTTGCCAGGAGGTAAATTGACAATAGACCAAGTATGATTAGCTTCTAAAGCATGAAGCTCATTCTGCATGGCAGCCTCCCATTCTGGATGTCCCTTAGCTTGGTGATAGAACTCAGGTTCCCAATGAGCTGATACTGATAAAACAGCAGCTCTAAAAGATGGAGAAAGTCTAGAATAGCTAAGGACATTTGAAATTGGATAAGTGGAAGTATGATCAAGATATTTATTGTTAACAAAGCACAATGATAGTCTTGTAAATAAAAGGGTCTTCTCACTGCTCTCTTTGATTTGGTGACAGCAGAAATTGGAGAAGAATCTGAATTTGGAGCAGCAAAACTCCCTTCAGTAGAAATGAAATTAGAAGGTTGAAGAGCAACTTGATCCATCATGGTAGAATCACAATCTGGATCTAATATGGGACTGGAAGAATCATTGATATCAACAGAATCTGGAAGTGACAGAGGCAAAACACGTTCATGAAACAGATCATGAGTGGCAGCTGATCTGTGAACGGAACCAGAGAAAGGAAAAACTTTCTCATGAAAGGAAACATCACGAGAATTAAAGACCTTATTAGAAGCAATATCTAGTAACTTATAAGCCTTCATACCAACTGGATAACCAAGAAACACACAAGCCTTAGATCGAGCTGAAAATTCATCTCTAGAGCTAGCCAAAGTAGATGCATAGCATAGGCATCCAAAAGCCTTTAAATGTGCATACTGTAGAGGCTTGTTATAGATGAGCTGAAATGGAGTTTTGTGTTGAAGCAAAGAAGAAGGTATCCTATTTATCAAATAGGCTGCAGTAGAAACACAGTCACTCCAATACTCAAGAGGCACATTGGATTGAAACAACAAAGCTCTAGCAACATTCAGCAAATGCTGATGTTTCCGTTTTACCACAGAATTCTGTTGAGGTCGCTCAACACAAGAATGTTGATGTATAATACCAAGTCTAGAGAACAAGTCTGAAAAATTGAACTCTTTAGCATTATCTGATCTTATAGTTTTAACCACCCTGTCAAACTGTCTTCACCATAGTTAAAAACTTAGGTACAAGAGTTTGCACTTCAGACTTAGCTTTCATCATATAAACCCATGTATATCTAGAAGAGTCATAAACTAAGGTGAGAAAGTACTTGTAACCTTCAACAGTCAAAGTATGAAAAGGACCCCATACATCACAATGAACAAGATCAAAAGGATAAACAGATAGATGATTGTGAGAAACAAAACTTAATCTTCTTTGTTTAGCATGATGGCAAACGGTACAGTGAAAATCTTGTTCATTAGTAAACCTAAAATCCAAGTTCTTGTCTAAAGGATGAGACTTAATACAAGAAGGGTGGCCTAGTCTATAATGCCACAATGTAATATCAGTAATAGGAGTATCAATACAAGCTGAGTAAGCATGAGGATTCTTATCTGGGAGCTGCAAATAATAAAGATTGCCAATCTTCTTACCCATCCCAATCAGACTGTCCTGTGATGTGTCCTGAATATAATAATGATCAGCATAAAATTTCAAGGAGCATGAAGCACTTTGAAGCAGAGCACTAATAGACAACAAATTGTATTTGAAATCAGGAACATAAAGAACTTTCGTCAAGACCAGATGGAGAGATAGAGGGACTGTCCCAATCTTAAAAATAGTAACCATATGTCCATTAGGTAATTGAACTGATGATCCACTAAAATCAATATCAAATGAAGAAAATAAACTCAAATCATGACAGACATGATGAGTAGCACCACTATCAATAATCCAAGTAGTAGAAGGAATAGAAGAGCCAATACCAATGAAGTTGGAGGCCACAGGATATGAATCAGCAGAACTAGTTGTGTGAAGTTGAGAACTAAGAAGAGCAATCAATTGTTGACATTGATCAGAAGAAAGACTTGTCACTGCATTGCTCGGAGTAAACTGTGAAGGAACGGCTTCAATGACACCCGAACTAGTCTGATTAATGGAAGGTTTGAAGTTAGATTGTGCAGAAGCATTAGATGATGATCTTCCATTGCCTTTTCTGAACTTAAAACCTGGAGGGAACCCATGTAACTTATAGCATTTATCTTTAGTGTGACCAGTGATACCACAATAAGCACAAATAGGTCGTTCACCTTTTGCTTTTCCAGAATTATAAGTTCTATAAGAGGAAACACTAGAAGAATTAACATTGGCCACAGCAAAAGGACTAGATTCTGAGGAATAAGAATTGAGACTTCTCAGTCTTTCTTCTTGAACTACAAGAGAAAAAACTTTGTTGATAGAAGGCAAGGGATCCTGCATCAAAATCTGAGCTCGAATTTGGGCAAAAGATTCGTTAAGACCCATAAGAAACTGCATAACATATTCCTGCTGTTGATAATCAACCAAGGCCTTCATGCCACCACAAGAACAGACAGGAATTGGTCTAAAATCCTTTAGTTCATCCCACAATATCTTCAATTTGGTAAAATAACTAGTAACATCAGATGATCCTTGAGTTAAAGCATGAAGAGTTTGTTTAATTTGAAAGACCCGTGGACCATTGCTTTGATTAAATCGATCTTGAAGATCGTTCCAAACCTCAAATGCAGAATCGATATACATGATGCTATCAGCAATTTCTTTCGACACGGCATGAAGAATCCAAGACATAACCATGCTATTGCAACGAATCCAAGAATTATACAATTCATTATCAAGGGAGGGATTGAGGAGAGTACCATCTACAAAATTCAATTTGTTTTTCGCCATGAGAGCCATCTTCATAGCGCGACTCCAGGAGTTGTAATTATCTCCAACAAGAGCAATGGTAACCAAATTGAGATTTGGATGATCACTATTGCTGAGAAAATAGGGATTACTTGCGTCTTCAATCGAAGATCGACCAGTGACATCCAAACTGGAAAACCGATTAGCAGGGACATTCGAAGTAGCTTGATTCCCGCCATTGTTAGAAGTCTGAACACCTCCACGAGCCATGAAGATCAAAACAGAACTCGAAGACTAAGCACAACGAAAACACGCTTATCGGTGCTCTGATACCATGTTATAAAACAGAGGAAGAGAGAAAATGTTATCAAACAGAGAAAGAGAGAAAGAGCATCGTTTTTATTCAACTGATATAAAATGTACAGCAAAGGCTTATATACAAAGATTTTAACAAAGTAACAAACTTCTCCAATCCATCAATGACACGTGGCTTTAGTTATTACACCTGTAACCACACTCAACTATTACATTCAAGCTTTAATAGGAATCTAAGCTTCTGACAATCTTGAGGATATTGCAAGCTTGCATCTTTCTAAAGATTTTTCTGGCTTGACTTCCAATCTAGGACCACTTAGCTCCTAAAAGCCACAAGTCAGCAACAGTGCTTGTGTCGCTAACTTTTGGTTAATATCTAATAGTTCATGATCAAGTAGGTGCCCAATATAATATAAATATATATATATATACATGGTCCTGGAATTTGGCAGTAACACATAATACAAACCACAGAGTTACGTAGACATCGATTCAACAGATACATACCATTAAGTGTATAAACATTGCAGTTTATGTGAAATTACCTCTGTATAAACATCAAGTGTACAAACATTAAAATAATAAGATGAGATGAGTTATGATTAGCAAGGAATATGTACTACCTATACACAAAGCATGACTGACAAATTGAGGCCATCACTGACATTATACATTACAGCCATGACCATGGAACCTTCTTGAGCCCAATCAGCTGATGAGTTGAGTGCAATTACGTTTGCTGTCCTTAGAGCTTCAAAAGTGGCAATTGAACAGAACCACCACACAGACCTAGAACCTGACCGCCATCATCACTACCACAAAACCCAGACCCAGAACCAGAACATCACGCCAGGGCCGGCCCTGGGATTTTGGGGGCCCAAGGCGAACAATAAAAATGGGGCCCTGAGTCCCGACTTTCGATGTATATTTACTTGAATTTTTTTCTCTA
Organism: Acer campestre; assembly: GCA_954870605.1. NCBI lineage: Eukaryota > Viridiplantae > Streptophyta > Magnoliopsida > Sapindales > Sapindaceae > Acer > Acer campestre. The sequence goes on from OX940803.1 coordinate 37,677,414, forward strand.
GTAAATATTTATAAAAATCAATATAATAATTGGGCCTTTTAAAAAAAAAATAACATATATAAAAGATTGGTTGTTTTTAAGTATAATATTTATGTTTCTTTGATGGGCCATCAAGATATATGGGCTGTTTTTGAAAAAAATTGTACACGGGTTAGAAATACACAGTATTTGTTTTAAAATTAAAATTTGGGACCCTTGGAAACTGGGGGCCCTAGGCGGTCGCCTCTTGAGCCTATGCCCAGGGCCGGCCCTGCATCACGCCACATTCAAAAATCAAGAACTGGGTTCGAGTTCGACCAACACCACCACCCTAACAACAAGAAGCCGAGAAAGAGAAAAGGGTTTTCTTGAGTGTAGAGAAAAAGAAGAATGTTGACCGGTGAAGTAGAATTAGGGTCGTTTTTTCGCGCTTAAAACTTAAAACAACTTCTTAATTCTTAAATTATAATTAAATGGGGTAATTATCTCGGTGGCTATCGACTTTTGCCACTACTATCAAAATGGCCACCAAATGGGAAATTGGTTTAGAAATGACCATTTTTAGTAAATAATGTTACATTAATGACCATTTCGTTATAACACCGTTAACTTTGTCTAAGAATGTTACACTAATGGCCATCAATTTGTTCATTTGGTATCAAAATGGTCATTATAATCATTTTTCTCTAAAATTACTCTAGTGGCCATCTATTTGGTCAATTGGTATCAAAATGGTCATTATAATTGTCTCACTTTTTCTATAACATGTGTATTGACCATCCATTTGGTTAATTGATATCAAAACAATCATTATATGTACAACTATATTCTATTAAAAAAAAATAGTTTAAGCAATCATCAAAAATAAAATTTCATTCAATATAGAAAATGAAAAATTCATTTAATTCAATATAATTTTAGTCTCATGCACATCAAATACTACTTGTTAAAATCATGATGTTTTTAAGTCTGTTCACATTTAATCTTCATATGGACGTAAAATCTTAGAGGACGGTTGTCAATAAAATATAATGTTTTATCCTTTTAGTAATTCCTTATGTTAAAAGTTGATTTTTTATTTTTATTATTTTGTCAAACTACACAAGTATACCAAAAGTCATGATTTTAAATGTGAACATACTCAAAGACATCATGATTTTAACAAGTGGTATTTAATGTGTATGAGACTGAAATTATATTGAATCAAATGAATTCTTCATTTTCTCTATCGAATGAAATTTTATTTTTAATGATTGCTTACCCTATTTTTTTAATAGAATATAGTTGTACATATAATGATTGTTTTGATACCAATTAACCAAATGGATGGTCAATACACATGTTATAGAAAAAGTGAGACAATTATAATAGTCATTTTGATACCAATTGACCAAATGGATGGCTACTAGAGTAATTTTGGAGAAAAATGATTATAATGGTCATTTTGATATCAAGTGAACAAATTGATGGCCATTAGTGTAACATTATTAGATAAAGTTAATAGTGTTATAACAGAATGACCATTAGTGTAACATTGTTTGTCAAAAATGGCTATTTATAAACCAATTCCCCATTTAGTGACCATTTTGATAGTGGTGACAAAAGTCGATGGTCACCAAGGTAATTACCCATTTATAAATTATAACCACCAAAATTTAGTTTATGGTTAGAAACGAACTTCATAAAATTTAGGGTTTTATTGAAATGGGAGGGCCAACTTACAACCTAACCATCTGAAAATCTTTCAAAAGTAACTCATTTTTCATGTACAAGTACCATATTACCCTCACTTAATCACAGAATGGCTACAATGTTAATATCAGTGGTTCAATTGGCAGTTTTAAACATGTAACAATTACAAAAGATGACCTTTGTAACCCCAAAACTCCACCAAGTAATTCACGTCCAAGAGAAATTGGGCTGATACATACCTCAAAGTTTTGTAATTTGCCAGGGATTTGAACGACTATGGGAGAGGTTACAGCTTTGTCAGATGAGTAATTTCTAAATTTTATAAAGGTAATATTGTCTAAAATGACCGCCCGACAGAGAATAAAACCCCATATCTTGAAGCCGCCACGTGGCGCAATTAAAACGAATTTCATAGCAAAAACCCTTGTCGTCTTCATTTTCTTCTTAGCGTTTCAAAGCCGCAGTAGCAACTTTATCGTCTCTCTATATCTCTCGCTCGCTGGCTTTATCTCTTCTGAGGCAATCCTCGTCGCGTCTTCAACGAGACGCACTTTGCTCATCCACATTGAATCGCAGGTTTTTTTTTTTTTTTTTTTTTCAAGAATTATTATTATTTTTATCTGTTGTTTATTTGTTTATGTATGTGTTTTGGCTGATTCTGAATTGAAAATGAAACCTCAAAAATTGAGAAGATGGTTTTTTTTTTTTTTTTTTTAATTATTTTTATTTTTAAGTTCTGTTCTGTGTTTGACTGTTATTTTTAAGAAATGAAAGAAAAAAAAAACCCAAAAATTTGTAAATTTGGATGTTGAATTAATCGAAATTTAGAAGAATTTTACAGAAGTTGAATGTAAAAAATCAGATTAATTGCTATTTATTTTTAACTTCAAAATCTTTGATTTGTGTGAACCATTCTATTAGAATTCAATGACTATTAATTGCTCGCTACTATACTGGAACAAAACAGTTAATGGGTAGTTATATAATGGATCAAAATGTTTGTCAATTTAGAGTTTTATTTAAAACAATTTTAAAGCCTTTGATTTTGTGAACCATTGGATAAGAATCCAATGATTATTAGTTGTTCCTCCCAATAGCATGGCCCTCATTTTATATGGTTTTTTTTTTTTTTTTTTTTCATATTTTTTTGAACTTTCTGGACAGCAGGGTTGCTTATGGCGTTATTGGGTGTGTGTGTGTTTTTGTTTTTAAATGCAGTTTCTCTCAGTTTCACGATATGGCGGCAGAGGGTGGGAAAAGCTTTGTGAGGAGAGACCGTCTACTGGAGATTGAAGCGAAGGTTAAGACTTTGTGGGAGGAAAATGATATATTTAGGGCTGAATCTTGTGAGAAGCCTCCTGAAAAGGGTGAAAAGTTTTTTGGGAATTTTCCATTTCCATACATGAATGGTTATTTACATCTGGGACACGCCTTTACGCTTTCGAAGATTGAATTTGCTGCAGCTTATCATAGATTAAGAGGTGTCAATGTGCTATTACCATTTGCTTTCCACTGTACCGGTATGCCTATTAAGGCCTCAGCTGATAAACTTGCAAGGGAAATTAAGCAGTTTGGGGAACCACCCGTGTTTCCCAAGAAAGTGGAAGAGCAAGTAGTCGAGCAGCTAGTAGTTGAGGATGCAAATGGCGGTGCGCCACCTGATAAGTTTAAGGGCAAGAAGTCAAAAGTTGCAGCAAAATCTGGTGGACAGATGTACCAGTGGGAGATCATGCGCAGTGTTGGGCTTTCTGATAGTGAGATCTCAGAATTCCAGGCTCCTGAAAAATGGCTCAAATATTTTCCTCCATTGGCGGTGGAAGACCTTAAAGCTTTTGGTTTGGGTTGTGATTGGAGGCGGTCATTTGTCACTACAGAGATAAATCCATTTTACGATTCGTTTGTGAGGTGGCAGTTAAGGAAATTAAAATCCATGGGCAAGATCATTAAGGACGTGAGATACACTATGTACTCTCCATTGGATGACCAGCCATGTGCCGATCATGATAGGGCATCTGGTGAAGGAGTTCAGCCCCAAGAATACACTCTTATTAAGATGGAGGTGCTGGCACCATTCCCTCCAAAATTTGCGGCTCTAGAAGGTAGAAAAGTGTACCTGGCTGCTGCTACATTGAGACCTGAGACCATGTATGGGCAGACAAATGCATGGGTGTTGCCTGAAGGGAAATATGGAGCTTTTGAGATCAATGAAAAAGATGTGTTTATTATGACGGAGAGAGCAGCCCTCAACCTTGCCTATCAAAACTTCTCCAGGATTCCCAAGAAGCCTACTTCCTTGGTTGAGTTGACCGGTTATGATTTGATTGGTCTTCCTTTACATTCTCCTCTTGCATTTAATAAGGTCATATATGTTCTTCCTATGTTGACTGTTCTGACAGATAAAGGTACTGGGATCGTGACCTGTGTTCCTAGTGATTCCCCAGATGATTATATGGCAATGCATGATTTGAAAGCAAAACCAGCTTTGAGGAATAAGTTCGGTGTGAAGGATGAGTGGATATTACCCTTTGAGATTATTCCCGTAATCAACATTCCAGAATTTGGAGACAAGCCTGCTGAAAAACTCTGCACAGATCTGAAAATTAAAAGCCAAAATGACAAAGAGAAGCTTGCGGAAGCCAAGAGGTTGACATACTTGAGAGGATTCACGGATGGAAAAATGCTTGTTGGAGAATATGCAGGGCAGAAGGTACAAGAAGCTAAGCAATTGGTTAGGAACGAGCTCATAGAATCAGGTGGGGCAATTATGTATAGTGAGCCTGAGAAGAAGGTGATGTCAAGGTCAGGCGATGAATGTGTTGTGGCTCTTACAGACCAGTGGTACATCATATACGGGGAAGCAGAATGGAAGAAAATGGCTGAAGAGTGCTTATCCAACATGAATGTGTACTCTGATGAGACACGACATGGCTTTGAGCACACTTTAAGCTGGCTAAATCAGTGGGCTTGCTCACGATCCTTTGGGCTCGGAACTCGGATTCCCTGGGATCCAGATTTCCTTGCCGAGTCATTATCTGATTCCACCATATACATGCTTTACTACACTGTAGCTCACATGTTACATAATGGAGACATGTATGGAAAAAATACTGGTGCAATAGAAGCTGGACAAATGACTGATGAGGTCTGGGATTTTATCTTCTGTGGGGGGCCATATCCTGACTCATCTGATATCCCATCATCTATTCTTAACAAGATGAAGCAGGAATTTGAATATTGGTACCCATTTGATCTCCGGGTCTCTGGTAAGGACCTCATCCAGAATCATTTAACATTCTGCATATATAACCACACAGCGCTCATGCCCAAGCATCACTGGCCTCGTGGCTTCAGGTGTAATGGGCATATGATGCTCAATACTGAGAAGATGTCCAAGTCCACAGGAAATTTTAGGACTTTGAAAGAGGCCATTCTGGAATTCTCTGCTGATGCCACACGATATGCTCTAGCTGATGCAGGGGACGGTGTTGATGATGCAAACTTTGTTTTTGACACTGCAAATACCGGAATACTTCGGCTCACTAAGGAGATTTCTTGGATGGAAGAGGTTTTGGCTGCAGAATCATCTTTGAGAACTGGTCCACCATCCACTTATGCTGATCGGGTGTTTGAAAATGAAATAAATATTGCTGTCAAGATGACTGAGCAGCATTATGAGAACTACATGTTTAGAGAGGCTCTGAAATCAGGGTTTTATGATCTTCAGGCTGCAAGGGATGAATATAGGTTCTCTTGTGGCTCAGGAGGTATGAACCATGATTTGTTATTTCACTTTATGGATGTACAGACCCGGCTTATGACTCCAATCTGCCCTCACTATGGTGAGTTTGTTTGGAGGGAGCTTTTAAAGAAGGATGGCTTTGCAGTGAAAGCTGGTTGGCCTACGGCTGGCACTCCTGATCTGACCCTTAAGAGTGCTAATAAGTATTTGCAAGATTCAATTATTTTGATGAGGAAGCTGCTCCAAAAGCAAATCCTTGGTTCAAAGAAAGGGAACAAGGGGACTCCAGTTACGACATCGACTGAAGACAAACTAAAAGGGTTGGTGTATGTCAATGAGGAATTTGAGGGATGGAAAGCAGAGTGTTTGAAAATATTACAAAGCAAATTTGACAGCAAGACCCGTACTTTTGCTCCTGATGGAGAAATATCGGAGGCATTACAGAAGAGTACTGTTGGTCAAGCCGCAAACTTCAAACAGACCCAAAAACTCTGTATGCCCTTCTTGCGGTTCAAAAAGGATGAGGCAATTGCAATCGGTCCCCAGGCCTTGGATTTGAGGCTGCCATTTGGAGAGATTGATGTCCTTCAGGAGAACTTGGATTTGATTAGGAGACAACTTGGTCTTGAAGAAGTGGGAATATTGTCTGTCGCTGATCCTGATGCTCTTGCCAAAGCTGGTTCGCTTGCTTCACTGCTAAAACAGAATCCTCCTTCCCCAGGAAACCCAACTGCTATATTCGTGACTAAGTGAGGTAAAAGAACTCCTGTGGATGAATTTTGTTAGATTATATATGGAAGCCTTATTTATTTTCTTGGATTTTTGGTACTCTTAGATTTATACTCTTACTCTAAGTGAGGTCAAAGAACTCCTGTGGATGAATTTTGTTAGATTATATATGGAAGCCTTATTTATTTTCTTGGATTTTTGGTACTCTTAGATTTATACTCTTACTCTTTATTTGGTGCTCTTGGATTTTTGCTTGACACAGGCACCTTTATGTCTAAAATGTGTTGAGATGATTAAGGCATTATGCTGCTGTCTTTTGGTTCTCTTCTTTTAGCATTCCTTGATGCTTCATGTTTGCTGTGGGATACCGTATGAAAAAGAGGTTGCCAACCTGTAGCAAATACATTGCGACACTGACAGATTATAACACATCTGAACATTAGACCCTATATTTCTTAAACTTACATTGGTATTTCAATTGAAATTTTTCTCCTCAACTTTGCTACAAAATAAGATAGAACCATTTTTTTTAAACTTATTGTCAATGTTCTTGATTATGCCCATTTTGATATAATTTTGATTTCTCAGACCGAGTGATCTATCGAATTTATGGCCAGCAGTACTGGTCCTAAAAAATTTAGTGTTAGGGTTTGAGGGATGCATTATTGGAGATCTAGTTCTTATTAGCGTTGCCATCATTGCAAATGGGTGATAATTAGTGTTGAGGATTGGTTTAAGATTTTCATTGATTCCAAATTTGATCGGTAGTTGGCTTGGACGTGATTTTAAATGTCCTGTATTATAACAAAATTTATTTTATAAGTTGTGAAAACATGAAAGGCCAGTTTGGTATTGCTTTTGAGAAGTTAAAATCAGCATATTTTATAATTTTGATATAAAATAATGTTTGGTAAAATTTCCAAAAGTGATTAATTCATAATTTGACAAGTTTTGACAGTGATTTTGAGAAGTACGTGGAGTTTACTTTTTGAAAGTGATTATGGAATAATCTATTTTAACATTTAATGAATATTTTTAAATATCATTATTATCCTTAGTGAAATCAAATTAAAATCATTTATATGCCTTATTTCATCTTAAAATTAAATATTCTAATTAAATATTGATTTGATTTATAAAACCTCTTAAAAATATTTTTATTATTCTTATGGAATTTTCTTTTACTAATTTAAATATTCTACTTAAATATTGATTTAATATATATAATTAATGAAAAAAAATAAAATAAGATTTTAAAATCATGTCTATTTTAGTCATTGTAACTAATTTATGCACTTTTGAAATAAAATTACCAAGCATACGTATACTACTTTTGAGCTATACAGCAGTTTTAAAAGTATAATTAACCAAACATCTGCTGATTAACTTCACGGCTGATTATTCCTTCAACACAGTTAACAGTGATTATTATAAAAGTTATAGCAATATCAAACTGGCCCGAAGTCTTTTTTCTTAACAAATAATAGTGACTAGTGAGTAGAATCACATGAATGGACTACTTAGAAATTAGAACTTAGAACTACAGAATACAAAGCCTAATTGATGACTGTTAGATATTGGACACAAACAAGACCTTTTTTCTCAGTGGCTCTCTTAATGTTGCGCTCCAAAATTTCCTTAGGTACATCCAGCTCCTTGAATTTCTCAAGCAACGCAGCCAGAAGCGTATTTGATTCTGTATTTGGACCACCTTTCTTTAAACTGCATCAACAAACATAATGGCTATGAGTCTATTATTTACTTCCTTACTTTCTATTTTACTCATTGGAAACCTACCATCAAATAAGTTCTATATAATAACCAGTAAATAACATAGATTTCAGGATCCCTTAATGTCAAAGCTTGGTTATTCCATTCCAAAATCGATTCCAACATTGCCCCTTGTACCAAAAATGCAGAGGACCCAAACAACTTGCATCAGATTGCTAAAAGATATTGAACTTATCCACTGCTTAGACCAAGTAAAGAAGGAACTAAAAATCCAATTTTTCGAATTCAATTGATGCCAGGAATTCTGTCAGGTTTTTCATCAAGCAGCTGGCGTTCAAGTGAACTTATAAGTTTATTCAACACAACATAACAATAAATCAATTGAAATGCAGAAAAATCTGATTCTAGTTAATACAAATGCAACACCAACCAAAGCAACCAACCCCATATGCAAAATAACAACTGCCTCATCATAAAATTTTGTTTCTGATAGAACACATCACAGTTTATATCAAACAAAAAACAGACAGCAAGTGAAACAGAGACCTTTCTGCCAGCAATTTTGCAAGAACGTCCGTAAAATCCTCACTTGAAAACTCCCGTATTTCACTTCATATAATGAAACCCAAGAAGTAGATGATGATATCGATGACAACAAATTGCAGTTAACAAAACCAAGTTTTGAGAGCGCAAATGAGTAAGTGGAACACTTTGAGGATGCCCCGTTTGTGATTCTGTGAAGCATCGAGCCAACTGCTCTCAATGAAGAATGTGACCCCATTTTTCCTTTCTTTTGTTTTGCTTCTCTTCCTGTTTCAACCGGAAGTGCATCTTCACTGTATGAGTTGATTTTACAAAGACCGGAAGGCTGATTGTGAATCGAGAAAAGGTTTGATAGAAATTGGAAAAATCTCTCCCGTAGAATATTTGAATTGAGAATCGAAAAAGCTCTGATGATGAATTGAGAATGAGTTTTTTTTTTAGGTCAGAGTGTTTTTAAAATGAAAGAAAAAAAAAATTGTTTTTGAGAATCGAGGAGAGACCATTTTTTGTTTTGTAGAATGCATTCTCTAAAACAAGTGGTCAAACATTTAGGGGTCGTCTATTTTTTTGTCCGAAGATATAATAGTCCTGAATTTTACTGAAAATTGAATAGTGACTGAAACCTAATCTGAATGACATGTTTTTTTTTTTTTTTTTTTTTCTCACATCTGAATGTACTGTTAACATGTTTGTTTTTTAAAAATAAAATTGTCTAAAAAAAAGTAATTTTACATCTATACCTATATTAAACAATTATACATATAATATATAATAAAAACAATCCAATAATAATAATTATATATGAATATATATGAATATATATGATTATGATTTTTTTCTTCGATTACAAACAAACTTTATTTTTACTAAGAAAAGAAAATGTTTTTTTTTTTTTTTTATAAATAAAAAATAAAAGGGAAAGCAGAAAAACTTACACAAAACACTCTAAAAAAATAATATATAAATACATCATCTTAATATCATAATAAAGTATTGATATTAAATACCAATATAAGAAGTGATTAAAGTTCTTTTTTTTATTTTTAAAGCTATTTAAAATAAGCAATATATTAAAATAAAGATTTTTATACAATATATAATTATGATGAAATTGGAGATATGTTATATATGGAGGACAATATCGAAAGAAAAGATTTTGAATTGCATTTAATGAAATTCAATGATTTACAATTAAGTGAAAAGTCAGGATTTTTTACTTTTTATTTTAAGTTGTTTTTTGGTATTTTTAAGTTGTTTGACCACTTAAAAAAAAACAAACAAAACAACTTAATAATTATGATTCAGACCAATTAAGTTTTAAGTGGAAAAAACAAATAACCCCTTAGGACGTGTTTGGTATCGTTTTTAAAATAAAACTTTTTTTAAAAATGGAAATCATGTTTTAAAAATGATGTTTTTAAAAATGTAATGTGTTTGGTAGTGTTTTTTTTAAAAATAAAAATAGTTTTTTGAAACAAAAAACGATGTAAAAGTATTTGGTTGCTATTTTTAAAATGAGTGAAATAGTTATTTGGAGGGAAAAATTAAGGTTTATTTTTTTTTTTTTTTTGGTTTACACCATCTGGTTTTCGGGTGGGGCGGATCTACCATACGATGCAATCAGCCCAGACCACACCCTGACTAATCCGGACTCGCACCGGGTCGGCCCACTAAAAAATATTGTTTTTAACTTTTTAGTTATAACTTTAAATTTTTTTTTTTTTTTTTTAAAAAAAAAAGAAAAAAAAAAGATCCAAATACCACCTTATATAGTCATTTTTTGTTGTAAAAATGAAAAATAGTTTTTGAAAAGGGATCCAGTTACAACCTTAATTTTTTGAATAAGATATTCTCTGTAGTTAATGATTGTAGCTCGGAGAGTCTACAAACTTCAACCAAATTTTTTCTAAATCGTTAATCGTGAATATACACTATAACAAACCTTTCTAAGCTCATTAAGTTTGTTCCCTGTTATGTCAATTGGGTTTGGATATACTATTCTTATTGATTATTTTCCAGATTAGGTCATTATGGGTGTATTACATCTGTTTTCCTTTGTGTAAATTGGCATGATGCTCCGAGATTTTCGTCCCTGATTTCAGTTCCTTCTTCTATACACTAACAGGAAGTTGAATGATGCTAAGAAGAGAGATAAATCTTGACCGGAAAGCAGGTAAATTTGCTTCCAAAACAGTAAGGTCTTTCTAAGTGCTGCATATGGAATCTGTATGGAAATTTACAGCCAAGAAGGTTGATGGTACGAATAGAATGAATTGATTTTTGTCAGCTAAAGAACTTGCCTTGCACTTTTCTAGATTGACTGATTTTATATATTTTTTGTATGGGGGATAATAGCATTTTTGTTTCATCGTTAATCTGTGAAAATGTTTGAGAAATTTAGAATTTGGTTACACTATTATCCAATTAGAATCATACATAATTTGTTCTCTTTATATTTGGATTATGTTCAAATGTGAATGTAATTTTTGATTAAACATGTTTTTTTGGTTCATCATCTTCTATGTTGTGATATAGTTTCGTAAAACATAAAACCAATACTTAATTTGCTTCAAGCATTTGAACCAAAACTTTTGCAGAAACAAAAAGAGATGGTTTAGGGATTGTGATGGATTATTGTCGATAGGAAAAGTATAGAGAATTGTACAAGCTGTTTAAACATATGTTTTGTGATTTGAACAAATTCTCAATATTTGATTTACTTGTTTTTAGTTTAGGCCATTATTCACACGAAAGACTGTTGATGATAATGTAATACCCGCTGATATAGGATTTTTATTTTTTATTTTTTTTATTATTTATTTTTTTTGTATGCATTCAACAAAAAATAAGAGGGTTTACAATATGTTTGTTGCATGTAAAAACTCAACTCAGGAATATATTTGCCATGATAAAAATAGCATTAAAGAAGCAATCAAAAGGGCCTCTCAGACCCATCTCTGTGACTAGGAATGGTAAAGTGCCTTAGCCTTCCTACTTGTTTTTTCATGTACCCTTCACATAAAAATGCCTTAGAGAAAGTATCCTCCACCTCACTGTTCACATCATGAACAAACACATCAGTCTCTCCTTCCTCCTGGTTCCTCGCCATCATCCGGCTGTATATATGGTAGTCATTCTACCCGGTGCCTTCTGGTAATAACCGGTTGGTGCATCAACCATAATTAGATCCCATTTTATGTCGTAAATTTCGCTTGGCAGACCTTTCAGAGCAAGTTGGCACAGAGTATTTAGGATCACCAACTGCTGAACACTCAAGTCCTCTCCCAACATCCATCAGATTGTTAGCCTGGTTTACCTTGCTATCATAGGTGACATGATATGATCCCAGCATGTAAACCGCAGTTAAAATTTCCTGATCCATGCGTGTTAGAACATAAGTCTCGTTGTTGTTTACCACTTTACATGTATATCAATATTTGAAATTCTTGTAATTATAAGTTGGTGACACGTGTAGGTCACAATAGGGTTTCTTTCTTATAAATAGAATCTTATCTCAGCCTCCAAAGATTTGAGCTGAGTTTTCACATATTACTGCCTCCTTAAAATTCAATCTTGGTATCAGAGCTTCTTCTTAGCCAACCCCACTTCCTGATCTCATCACCATGGAAAAAGAATCTTCGGATTCTACAAAAATCCCATATTTAACCTCTAGTGAACAAGTCAAAAGCTCCAGTGGCCAAACACCAATCTCTAATCCCTTTGAATCGAAAACACCCAATACATCTCTATTTGCTAGCAACAGTCCTCATCTGTTTAGTAATCCTCTGAGCTCTGTTATATCAGTAAAGCTTGATGAAAACAATTTTATGCTGTGGAAATCTATTGTTCTAGTTGTAGCAAGAGGACAGAGACTAGATGGTTTCCTTTTGGGAACCAAAGCTTGCCCACCTGAGTTCATCCAGGCGGATACTAAAGGAGAGGGAACTTCAGGTATCCTTCTTGCTTCCAACCCAGCCTTTGAAGAATGGACTGTTGTCGATCAATCCTTACTAGGGTGGCTATTTGGTTCAATGCAACCATCAGTGGCTTGTGATGTGCTTCAACACAAGACCTCACGAGATGTCTGGAAAGCTCTTGAAGAGCTTTATGGAGCGGCAAATCGATCCAAAGTTAATCAACTCAGGATCACCCTTCAAACTATAAGGAAAGGCTCAATGAAAATGAGCGAATATCTCTCCACTATGAAGCAACTTGCAGACAACATGAGTCTCGCTGGTGAACCCATCACCCAGAAACACCTCACTTCAAGCATTATAGCAGGACTTGATGTTGAATATCTTCATGTGACATGTCAGATTAATGCTCCAGATTATTATTCTTATCAAGAACTCCACGCTACCTTGATGACCTTTGAGAATACTCTTGAGCAGCTAAACCAAATAAGCAAGGCCACTGACCTTAGACAAGCTGCTGCCAATCTTACCATTAGCAAGCAGGGAAAAACTTACAACAACAACAACAAATCTCAGAGTCAGCTTCAGCAGTATCATCAGAATAACTCCCAAGGCAGAGAACATTGGAATCCAAATTTCTCCAACAATAGAGGAGGAGGTAGATCAAAGGGATGAGGTGGACGAATTTTCAGGTGGTAAACCAACTTGCCAAGTGTGTGGAAAGTACAGGCATTCAGTTGTGGTCTGCTACTACAGGTTTGATAACAATTACTCTTAAGGTAAAAACAACACCAACACCAACAATGGAGGGAGACCTACAGCTTACTTTGTTGGTCCTGAAACCGTGGCAGATCCAAGCTGGTATGTTGACATAAGGGCCACCAACCACACAACCCTAAATGTGAACAATCTGAACCAAAGAGCTGAATATCAAGGTAATCACTCCCTAGTTGTAGGAGATGGTTCAAAACTTCAATTACATAGAATTAGAGAAGTCCAAAATGCAATCCAAAATAAAATATGATCACACACAATCCATAATAAAATTAAACTTCAAATACAATCAACAATATATTAAAACATAACCAATCATTCAAATGTTATCCCTACTGTAAGTGCCTCACTTTTGATTGGCATATTTCGTTGACAAAACCGCAATGAGATTCAAACTTGTAAGGGTAGCTTAGGATTGAAGAAATCCTTATCAAACGTCAATGGACTTTATTGTGGGCATCAAGACCTTCAAGGAAGGTAGATTACTTGTCTTGACTCTTAATTTGAAGAGATTTATGTTGCACACACACACTTTTAATGGATGCATATGTATGCTTTGTTTTTGTGTTCATTCTTTTCACATGTCACATTTCACACTTGCACCTTATTGTTGTATTTTGTGGTGTGTTAGTGTGTCTAGTAATTTGTTTCCCGAGTTTTATTCGGAAACGTTCGTGCTTACACGATGGTGTGCTTGGTTTAGAGCGAGGATCGTCTTCGGAGAATGCCCTTGGTTTCTCCTTAGGATTCACCACTTTGCACACTTGCATTGTGCACAAAGTGGAAAACAGAGTATTGTCGCTATTTAATGGTGTCGCCATGGCGACAGAGAAATTTATTTCCTAAAATTCAATCAGGTATGGTGTCACCATTTATGTTGCCATGTCGACAGAGAAGTAAAATTTGGTGTCGCCCTGAGACAAATGGCGACATCTGATTTTGTCCAAAAACGACATCATTTTGATTGCATCCCCATATATATATACTAATTGGAGGGGCACGTGCGATCCACATGCTAAATTTGTAATATTGAACCTTAAATATTATATACATGCATATATGTTCTTTTTTTATTTTATATATAGATACGTTTATTTACAATAAAAAATTGTTAGTACTTCTAATGTTGCAATTGAACTTGGAGTTCAACATTATCATCTAGGCTTTAAAAGTATTTACAAACAAAAATATGCAACATTAGATGTACCTGTTTTCAGCATGTCGAACTAAGTCGAACTATGCTTTAGAGATATTTACAGCAAAACATGTAGGATTTAGTTTAGAGATATTTACAATAGGATTGATATCTACTTAGTTATTTCTGAACTGTCAAAAAGTTGAACGACGTTGTGTTTAACCTTTTCTTCTCCAGCATATTCTTGCTTCCAACTTTTGATGCGAATGATGTATTCTTTAGAGTTGGAAATGTCTGCTAAACTCTCGATATCAACCTGTCCATCCTAATGAAAAAGAAATATTAATAATATATAGAATGAAAATTTATAACTGTGTATTAGAAATTGTATTTGTAATGTAACATACCTCTGTACTGTTTTCCATTAGTTGTTTTGAAGAGCAACCTAAAAATTTCTCTGCGTTGTCTCCAAATACAGTTGTAGGTATAACTCCAAACGAATCAATGAGATGAACTTGTACACAACATCTGTGAGATATATAAACACTATGTAAATAATGAATTGTAAATAATAAACGATAGAGAAATAATCTAGTATTAGAGAATGTTATTGGTTATCTTGGAACTGTTTTTTTTTTTTACAATTGTTTTTATACAATTTAATTTCTATCGTAGATGTTGATTTTGAAGTTTGAGTTTTAGGCTTTTATTTTCTCTTGTTATGGTTTATTTTTGTTTCTTAGGATTTCTCTTATAATCCTATTGTGATTTTAAATTCAACAAACCCAATAAAAAATAATTAATCATATTCAACCATCATCATCACAACTACAAAACCTTTATATAGCAATATCAATTACCTTTAAAGCAATAAAATCAGAAATTCACAAATCTAGGAGAAAAACTTGGTTGCACCTGGTGTAACAATTAGCATATGCTGATTGGTGCACCAAAACCACTCAAATTTTGACACCTGTTTTTGTACTGCTATCTATATTCATCTTTACACTTTCCCATCTGAAGCTATATTCTGTTTGATATAAAAACTACTCTAAGTAGGATTGATAAAGCAAAATCAAGATTCTGTATTTAGACATCATCATGTATATTAGTTTTCCTATGAGCCTGTAGTATGTAGTAAAGAAAACAAAAAAACTTCACAACAGACCATTTTTCCAATATTACCTTAGTTGGTCTAAAAACTGAAAAAGAGACACCACCAATAAGATACTTAACGGATAATTTACAAATAAATCAGAAAAGAACAAAATAAAAAATCTTTGTTAGAAACAAAAACTGTTCTTCAGAAATCATCAAACATGGTAAGTAGATAGATGGGTTACAACATAGAAACAATTTGTCTCCAAGTTTTCTATAAAGCATACTGAGCCATTTATCAAATCTACAAAGTTGTAAAAGAAAACATAAACATAACTTCTAACGTATTAGTATCCAATACTAAGAATGCTTTGGTTAAACTCTTCATATTTGTATTTTGGTGCACGAATATTGAGATTGATAAAATGCATAAATGCATAAATGCATAAAGTTTATTATCAAAGCAAGATTTGATAGTAAAAACAAAAATAATAGCTATTCAATATAAATTTAATAGATTCTATACTTATTATAAAATTAAGATATTATATATACCTTGGGATGGCTTTGATGTTTTGGCTTTTGCATTAACGACAGTAAAAAGATGTATCAAAGTCGGCACCTGTTTTTTTGTAACACTTTTCACAAGCTATGTACCAAAATGTTTGATCTAGATCACTTAGAAGAATTTGTGCTTTGATCCAATGGTTCAATTTCTGAAAGGTGCAGAATAATAGTTGTTATTATGTTTGAAACTTTTAAAAAAAAAATAGATAGATGTGATAATAAGTAATACCATTTCAGCTGAAGTTTGCAGAGTACTGATCAGAACAATTGGCTGATTAATGGGCATTGTTAAGGCTTGTGAAGAAGTAAGACATTCCTTTTCAGCAAGAGTGGATTCAAGGTAGATTCTATTTTCATCTCGCCTATATAATAGATAAATAAGTTTAGGGAAGAAGTTAAATTAAAAAGAATCAATAATCAGGTAGGAGATAATTATTTAGTTAAAGAGTTTAACAAGTACGTAAAGCGTATGTTTCAGGCATATCAGGATCTATCATGATACAAGTTGATGCTTTTGTATGTAATGACAACTCTATAAGAAAATATATCGTTGTTAGGGATGAATTTTAAGATATTAGAGTGATTTAATGGTTATAGTTGTAACTTACTGTTATAGGAGACAACTTCCAAACGCATTACGACTATGACAGGCTTTGTTGCAATATTATTTAAGATAGCAGCGCCTTCATTGTCAACGAATTTGTCCCATTGAGTTAAGAGGAGCGGTTGCTTTCTGAAAATGAGGTTCAAATGAATTTATTATTTATAAAAAAAAAAAAGTTCAAGTAATATTTACTAAAGAGTGCATCAATTTTGATTTTCTATACTTACTCTTCATTGACAACGGTTACTTCTTGAATGGAGCCTGTACCGAAAGATGTCTGTATACATTTTACTGGTTATACATCTATTGCCAGTGCAATGATATCTGAAAAATAGTGAATATAAATGTTAAGAAATTAGAAATAGTGAAAATTGAATAATATAAGAATGAATAGTTATGTTAGTATCTTACCATCTTGATCAAAAGAGTCGATTTAATTGTCTAAATGGCTGAAAGGGACAAAAGAGAATTCAGGTGTGTTTTCTGAAGTGCTTGCAACATCCTCTCTTTCAATCTCTTCAACCATTGTTCCACCATCAATAATCCATTGGTATTCATTATTTACGACTCTATGATCTGTCGAGATAGGTCTAACATGTGCATTTGTGATGTGATACTTCTTGAATACTGTTAATGTGTCCTCAAATGCACATATGTTTTTGTCAAAAATAGTAGCCTGAATTCTTGTTCCCTGTAAAAAGATGGAAAAAAATATTAAAATACATATTAAATATGTTGATATATAGAGAAGATAAATATATACCGGTATTGAATAAGTTTATAAATTATATTGAAATCCAACTATTTTTGTTTTAAACGTTACTGGTTATACATATTATGTTTAATAAAGACTTATTTATCTAGTATGGGTGGTTATTTGTCATAGAGATTCTAATAAAGGAGCAATAAATTATCGAATATGTGTGTTTTACTTGGGTATCAACCAATATGAGATGCTGATATTTGGAAGAGTTTCGTCGTGCCATTCTTGGCATACTCTTTTTAGCTACTAACACTGTTGCTGTTCATTTTTTGGTTGCAGGACGTATGTCCTGTATGAACTTTGTTTGAGTGGACATATTTAATACCTATGAGGTGACAATAAATAAATAAAATTATTATAGCCAAAAAATTTAAATAGCATAAAATTGTTGAAAAGGAAAAAATGGATCAAATAAGTAGTACCAATTGAAAAGAGAATGTTAAACATTTGTGCATAGTCTACTATGTATTATTTATATATATTACATTAAATGAGTGATACGAATTGAGAAGAGAAAGCTAAACTTTTATGTACATTCAACTATGGTTATTTATTTGATAGTGATCTACTTAAGTTTAATAGATCATGGTAAACAATGTTCTTAGTGTTTTCGTAGTCAAGTAGATCATTATAAGTAGGTCGTATCAACATTTTGATAGATTGCGATGTTTTTGCTCTAGACAAAGCGACATATAGTTGACCATGGGAGAATACAAGTTCAGGATATTCCGATGTAGTCTAAAGTTTGACCTTGAGCTTTGTTTATTGTCATAGCAAAACTTAGTCTTATAGAAAATTGAATTCTTTTGAACGGGAATCCACTTTTTTCACCTTCAATAGGAATAAATGGAATTCTTGGTAAAAAGACTCTTTTTCTTCGGTAATGACCATTGACTATCTCTACGTCAATTAAGTTTGGACTAAATCTACGACAGATTAATCATGTACCATTACACAATCCTTCAGAAGGATTAATATTTCTTAGTAATATTATTGGACAATTTTCCTTAAGCATTAATTGATGAGGAGGAAATCCACTTGGTGTGAAACTATTTAAAAAGTCTTCTTGAGTGGCTTGTTCGTTTTTATCTATAGTTTCATCAAAGCTGTAATATGTGACAGCATCACCAAGAAATTGTTCAATTAGTAAGGTATTGATATCATCAACATAATCATTTTTTGGAGTTAATATTGCTCGGTTAGTCATTGTATGTATGTTTTCAAAGTAATCATTTAAGTTTGGAAATATAGCATCTATTAAAGCTTTTAATGATATATTATCTTCTTTATATGGAATAATCATAAAAGCAGGAATTTTTATTTTTTCAGCATCTGTAGTTGGTTCTTTTCCATCACCAACGCGTAATAAAAAGTCGCTAAAATATGGGTCAAATCTAGCATGCATATTTTTAGTTAATGAAATTTTTGTAAGTAGTGGCCATAAGTATGATTTGACAATAGTGGCATCAATTATTTCTTCTTTCCTGGCTTTTTGAACAACCGACAAAACTTGTCTGAAATCACCACCAAAAACAACGACCTTACCACCAAAAAGTTGCTTAGAATCATTGATATCTTGTAACATTCCATCTAAGGCTTCTATTACTAGTCGTTGAGACATAGGTGCTTCATCCTAAATTATTAACTTTGCATGTTGTAACAATTTTGCCAGACCTGATTGTTTACTAACACTACATGCTATATTTTTTTCAACAGCAAGAGGAATCTTAAATATGCCGATTGTTGCATGAAATTTTTTTCTAATATTCTATCGTATGCATACTTTTGTTTAGAGGTCAATGATAGTTTTAAGAAAAGATCAGATTCAGAACGTTCATCTTCATTTAATATAATGTCATAGTCAACTAAGTGATAATCGTTGATGTTATTGCCCATTGATTCGACAACAAAGTGAATATGCTCTAATACTTTTAATTGTGCATTGACAAAATTAAAACCAGAACGATGATAATCTTCAGACATTGAGACCTTAAATTTCTCCCATAGGTTTCTAGGATTAGCAGGTCTACAATAGACCAAGAGAGTGGCAAACAACTGTCGGAGAGTATAAGACATTTGGTATATGCTAGCCTCTTGTAAACATTCTTCTAAGGTATTATTTGAATCTAATAGTCCATACAAGCGAGCTGACTCGCGAAATGATTCAACCTTTACATCATTGAAAATTTTCAAATCATCGAATGATGTTGCACCTTTGATGTGATTTAGTAGCAACCTTAAATAATATCTTTCGCCTTCTGTTGGGTGTGCAGTCACAATTCTACCAATTACATTACCTTTTTTTCTTGCCTTCCAAACTTTATTTTTTTGATCCCAAACAAAATTTTGCGGAATGTTTTTGTATAATAATGTTTGAGCCTGGTTATTGAACTGGTTTAATCTAAAAAATTCAGTTAACATAATCCTAGATGATAAGTCTGATCTTAGTACATCTGAAAGTCTATCTGATTTTTTTGAAGGTAACCAATTGTTTATCTTCAAGATGTAATTGCAATGAATACACAGTCAGATGTATTTCATTTAGAATAAAACCATATATTCTCCACATGGCCTCTGGAGGAGAAATCCATCTTGTAGATTGGAAGTTGTTTATTTTATCAACTTGGTTATGTTCATCAGTAACACTTATGTTAAAGGTTATATGATCATGATCTTTATATATATATTTATATAAATATTTTACTGCTTTTATAGTAGAACATATTTCAACGTTGATATGACAATCAAATTTTGCTACTAAATATGAATTGTACGGAACAACCCAATGATTATCTAAAGTTGCTCCTCTTACTACTATAGTTTTTCCATCATCACGATGCCTATATTTGGGATATGAATTTTTTCCATAGGTTGTTGTGAAGAAGAATGTTTGAGGATAATGGCTCCTACATACGTTGGTTGGATTTAAATTGCCACAAAGACCATGTATTATATGTTTAATCACCATTTTGTACAAATGATTGTTTTCATTTTTGTCTCGGATTTCAGCTGAAAGAAATCTATCAAAACTTTCAAGTGCATGGATTTTGGCATTTGGTTTAAGAATTATCAAGAAATGAGCATGAGGTAAACCTCTTTTTTGAAATTCAATCACGTATACATATGCAGCTACCACTCCAAAAATTTCTTTTTTAAATAAATCATCTTTCAACTCTTCTAACTTCGCCCTAAATACACGTGTAATTAAATCAGGCCTATTTTGTACCTTGTCATTCACTCCTAATTCTTGCTTTAGTTCAGGCCAATTAGGGTTACATGTCATTGTAAGGACAATGTCTAGTTTTCCAAATCGTTGAACCAATGCCATTGCATCCATATATCTTTTTTTTTTTCATATCTCTAGGCCCTCCAATAAAATATTATGGCAAAATAACTCAATGACCAACTCTAGATCCTCGATCTTCACCTACTTCAATACTATCGATAATTCCTTGATAAAGTTCAGCACGAATAGCATCTTGTTGATTTCTAAAATAATCTAATCTAGACGTTTCAAGTTTGACATACATATCAACAACATATTGTTACAACAATCATCCTGCATGCAACAATACTGATGTTTCTATAGGTCTAATTTGTAATTTATAGCAATAATATTCTTGACATGAAACTTCATTTTTTCTTTGGTTTTTTGTACTTTCATTTTCTAATAGTTCTGTTGGAGAGGCTACTTGATCTAGAGCGTTTAAGCTTTCACCAGGGCAATAAGTTCTTTTGTTGTTTTTTCCAACTCTTTGAATCCCTCAATGCCAACCACTTTTACCGCGTGGAAATAACAAATGATATTGTAAAGGGTCATAACAACCAAAATAATATTCTACTTTGTGTGAAAAACCTGTATGACCATAAACGACAATATCGCGACTCTTATGTTCACGTGAGGGCGCATCATCGACTCACACAGTTGCAACTTGAGAAACTGATAGTGAATTGTAAAGTCTTTGATCAAGCTCAACATCTGATCGAATAAAAATGTTATAGTTATCTAGATCAGAGACACCTCTAAGGTTTCTAAAGAAACGACAGTATGGATTTATATGTAGTATGTCAATTATTTTCTATAGAGAAGGCAAACTCATCTTTGTTGAACTCTACATTCTATGTTCCAATTCATGCTCCGTGTCATAGAAATAGAGTTGTAAGTATGACGGTTCATTGTTTGATGGTAACATTTCATTGATAAAATGATAAACTTGTCCTTGCACACGAAATGTATATATACCTCTATTCCTTTTACATAAGTTCTTATCATATTTCACTCCAAATGAAGTGAATGCAAAAGTGTTATTATAAGTGTGAATATATTTACGAAACTCAATAGATTCATTCGAGCTAGAAGTAAAGAGATCAAAAAGGGTCTGAGACGCATCATTTGATATCAATGAAATGTCTCCATCAGCACAATAAAAACCTTTAGATTCTCTATAAAATCCCTTTGCATGACAGTGTCTACACAAGAGTTCTAGTGGCAATATATGTGGCTCATAAGCAATATCATCTAGAATAGAAATCATTATGTCTTTGCTTTTTGACACATGTAAATGTGTCTTGTGTTGTAGACCACTATTTCTTGGTTCGATTGATGTAGATCCTAAAAAAAAAAAAAATAGTAGTTTTGTCAATTTCTATTGTTATGGAATAAATAATAATTTCAATTTGTTAAAATGGAATAATTTTCTTACCGATTTCAAAAGTACTTAAGATGGAAGATCCTTTACTTTTATCAATTGATGATTGTGACTCGAGTCGATGGCATGCTATTCCTAAAATATTCAATTAAGCTATTTAATAATGATATTCAATAATTATCAATTTTATGGAATTACTATTGTCAACATAACCTTTATAACTTTTTTTCAAACTAACCTATTTGCTATTCCATTTGTTTTTGTAACGATTTTTTTTTGTTTGCCTCACGCCGCCTCTTATTGATTTTTTTGTTTTTCATTTTCAAGTAAATTTGAGTACCATCTTTTTTTGGGACATTTTTCAGCCCCCTTTGCTTGATTTTTTGGTTCCATTATATGGAACAACCTAAATTCAAATAATACTAACAACTAAAGATAATTATAAAATAAAACATATGAATAAAAAAAAACATAAATTAATACTAATATTAAAATAAAATAAAAAAACAATTTCACATGGAAGAAGACTATATATCATGAATTTAGTTACCAAAAATAATGAAAATATAGTGGCATAAATAACTTACCTCATATAGTATCCACGATTTCCTATGAAAGTCAACAACACTTGTTTAACCTGTAAACACAAAACACATTAGATAATGTTAAGAAGCTATTATGTACCATTATAATAAAGCCTTAAAGAATCTAAAAATAATTTAGTTTATAATATTGACTGTCTAGCTAATCCAGAAACTATGACTAATAAAGAAAATACAATACAAACTCCACAAAAAATAACAAGATAGTAAAACAATTAATCTGAGAAAATTTCCAAAGATAAATAATTGCCGAAAATACTCTCTCCGTTCACAACCAGCAATAACTAGAAACAATATATATGACCAAATGCACAATGTCCATAATTCTAACCGAGAAATTCAACACACAAAAAACAGTTCTTCTCGAAAGGAAGCCTTATGAACTTAGAATTGATTTATGATCAATCAGCTATCAAAGAACGCCACATATAGTTCTAGTTTTCTCTTTATTAAATGGTAACTGTATTACGCTCTCTCAACACAAAGATTTGAACATATTTTATGTCAATATTAGTTGACTCAAAATCAACATTTAAGATTTACATACATGTATATAAACACCGATTAGACATGTAAAAGTGTCTGGATAATAATAATAATAATAATAATAATTATTATTATTATTATTATTGTTATTTTTATTTTTATGATTGTTATACAATTCTGAGACAAAAATATAATAAGGTTTGATTTGTTTTTTAAAAATAAAAAGGGCAACACACGTCTCTAGAACACTCTCATTATCTCTTTTCTTCTCTATCTCCAAGCACCATCTCTTTCTCTTCTCATACAGAGCACTCAAACCCTTCTTCTGTTCTTTATATTTTATTTCTTCATCTGTCATCGTTCTTTACTCATTTCTTCTCATTTCATCATTCTTGACTCATTTGGATTTTTAGATTTCTCCTTCACATATTTCTATTTCAATTTTCTTCTCTTGTTCTGTTTTTGATTATAAGTTTTGTTTTTTTTTTTTTCCGATCTGAGGTTTGTGGTGGTTGCATGTGGGTTTTTGAATAAACCAAACTCCCTCTTCTCTTCTTTAGATCTCGTTTTTAGATTTTTCAGATTTCTATCTTAGTTTTCTTCTCTGTTTCAGAATTAGAATTTTGATTTCAAGATCTTAGTTTTCTTCTTTGTTTCAGAATTAGAATTTTTTTTTTCGCTTGTACTTTTCATTCTAGATCTATGTAGTAACATCAATTTCTTAGTTTATTTACCTTTTTTGGTAGATTAAATTTTATGTTATAGCCTTCGGCTTTAGGTTTGAAGATTTTGTTCAGATTTGTATTTCATTTTTCTTTTCAAGTTAAGATTTTTGTTTCCAAAATATTTCTTCTCCTTTTAATTATTTCTTATCAATTGAATCGACCTATATTTTGATATAGTTTGGTTTGTTTTGTCACAGATTGGTTATTTTGGAACTGCTTTTTATAAGTTTGAGCTTTAGGCTTTTATTTTCTCTGTTATGGTTTATTTTTGTTTTCCAAGATTTCTCCTTGTTCATCATCCTATTGTGATTTGAAATTCAACAAACCCAGTAAAAAAATCAATCATATTCAACCATCATCATCACAACTACAAGCTTTACACATCAATATCAATAACTTTAAAGTAATAAAATCAAAATCCACAAACCTTGATGTGAGCCTTTAAATCCAACAATCGGTAGAATTTTTTTTTTATTTTATTTTTTTTACAGACTTCTTTTATCTCAATTTCTTTTCTTTTATTCCTATTTTTTCACCTCTTCACCGCCAAAACCTAGCATAGCCTTTTCATAGCCTAGGTTTGCCACCTTCAATCTGAAATACCGTAATAGAGACATGTAAAAAGGAAGGGATAAAAGGAAAATATAAGACAAGTAAAAAAAGGGTAAATGATATAGGGGTAAATTGGACAATTGAAGGCAGTAAAACAAAAAAAGGATACAGAGGGAAATAAGGCAAATGGTCACACCATGAATTGCCTTTTTGGAAAAATAAGGCTATTTTATATATGTTGTCTTGTCTTCTTAAAACGTTTGAGAGCTGAGATTGTGAGTTTTTGAAAGCAAAAAGAGTGACTTGCAAGATAAGAGAGAAAGAAGTGATTTTTATCATTAAAAATACAAAAACCCATCTTCCACTCAAGGTTTATTCATCATCTAGCATCTTCTAGGTATGATTTCTCATGGGTTTTTCATTATGTCTCACATGTCTTCTAGCTAGAACATCATATTCATCTTTCACGTGTTCTTGCTTTTCAAGATTGCTCTTTTATGACTTGACTAGTTTCAAGATAGCTCATTCATTACTTGACTAGTTTCAAGATTGCATTTTTATAGTGTTTTGTGAGTTGTTTATGGTAGATATTGTATATAGGACTTTGTTTGCATATTTAGCTATGTTATATGCATGTCACTTAGCAAAATGATATCTAATAATGTCTAACATGCTCATCCATGCCTAGATAAGCTTAAATGTCTAATCTTGTATTTTAGCATCTTGAATATTGCACATATTCACCTTAGGTTGTTTTATCTCTTCTCTTTAAGAGACAAGTCTTGTAGTTGCCTTTTGGTAGTTTGCAAGCAAGGGACTAGATTCACTTTTGAAGGTTTGTAGGTAGTGGTGGTGGATTAGTAACCGCATAGGGTTTGATGTGGTCAACCCAGGTTGTAATCACTATTACAATTAGTGGATTGAGGTTCTTATGTGGCGCATATAACAGCCTATGGTGTTTCCCCGAGTGGGTTTCCACGTAAAAATCAAGTGCTATTTTCTTTCTGCAATTTTACACTTGATTTTAGCTTGACTAGTTGGGGTTAATTTTGTAATATTGACTAATATCGAAAATTGGTAAAAATCAATTAAAATCTATTCACCCCCCTCTAGATTATTTTAGGACTCTTTTATATTTATTTTCAGTTGGTATCAGAGCTGGTTCTTTAACATAATTAGGAGATCACTCACTCTTGTTAGAGTCTTTTGCATCTGTTTGTATTTATTTTTCATCTTTTGTGTTTAGTTTGTTTGTGTGTATTCATATCATTCTCACCCAAACGCAATAAGTGGAAATGGAATTAGATGCGAGGGGGCCTCTAGCACAAGACCTCTTTTGCTCACTGGGGTCAATTACGCATCATGTAAGGGCAAAATGGAACCATATGTGTGCCAAATTCATGACCAAGCATGGATGGCGATTAAAGATAGGTACACGCCACCTATGATGACTCCTACGGGAGATGGAGAGGAAGTCCCCAAGCCGAAGGCACAATGGACCCCCTTAAGAGTTTGAAGCTTCAAAATGGAACAACAAATCCATGCACGTAATCCTATGTGCCATGGATAACAACCAATACAAACTCATTCAAACTACAAGGATAACAAAGGAAGCTTGGGACATATTAGAGATGGCTCATGAAGGAACCGAGGTGGTTAAGGACTCCAAGCTCTAAGTCCTTCAAACACAATTTGTGACCATAAGGATGGAGGAGGATAGGTGCTTCAATGACTTCCAAGTAAAGCTTATGGATATAGTGAATCAAAGTCACCAACTTGGTGATCCCTACTCGGACAGAAGAATCAAGCAAAAGATCATGAGATCGCACAACGTTGGAAGAAAATAGTGACTACTCGAAGATGAAGCCAAGTGAAGTATTTGGAAGGCTCTTGGCCTATGAATCTAGGAAGGGTCTTACATCTACACCTCCAAAGAAGCAAAAGAGTCTTGCCTTGAAGAGCATCAAGGTAGAAAAGGATGAAGAAGACTAGGATGAAGAAATTGCTTTGATGACAAAGAAGTTCAAGCAATTTATGAGGTTTGAGAAGAAAGGGTTTGGCTCCAAGGGAAAGTTTGTGAAGAAGAAGGCTCTTTTCAAGAAAGTGGAGCAAACTCAAGCGAAAGACCACAAGAAGGGTGTGCAATGCTATGAATGTAATGGTTTTGGACACATTACTTCCGAGTGTGCTAACTTGAAGAAGAAAAGAGGAAAAGCCATGGCCGTGACTCAGAGTGATAGTGATGGCCTAGAAGAGGAAAATAAGTCTTCAGATGATGATGATGACCAAGTTGCCAACTTCATTGCTTTCTCATCCTTTCACAATAGCAATGAAGTTATGAGTGACAAAAAAGAGGAAGAGGACATGCAAGAAAAAAGTGACTCAAATGGTGAAGACAACTCTTTAAACTCCAATTTTGAATTTGATGAAGAAATTGACTATAATGACTTCATGAGATTCTTTGAGAACTCTAGATTGAAGAAGAAAAAGGAGATACAAAAATTGAAAGGGGAGAAGCTTGAATTGACTTCCAAGGTAACTCATTTGAGTAATGAAATGAGTAAAGCTAAAGAGATCGAAGAAGGGTTGAAGATGGAGCTAGTCTTGGCCAAGAAGAATGAAAAAAGATTGAGGAAAGAGCTCATGGAAACAAAGGGGTTGATTGCTAAGATGACTTACGGAACTGAGAAGCTTGACAAGATAATATCTTATGGGAAGAGTCCAAGTGACAAAAAGGGGTTAGGATATGTGGAAGAAATGAAGACTACTTTCTTGAAGAAGACAACCTTTGTCAAGAGCAAAGAGGTTGAAAACGCTCAAACCCGTCAACAATCAACTAAGTGGGTCGAAGTTGGTGAATCCTCAAAGCAAGCACAAGTAAGGATTCCAACAAGAGCTCCACCACCACAAGCTAGAGCTCCTCAACCAAGACCTCCTCAACCAAGACCTCTACAACTAAGGATCCCACAAGCTCAACATGGGGTCTTTAATGCTAAACCTAGAAGACATGCCAACTTGGCTCAACCATAAAGGAGAGAGTTGCCTCAACACTCAAGAGCAACTCAAAATAGAAAGAGGCCACAAATGCTTGCACAAGGCTATGGTATGAACTCTTATTTTACTCATACTTGCCATTTTTATGGGATTGAAGGCCACATTAAGCCTAATTGTCTTAAGTATATTAAATTGTGTAAAAGAGAAAGCATGATTGAGAAAAAATATGCTTAGAAGAGCCACAATGCATGCACCTAGGAAATTTAAAGATAATGGACCAATGATTCCTAGGAATGACTATGTTTCATCTAGGATGAATAGAAATGATGAATATTATTGCTATACGACCCAAGTTGCCTTGAAAACCAATGCCTCCAACACTTGGTACCTTGATAGTGGGTGTTCTAGGCATATGACCGGAAATAAGAGTTTCTTTAAAACTCTTATAATGGAGGATGGTGGATTCGTCACCTTTAGTGATGGGTCAAAGAAAAAGGTTCTAGGGAAAGGTAATATATCTATTCCCGGTTTGCCCTCCTTGCCCAATGCTCTTTATGTAGATGACTTGCAAGCCAATCTTATTAGCATATCACACTTGAGTGATGAAGGGTTTTCGGTTATGTTTGGCAAGGTTGATTGCTCTATTCTTATGGAAAATTGACAAGTTTTGTTGAAAGGCAAGAGATCAAGTGACAATTGCTATTGTCTTGAGTCTAATATCATCTCTTGTAACTTATCCACTAGTGAGCAAGTTGAAGTGTGGCACTAAAGATTTGGTCACATGAACTATAGGGACTTGAAAGTCCTTGATAGATTGAATGTTGTTAGAGGCCTTCCCAATCTTGGGAAAAAGGTTTATGGTATTTGTGGACTTTGCCAACAAGGCAAGCAAACCAAGAGTGTGCACAAGAAAGACAAATACTTTTCCACCAAAGAGCCATTGGAGCTTTTCCATATCGCTCCAATGGCTTGTATGGGTCCTATTCAAACCGAAAGCTTAGGTGGTAGAAGGTATATTCTTGTGGTTGTTGTTGATGACTTACTTCCTTAGAGAAAAATCCGAAGCCTTTGAGAAATTTAAAATGTTTTGTGTCAAAATTCAAAATGAGAAAACTTCTCACATAAAAAGCATTAAGAAAATTAGGAGTAATCATGGGAAAGAATTTGAAAATGTTAGCTTTGAAAATATTTGTAATAGCTTAGGTATTTCCCATGAATTTTCAGCCCTTAGGACTCCTCAACAAAATGGTGTTGTTGAGAGGAAGAATAGAGTCCTCTAAGAGATGGCCCAAGTAATGTTGCTTAGCAACAAAGTGCTTCGGAACGTTTGGGCCGAAGCCATTAATATGGCTTGTTACATAGGGAATAGAGTGTTCCTTCGGTCTAGGACTAAATAAACATCCTATGAGTTATGGAATGGTAAAAAAACTCAATGTTAGTTACTTCCACATCTTTGGAAGCAGGTGCTATATACTTAATGACTGTGATCAACTTGGCAAGTTTGATGCCAAGAGTGATAAGAGTATTTTTATTGGATAAGCACTTAATAGCAAGGCTTATAGAGTTTTTAATCTAAAGACTCGAAGTGTGATGGAATCATCAAATGTTGTTTTTGATGATTGTAGGCCCAAACATGATGACCATGTGGAGGATGTTAGTGAGATTGATGACCTTCCTTTGAAAGAGTGTGGTGAGACTTCAAGTGGTATGAATTCAAATCAAGATAAAGAGGATGATTTACCTCTTAATAGAGTTCCTCATTTGGATTCTAATGAACCTGCTCATTGGATTAGAAAACTCAATGATAAGGATGATATCATTGGAAATGTTGGAGAGGGTGTTAGGACTAGACGTCAAATAGCTAATCAAATTAGCTAAACTTGTTACACCTCTCAAATATAACCTAAAAAGGTGGATGAGGCCTTGAATGATGAATATTAAGTTCTTGCCATGCAAGAAGAGCTAAATCAATTTGAGAGAAATGAGGTTTGGACTCTTGTTCCTAGATCTAAAAACATCAATGTCATAGGCGCTAAATGGGTGTTTAGGAACAAATCTGATGAGGATGGCAACATTATGCGAAATAAGGCAAGGTTTGTTGCACAAGGGTACTCTCAAATTAAGGGTATCGACTTTAAAGAGACATTTGCTCCCATTGCCCATTTAGAGTCCATTAGGCTTTTCTTGTCCGTTTCTTATGTGCACAAGTTCAAATTATACTAAATGGATGTTAAGAGTGCCTTTCTCAAAGGCTTCTTGCATGAGGAAGTGTTTGTTAAGCAACCTAAGGGGTTTGTGGATCCATACCACCCCTCTCATGTCTATCTCCTCAAGAAGGTTTTATATGGGTTGAAACAAGCACCAAGAGCTTGGTATGAGTGCCTCACTCTCTATCTTGTTGACAATGACTACTCTAAAGGTAGTGTTGATAAGACATTGTTCATCAAGTACACTAAAAATGAGCTATTCATAGCTCAAATATATGTTGATGACATTGTATTTGGTTCTACCAACAACTTGAAAGTGCAACAATTTGTTGATGTCATGTCTCATGAGTTTGAGATGAGCATTGTTGGTGAACTAAATTACTTACTAGGCTTACAAATTAAGCAAATGCATGATGAGATCTTCATATCCCAAGCTAAATATGCCAAAAGCCTAATGAAGAAGTTTGGCCTTGAGAATGCCAAACATTGTGACACACCCATGAGCACCACTTGAAACTAAGCAAAAATGCTAGTGGAAAGGATATGAAGCAAAGTCTATATCGTGGCATGATAGGTAGTTTACTTTACTTGACCAGAAGTAGGCCCGATATTTGCTTTAGTGTGGGTGTTTGTGCTAGGTACCAAGCTAATCCCAAGGAATCTCAACTTGTTAAGGTAAAGAGGATCATTCGGTTTGTGAATGGTACCTTAAACCATGGGATTTGGTACTCCTTTGACATTAATCCAAGTCTTGTTGGATATAGTGATACCGATTGGGTGAAAAATTGTGATGATATGAAAAGTAAATTGAGCGGTTGCTTTTTCCTTGGGAACAATTTGGTGTCTTGGTTTTATAAGAAACAAAACTCAATTTCCCTATCCACGGCTGAGGCGGAATACATTGCCACCGGTAGTGCTTGCACTTAATTGATGTGGATGAAACAAATGCTAACCAACTATGGCTTGGAGCAAGGTATTCTTACTTTATTTTGTGATAACATGAGTGCCATTAACATTTCTAAGAATCCCGTCTAACATTCTAGGACAAAGCACATTGACATTAGACACCATTTCATTAGAGAGCTAGTTGAGAGCAAAACCATTGCATTAGAACATGTGGGAACAAATGACCAACTAGCGGATTTGTTTACAAAACCCTTAGACACTCTTAGATTTGGGAACCTTAGCAAGTCTATTGGGATTTGTAACTTGGTTGAAATGGTATGCCTTGACCCCATATGGGGAGCTCAAGCAAAGAGAGCAAAGTTGCATGATCATGCATTGTGCTACATTGATATATTTTATGCCTCTTATTTAATTACTTGAGATGATTGGTTGTACATGCTTATATGTATTTTTTCTTAAATAAGTGTTCTTCATTGTCTTACATGCAATCCAAGTCATATTTATACTCAAACATACATTTTTGGAATAGGAGATGTACTTTGGAAGTACTTTTTGAATGACCTTTAATTAATTCCCATGACATGATGGTTCTTTTTTGTTGACATGCTTAATGTGAAAAGAATGATATGCTTGATTGCTTTATCTTGAATGCTAATATATGTGCAAAATATTGAGACTCAAATTAATAAGGATCTTAAAATCCAAAGTCTCTCTTTCTTTATTGGTAGAATAAGGCTACTATCATACGGGTATCTCACCCAAAAAAATCAAATAGGGTGCAAAGTCGCTCATGTTTTGTTTTGCTTATAAAGTTGGATATAGTTGCTCTTTAAAATTTAAAATGCTTAAACTCTATATCCTTGTTTTTCCATGACAAAGGGTGAAATTTGTTTGAATTCTATTAGGAAACCTTTGTTGTTTGCTTTGCCAAATACCATTGCTTTTGATCTTGAATGCAACATGTCTTGCATGCAAAACATCTTTATCACACATTTTCTTGAAATAAAACTCCTTGAATCTCTCTTACTTAATTGAGGTGCATAAAATTGCTTATATGAGTATGCATATGTGTTTGTGCTGCAAGCTCTCCTTGTTAATGCTTACCTATTAGGGGAGACTTCCTTTGTCTATCTCATGACAAAAATGGGGAGTAAGGTTGGGGAGAATTTGTGTTTTTTTATTTTTTTTAGCATTGCATTTAGGGGGAGTTAAGAGAAAGAGTAACTCATGTTGGGAGTTGATGCATTTAGGGGGAGTTGCATTGCATTGCATGATTACATTTTTTTATTGTATTTATTTTCTTTGGCAATTGCAATTACTCTTGTTATAAGCACCTCTCACACTCTTGCTCTTGAAAAGTATCTTTCTTGTTGATTGTGTGTAGGTTGGATTTTTCTATAAGCTTTGAATTGACTTGAAGATGTTCAAGACTTAGACTATGAGCTTTAATTGTAATGTAGAAAAATTGTTGTTGACCAACCATTGTTTTTGTTTTTGTTTTTGTCTTTGTGAGGTTGCTTTGTGAGTGTTGGTTTTGTCACGAAATAGCCAAAAGGGGAGATTGTAAGTGCCTCATTTTTGATTGGCATATTTCGTTGACAAAACCACAATGGGGTTCAAACTTGTAAGGGTAGCTTAGGACTGAAGAAATCCTCATCAAACATCAATAGACTTCATTGTGGGCATCAAGAGCTTCAAAGAAGGTAGATTACTTGTCTTGACTCTTAATTTGAAAAGATTTAGGTTGCACACATACACTTCTAATTGATGCATATGTATGCTTTGTTTTTGTGTTCATAAAACGTTTGAGAGTTGAGATTATGTGTTTTTTAAAGCAAAAAGAGTGACTTGCAAGATAAGAGAGAAAGAAGTGATTTTTATCATTAAAAACACAAAAACCCATCTTTCACTCAAGGTTCATTCATCATCTAGCATCTTCTAGATATGATTTCTCATGGGTTTTTCATTATGTCTCACATGACTTCTAGCTAGAACATCATATTCATCTTTCACATGTTCTTTATTTTCAAGATCGCTCTTTTATGACTTGACTAGTTTCAAGATAGCTCATTTATGACTTGACTAGTTTCAAGATTGCATTTTTATAGTGTTTTGTGAGTTGTTTGTGGTAGATATTGCATATAGGACTTTGTTTGCATATTTAGCTATGTTTTATGCATGTCACTTAACAAAATGATATCTAGGAATATCTAACATACTCATCCATGCCTAGATAAGCTTAAATGTCTAACCTTGCATTTTTAGCATCTTGAATATTGCACATATTCACCTTAGGTTGTTTTTTCTCTTCTCTTTGAGAGACAAGTCTTGTATTTGCCTTTTGGTATGTTATATGCATGTCACTTAGCAAAATGATAACTAAGAATGTCTAACATGCTCATCCATGCCTAGATAAGCTTAAATGTCTAACCTTGCATTTTGTTTTTTTTTTTGAGACATCTAACCTTGCATTTTAGCATCTTGAATATTGTACATATTCATCTTAGTTTGTTTTATCTCTTCTCTTTGAGAGACAAGTCTTGTATTTGCCTTTTGGTAGTTTGCAAGTAAGGGACTAGATTCACTTTTGAAGGCTTGCGGGTAGTAGTGGTGGATTAGTAACCATATAGGGTTTGATGTGGTCAACCTAAATTGTAATCACCATTACAATTAGTGGATTAAGGTTCTTGTATGGCGCACATAACAACCCGTGGTTTTTCCCCATGTGGGTTTCCACGTAAAAATCAAGTGTCATTTTCTTTCCGCAATTTTACACTTGATTTTAGCTTTTGACTAGTTGAGGAAAAATTGATTAAAATCTATTCATCCCCCCCCCCCCCTCCCCCTTTGGATTATTTTAGGACTCCGTTTATATTTATTTTCACCTACATTTCTTCCACTTCAAATCTTCAGCTATAAATAGGTCTTCAACAAATTTCAACTCTTCCTGCTTTAACGAGGCTTCGATAAGTATATAGACTCAGATCGAATTTTATCATAAAAGTTACTCTTAAATAACCAAAAGAAAGTGAAAAAAAAAATAGCTTTTTCGATCACAAATCAGAACAAGAAATCCCTATTACACATGATAAAATATGTATATGCATTTTAACAACAACAGAGGAGAGAATTCAATTGCACTTGATGCTGTTTCAACAAACACCATTAATTAAATGCACCATGCCATTGTTGTAAAACTAGAAAAAAACATCCTCTAAGCACCATTATACAATCTTACTACATAAACAAGCATCTCACAAGCACAATAATGGATTAAATTGGAGTAATTTCACCTACGAATTTCGCAAAGCTTGCAGGGTATTATAATGTCGGTTAAAATCAAGAGTATTCGAAGCAAACAATCACATTTCACATTTCACATTTCACATTTCAATTTCTAAATGAAATCTCATTATCTTCACTTCATGTTTGATTTATTGACACATTTTCTTGTTCTAATAAAAAAGCCAATCAAATTCTACACACAAAACAGAGCAAAAATTTAGGGCTTTAGGCTGACCTTTTTATAGCTAATGATCCTTAGCCTCTTGAATCTTGATGACACCAAATCTACTAAAGAAAGCTCACTCAAAGTTGTATACAAAACATGAAAACAAAATCAAAGTTTAGTCAAAGTTAGAAAAATCAAATAAGTAGAAATCCAACATAAAACGAAATATATTCAATTAAATCAAAATCACCACTCACCAGATCAAAACAAGTAAGTAGAGAATAAAAAAAGAGGGAAAAAAGTTAGAGAAAATTGTAGATCGGAATGGCAAAAGAAGAAGAAAAACACCTTGAAGAGAGACGAATACGATTGTAAGTGGTAGTCGGAACCGTGGAAGAGAGACGATCGAAGTTGAACCAGAGATTTCTAGTGGGTTGACTCATTGAAGACACGGTGGAAGAGAAAGAGAGAGTGAGACTATGAGTTGAGAGAAAAAAATGAGATATTCAGCTGATAGAATAGATAAGTCTGAAAGAGTTAGAAAAATTAGGGTTTTTTTTAAAATTATGTGTCGGTTCATACGGGTCTGTTCGTTTTTGAAGACTAAAAAACGAACTGGAACCAAATTCAATACCGTTCATTCAGTTTGAACCGAATTGAATCGAACTCAAGTGTAAAACCAAACCAAACACCCTTTTTCATTTTAGTTCTACTCGGTTCTGTTCGGTTCGGTTTCGGTTTTTGTGCCCACCCCTAGTGATGTGCATAAGGGATATAAATGCATGAGCCCTAGTGGAATAATCTACTTGTCAAGACATGTCATTTTTAATGAAAAAGAATTCTCATTTCAAAATGGTTTTCTCAATACTCGAAGTGTCAATTCCTTTAATACTGATCGTATTATCACTTGGACAATTCCCTTGCCCTTTAACTCTCTCAAGATTCCTCACACTCAATTCCACTCAGGTGTGCCAATTAATTCAGACTCCGTGTCAACCCTAACTCAAAGCCAAACATCTTCATATGGTACAAGCTGTCAAGAGATTTCTCCTA
The DNA here is from genome assembly GCA_954870605.1 of Acer campestre. Classification (NCBI taxonomy): domain Eukaryota; kingdom Viridiplantae; phylum Streptophyta; class Magnoliopsida; order Sapindales; family Sapindaceae; genus Acer; species Acer campestre. The sequence continues at coordinate 37,712,307 of OX940803.1, forward strand.
CAAGCTCACACTCTAATGAAATACTTGGGTCATCACAATCCCATGAGCCAATTTCTTCTCACCTCAGTAACTCTACCTCATGTACCTCAACCAGCCCTTTGCACACAGAAACTCCTCATCTCACTGAGCCATCCCCACCCTTGCTAAAAACCAAAACCAAAATTGTCTTGCCACCTTACAATATGCAAACTCGCAGCAAAAGTGGAATTTACAAGCCAAAAACATACTTTGCAATTGCACAAGCTGTTAAACCAATTTCCCTTGAGTAGTCTCTTGAACCTTCCAGTGCTTAAGAAGCCTTGAATTTACCTTAATGGAAGAAGGCAATGGATGAAGAATACAAGGCTCTCCTACACAATAAAACATGGACTTTGGTTTCATACTCTCAAAATCAGAATGTTTTGGGAAATAAGTGGGTGTTCAAGACAAAATATAATCCCGATGGATCAATTCAGAGATTTAAAGCTCGCATTATTGCCAAAGGCTTCCATCAGCATCCTGGCATAGACTTTACAGAGATATTCAGTCTTGTAGTCAAGTCTTCAACTATTTGAATCATTTTGTCTCCGGTTGTTTCAAAGGGTTGGGAGGTGAGACAGTTAGACATTAATGACGCCTTCCTCAACGGTTATCTTCAAGAGGATGTTTTTATGCAACAACCTAAAGGGTATGTTGATGTTACTATGCCACATCATGTCTATCATCTTCACAAAGCACTGTATGGCCTTAAATAAGCGCCTCAAGCTTGGTATGAAAGACTAAGAGACTCACTGATCAGATGGGGTTTCAAACAATCTCAGGTTGACACATCTCTCTTCCACTTACATACCGGTGACACTACTTGTTGGGGTTTTTGCCCTAAAACTTGTAATTTGTAAATGTGAATTGAACATAAAATAAAAGAAATAGTTTATTCATTCAAATTGTCTCATACATTTATAATAACATGTATACTTAACATCCAAGATTGCCGGATGTAATTTCAAACTGAGTATATGAATGTCATATATAGATGGATTCAGTTTGAAACGAGCAATCTAAAGAGTCCGTAGATAGCAAATAAAGCTAGGTACTTTATTTGTGGTCAATCTACAGCTGTGGTCCATTCCGTAATGTACGGTGATCTTATCCTAGATCATTCATATGGGGATATGAGAATGGAGGCACCTTATATGATTTGATCATATAGGACTGGGCCATGATCTATATGAATCTCTCACCAAGATCCGTTAAAATATGAGATTCATATATATCAACAAAAGATGGCTATATATGGGTGATCTTAATCCTGAGTGTCTTATTGACTCCTTCAGGTTAGATCGTGGTTTTTGATATACCATGGGTGAGATCGGAGTTGCATTCCCGGTCAATAACTTCGTATGTTGGAATCGCGGTTTGGCTTTTGGCTGGGAAGGTCTGCACACAATAGTGGAATCCACTCCTTCTTGTGAGAAGTAGATAGTAGTTCTCTTAAGGGTTGATTCGGGGTTTGAACAATATGAGCGCTCTCCTAATTTCGTAAGGAATGTAGGATTTATTGTTCATTAGAGAATCAATGGTACTTAATGGAAATATATAATTAGAGGGGTATAACGGACATTATGACCCAGCTCTAATTATGAACTACTTGTGGAGGATTATACCATATGTAATAGCTATATCGATGGACATCAAGAATTATTGGTTTGTGTAAAAACGTTTGTAGTTGAGAGAATGCAACTTCGGGTTTTTAGTGGAATAACACCAAAGTTAATAATCATGAAATATTAATTAAAGAGTTTAATTATTTATTTCTAAGGATTATTGGAGCTCAAAATACTGTGGGTCCATTAGGTCCCCTTGCTAGCCCAATCGATTTAGGTAACAAGGGTCACGGTTAATTAATTGGACTGTCCAATTAACTGTGTTACAAAAGTAACACGTGTCTATTCGGGAATTAATTTAATAATGTGATTATTCAATTAATGAATATTAATGATTATGTTAATTAAATAATTAGATTATTTAATTGTGTAATTAATTATTAGATGGAGGGTGTTGATTGATATTTAATTTTGAATGAAGAAAAAATAATTTGATTATTTTATTTTCATTTAATTAAATATTTAAATTTGAATTTAAAAGAGTTTTGAATTCAAATTAAATCAAATAAATTAATTAATATCTTTAAAAGATATTCGATATCTAAAAAGATTTTATTAATTAGTTTAAGTTTAAAATATATATATTTATGATATATATGTTATTTTTTAGATTTGATTTAAGTGTCGTGTTGGTGACATACAAAAAAAATCAACACCAAAGAAGAAAAACAAAAGTGAGGCGGCCAAAGAAAAAAAAAAGGATTTTTTTTTTTAATTTTTATTTTTCATTTTATGATTTTATTTCATCCAAGGTTGGCCGAATTCTCCATACACAAAGCAAGAGTTGTTTTGTGTTGTTGCTTCTACCTCCATACAGGTTCCTGAATACCGTGACGCGCCCACACGCCGTTGCCAGTTCCGGGAGATAGCGAGGAAGATCAAGTGGTTCAAACCAAGAGCAGATCGTATTAAAGTGAAGGAGCCTACAAACGTTGGTATGAAATAGTTTCTTCTCCTTCTTATTGATTTCGATTATTACTATACAAATAGGTTTACTTAATGATTGCATTTGAAATTTTTTAAAACCCTTCCGCTGCGTAATCTGTAACCCTAGGTTCCAACACTACTATTTTTTTTATTGATTTATGTGGATGATATATTTATTACAGGGAACAGTCAATCTTTCATTATCAGGTTCATTACTGAGTTAAACAGAATTTTTGCTCTCAATGACATGGGTCAGCTACACTACTTTCTTAGAGTTCAAGTGTTTCGAGACTCCACTGGAATGTATCTTACTCAAAGTAAATACATTTAAGATCTTCTCAAAAGGGTTGGTCTTGAAAATCTGAAACCTTGTTCCACACCAGCTATTACAGGAAAACATTTTTCAGCCCATGATGGTGATCTCTTTGAAAATCCAACCTTGTACTGTAGTGTCATTGGTACTCTCCAATACCTCTCACATACATGACCAGATATCTCCTACATAGCGAACAAACTCAACCAATTTCTTCAACACCCTACAACCACTCATTGGCAAGCCACCAAACGGGTACTAAGGTATCTTAAGGATACAATTCATTTTGGTCTTCATCTTAAGCCAAGCAACTATCTTAGCCTAATTGGTTACACCGATGCTGATTGGGCATGTAACTTAGATGATAGCGATCAATTGCTGCCTACTGCATTTTTCTTGGTGATTCTCTAGTTTCTTGGGCATCTAAAAAGCAACATGTGGTTGCTAGATCAAGCACAGAAGCTGAATACGGGTCTCTTGCTCATGGTGCTGCTGAAATTGGTTGGATACAAGCTTTGCTCTCTGAAACTAACCTTGCTCTACCTCTTCGACCAGTAATATGGTGTGACAATACAAGTGCTCTCTCACTTGCTCAAAATCCTATCTTCCATGCTCGCACTAAACACATTGAACTTGATGTTCATTTTGTTCGTGACAAGATCATTAATCAAGAACTTGCTATCCGCCATGTACCATCTTCTGACCAACTATCATCATCTTCTTCGAGGAATACAGTCCGGCCACCATAGTTGTGTGCGCTCCACATGAGACTGTCGTGGCCTAAGCCGAAAACCAAGAAGTTGCATGGAAACTTCTTCTACAAAACTCTTACATTCACTAATATTTCTTTTAATGTCTGTTGTGGAGTGATTGTTGATGTTGAATAATGAATAAATGCTTGTGCTAGTGACTTTGAAATCTTTCTACAAGTTGAATATTTGTGTAATTTGCACTTTAAATTAAAAATTAAAGATTATAATGTAAAGTGTAAATTCCACTATTACCCACAAAAATTTGTAGACAATTTAAGACGAAACATGAATTACTCTTGTGCTTCACAGTCTTTGCAGAAGTATCCTTGAGTTTGTTGAGAAGCAGAAGAACAAGAGTAAGTGAACATTGTGGGCAACAGAAAAAGACTCACTCAAATTTTTAGCAACAACTTACTAAATAATAATTTAGGCACAACAAATAGGAAATAACAAAGTCATTCCAGTGCATTTGCTGAATAATATATTGAACCATCAAAAAGTTGACACATCAAGAAAATGAGTGAAATGAGAGAAAGAAAAAAAAAACAAGATGAAAAACTAATATTTACTAAAGCGTCAATGTTTTAATGATCGAGTGCATCTGGTATACTGTAGATTTTCCTACTCGGAAGAGATTTTAAGTTGTAATGGTTGAACAATATACATAATAAATAAATAAATAAATAAAAACTAGTCAAAAAAATAATATTTACTATAGCGTGAATGTTTCAATGATCAAGTACATCTGGTATACCGTAGATTTTCCTACTCGAAAGAGATTTTAAGTTTTAATGGTTAAACAATATACATATAAAGTATAAATCACAACAAGATTTGGATCCTCTCCTTAGCTTTAAAAGATCTGGAGACATGTGGCACTCAACTAAATGAATGGTTCTGATTTCTTTTTATTTTTCTTCTCCTTTTAATTACCCCAAACGGCAACGTTCATGGACTTAAAGTTCAAAATTCTGAACTCTACGTTTTCTTCATCAAGCACAACTTCAAGGTGGAGAGATGCTGAAGATATCTCAGGTGGCCGCCATTTCCGTGAATGAGTCCAGCGTCAAGGTGGAGTTGTCAGAGTCGGCGAGGGAAGGCCAGCAGTGACTGCCTAACTTGGTCAGGCTGTCAAGGATAGCATGAACAATGGAACCGACCACTGGTTTTGATGTCAGTCTTTGGCCGAGTTGACTCAACTGAGTGTGATGAGTTATGATCAAGTTTGAAGGATTTTCCCATCTTTTAGAGGAAGAAACTTCATCAAACAGAGAAAAGAGAAAAAATTGATTTTTTTTTTTTAAAGAAGAAACAGTTCAAGAAGTAGTATCCAAATGTTATTGGGTGTAAAATCTCAATTGAATTTTCAAATTTCTTTTGCATGAATCAGTGAATCACCATGATTGTTCTTGTATAGAATAAATTAATAATTAAAAAAAAAACAACAATAAAATAGCTTTGGTTCATGAGGAAAACACAGGGGAGATAGAAAGGCAAAATTGTTTGGAATTTTGAAAGGAAGTTGTCTTGAAACGCTGTCATTTGGGGTAATTAAAAGGAGAAGAAATTTTTAAAAAAAAAAAAAAAAATCAGAACTATTCATTTTGTTGAGTGCGGGTCTCTAGATCTGTAAAAGCTTAGGCTCTTACATTAGGAGAGGATCCAAATCCTAGAATTATACTCGTACTCTTTATTTAGTGTTCTTGGATTTTTTTTCTTAACACAGGCATCTCTATGTCTAAAATGTGTTGAGATGATTATACTGCTATCTTTTGGTTATCTTCTTTTAGCATTCTTTGATGCTTCATGTTTGTTGTGCCTGTGGGATGCAGTATGAAAAAGTGGGCCACTGCCAACCTGTAGCAAATACATTGCGACACTGACGGATTATAACATCTGAACATTAAACCATAAATTTATTAAACTTACATCCAGGGGAGGAGATAGGCAGGGGCCGATAGGGGCCATAAATTTATTAAACTTACATCTAGGGGAGGAGATAGGCTGGGGCCGATAGGGGCCATGGCCCCCTAACCAAAATATTTTATACAAATTTTTCATGTATAAAATTGTTATAATGTGTTATATAGGCAAATATATCTTTGACCCATCACATATATATATATATATATATATTAATTATAAACATAATTATTGTTAGAAGACATGTATTCCAGTTAATCTAAATCTCTGTAATTATTGTTTTAAGTAGGTTTTCCTCTTTTAAATTGTTTTCCTTGTTCAGGAAATATTCTATCTCTTTAGAGTTGCTTAGTCAAGTAGGACTCTTTTATTTGTTGTATATATTATTCATAATTCAATGAAAAAGGTGTGTAAATATTTCACCAAAACCTAGCTACTTATATATGGTATCAGAGCAGCCGATCTTCTTCCTCAAATAATTTTTTTTTTCTATTGCAACTCTCCTTAATTAAGCACACAAAACCTCCTCACAGCCATGACCATCACTGCTCCTTTGTCCATCGAATCAGTTCCCACCTTTACTGCTGTTGCTTCGACCGAACAGTCCATTATCAACGTCATTCCTGTCAGCTCTACGTCCCTCCGATCGACTGAGTTTCACCTTATCATGCTCAGGCCCCGCTCAAACTCACCACCACCAATTACATGTCCTGGAAACTCCAGTTTCAAACTCTTTTCTACGGATACGATCTCGTAGGATACATAGACGGATCCAAACCTTGTCCACCAGCCACACTCACCGTGGATACAGTGACCTCTCCCAATCCCGCTTACAACATCTGGTTCCATCAAGATCAACTCATTCTCAATGCCATCATCGGTTCTCTTTCACCTACAATCATCTCTTTTGTTGCTCAAACAAAGACATCAATGGAAGCTTGGAACATACTTGCCAATACATATGCCAAACCTTCTCGTGGCCGCATCAAACAAGTCAAAACTCTTCTCAAAAATTCCACAAAAGGTACACAATCTGTCACTGATTTTCTTCACTCTGTCAAAGCTCGTGCAGATGAACTTGCTCTGCCGGGAGCACCAATGGACGATGAGGATCTGACAGAAAGAATTCTTGATGATGATTACAAGGAACTAGTTCGCGCTGTTCAAGCTCGTGACACTCCCATCACCTTCGATGAACTTCATGAGAAACTCCTAACATTCGAAGCAACAGCTCTGAGCAACAAGAAAGATGTCAATTCTCTTCCAATCACAGCCAATCCAACACACCACTCAACCAATAATTGGCATCCACAGAACCCCAACTGGCATCCTACATCCTCCACCAACACTGGCTGGCGCCCGTCACCCAACTCCTCTGGTCGGCCTTCCTCCGGTCAGCACTCCAGCAACCAAAACCGTGCAGCCCCACATCCCTACTTGGGTCGTTGCCAGATTTATGGCACTCAGGGCCACTCAGCCAAGCGGTGTACCTTCTTCCAGATGGTACCAATTCAACCTTCAGGTCCCCCGTTTTTTCCAAGTTTTTCTCCTCCACCATGGCAGTCTCAGGCTAATTTTGCTACCAATTCCACCTCATCCACTCAGCCATGGTTACTTGACAGTGGTGTTTCGCATCATGTCACAACTGATTTAGGAAATCTGTCCCTGCAAGCACCTTAAAACGGCTTAGACGATGTCATGATTGGTGATGGTACCGGTCTCTCCATCACACACTTTGGTTCAACATCTCTTTCCACTCCCACCAAAACTTTTACATTAAATGATGTTCTCTGTGTACCAAACATGAAAAAGAACTTAATTTCTATATCACAATTTTGCACCACTAACAATGTATCAGTTGAATTCTTATCATCTTGTTTTCATGTGTAGGATCTTCATATGGGGGCAATTCTTCTAAGAGGCACAACCAAGGATGGTGTATATGAGTGGCTGACTGACAAGTATGTGTCATCCCCAATTCTAGCCTTCTCCAGCAGAACCACTTCAACAAATTGGCATCACCAATTAGGTCACCCAGCTTTTCCAGTTTTAAAGCACATTATTTCCAATTTTAGTTTAGATTTGTCATCTCCCATGTCTAAAGAGCTTCCATGTAATGCCTGTCATAGTAATAAAAGTCACAAGTTACCTTTCTCTACATCCTCTCTTGTCTCGTCTAAACCTCTGGAAATTATTTTCTCTGATGTGTGGACCGCTCCGGTTATTTCCCACAATGGCTTTAAATATTATGTCATATTTGTTGATCACTTCACTAAATACATATGGTTTTATCCGCTTAAGAAAAAATCAGAGGTTAAGGACACTTTCATTCGTTTCCAAGCCATTGTGGAAAATTATTTTAATCACAAAATTATCACTTTTTACTCCGACAATGGAGGGGAATACCTATCATTAAAAGACTACCTTGCCACAACTGGCATCTCTCATCTCACAACTCCACCCCACACACCTGAACACAACGGGTACTCAAAAAGACGTCACCGTCACAGTCACATAGTTGAAACTGGCCTCACACTATTGACCCATGCCTCCCCACCTTTAAGTTTTTGGTCTCATGCCTTTACCATTGCAGTTTTTCTGATAAATCGAATGCCAACTGCAACTCTTCATCTCTCATCGCCTTATGAAAAAAAATTTGGCACTGCTCTCAACTACTCGAAACTCAAAATTTTTGGCTGTCTGTATTATCCCTGGCTCAGGCCATACTCTTCCCACAAACTAAATCACCGTTCCACCTCATGTGTTTTCCTAGGGCACTCACAGTCACAAAGTGCGTACTTGTGCTTTGATCCGTCCTCCTCCAGGATATATGTCTCTCGTCATGTTAAGTTTGTTGAGTCTGTCTTCCCTTACAAGTCTCTCAGTATCCCATCTCCACGTCCGAACCCAAACACATTAGACTCCTGGTCTCCTCCATGTTCAAGTCAGTCGACACCATCTCTTATCGTGCTCTCCCCAGAACTGCCACCGTGTGTCGACACTAACACATCTCTTTAAGCTGCCACCAATCAGGTCCCCTCCTCTCACGACTCCATCGAGACCGCTCTCTGCCCTTGCTACACCGCTCTCTGCCCTTGCTACACCACTTCCGTAATCAGCTGCACCGTCTTCTACACTAGCATATCCACTCCCGCAACCAGCAGCGCCGAACAACTCATCAGTCATTATCGCTGCACCTACTCCTCCATCCCCTGCCAGTCCTACATCAGAATCGACCTCCTCCCCAGTAGCTGGTCACAATTGTTCATCACAGCTGCTCCCATCCTAGTCGACAGTCCCTACACCCCCGGTCAAGCATCCCATGATCACTAGTGCCAGGAATAATATTCACAAACCTTTGCACAAGCTTAATCTACTCACACAGCTCTAATCCTCCGGTGACTTCGAACCCACAACTGTGACTCAGGCTCTTAAGGATCCTAATTGGCGGAAGGCTATGTCAGAGGAGTGTGATGCTCTTGTAAAAAATGGAACCTGGGAGCTCGTTCCACATGAACCGTCCACCAATGTTGTAAGCTGCAAGTGGATTTTTAGAATCTAGAGAAAATCCGATGGCTCGCTTGACAAGTTTAAAGCTCGCCTGGTGGTGAAAGGCTTCAATCAAAGACCTGGAGTTGACTACTTTGAAACCTTCAGTCCGGTTATTAAACCCACTACAATCAGACTTGTCCTCAGCATAGCCACCAGTCACAGCTAGTCCCTACACCAACATGACGTCAACAATGCCTTCCTCCAAGGTCGGCTTGCTGAAACTGTGTACATGTCTCAGCCTCCAGGCTTCACTAACTCTGAGCATCCTACGCATGTGTGCAAACTGGGTAAAGCCATTTATGGCCTCAAGCAAGCTCCACACGCATGGTACCACGAGCTGCGCCAATTTCTTCTCGCGTCTGGATTCAAGAATTCTTATGCTGACACTTCATTATTTATACTCCAAACTGGTAGCACTCTCATATGTCTCCTCATCTATGTTGATGATATTATTATTACAGGTAACAATGCAGCTCAAGTTGAGCAAACTGTGGACACGCTTGCTCAGAGATTTTCTCTCAAGGATCTTGGTGATCTCTCATTTTTCCTTGGTGTGGAAGTGGTTCCGCACAAACATGGCATCCTGTTATCTCAGAAACACTACATCATGGATCTCCTTATGCGCACACACATGTGACAAGTGCCAAACCAGTTCAAAACCCTCTGCCGATGAGTCCCCCTCTCAGCCTTCACTCAAGTACTCCTCTAGGCGGTCCTACACCATATCGCAATGTTGTTGGCAGCCTTCAATACCTCTCGCCCACACGCCCTAACATCTCCTTTGCGGTCAACAAACTATCCCAATTCATGCATCAACCAACAACGGATCACTAGGAAATTGTCAAACGAGTGCTGCGGTATCTCTGTGGTACCTTGGATGACGGAATTCTCTTATATCTTGACTCTTCGGCCTCACTTCATGCCTTCTCTGATACTGACTGGGCTGGAAACAAATATGACTATTCTTCCACAAGTGCCTATATAGTATATCTCGGTCGAAATCCCATCTCTTGGAGCTCACGGAAGCAAAACACTATTGCTCGTTCATCCACGGAGGCTGAGTATCGCACAGTTGCCTCCACTGCAGCTGAATTGAACTGGGTATGTTTCCTTCTTACCGATCTCGGTCTTACATTGTCGAAAGTCCTGGTAATTTTTTGTGACAACATAGGTGCGACTTAGCTGTGTTCAAATCCTATCTTTCACTCCCGAATGAAACACGTTGCTATAGACTTTCACTTCATCAGGGATCATGTTCAATCTGGTCCGTTACGAGTGGCTCATGTGTCCTCTAAAGATCAGCTTGCAGTTGCCCTCACAAAGCCACTCCCCCGTGCTACATTTCAGTCGTTGAAGTCCAAGATTGACCTCTCTAACCGTGGCCTATCTTGAGGGGGCATGTTAGAAGACGTGTATTCCAGTTAATCTAAATCTCTGTAATTATTGTTTTAAGTAGGTTTTCCTCTTTTAAATTGCTTTCCTTGTTCAGGAAATATTCTATCTCTTTAGGGTTGCTTAGTCAAGTAGGACTCTTTTATTTGTTGTATATATTGTTCATAATTCAATGAAAAAGGTGTGTACATATTTCACCAAAACCTAGCTACTTCTATAATTATTACCCTTTAAAATCCAGTTTAACCAATATATCTAAAAAAGTTTAATATAAGGCAACATCAGCAGCTATGAGTATATGACCATAACCGCTTTAAGAAGAAATTATTCATATTGTTAGGTTTTTGGTTGTTGTTGGTATATATTCCATATCAAAACGTGTTTATCTTGTAAATGTTTATGTGGTCATGTTGATGATGATACAAAGCTTCAAAGAAAGATTTGACTACGGTACATGCAAGATGATGGCTTGTTAAGAGGAAATAAGCTTCATTGCTCATCAAAGGTAAAATCGACCTCATTCCTCTTACAAGGTATAGGCACACACACACAAATCATTCATATGTGTCCCTGCATTGTTGTGCACCATTTTTATAACACATTCACATGATTTTGTATGCTCATGCATTGAACTCAAATGCTCATACATTTTAGAGTTGCATGTTCTAAGACTATGTCTAGGAAATGGCATTCATATGTGAACTTGTGTTTGTATGTTTGTGTTTCTTGTGTTTTGGACTTGTAATAGTGCTTAATTGATTCCTTATTGAGTCCCGGTCATTTCGGTTACTCATACGTTAAGTTTCGAGTCCAAACGATGTAGCTACGCTACTTTTCGTTCTCATTCGTTGAGTTGTGTTCGTCGTCATTTTCCGAGATGAATTCTCAACCATTTTTCAAAGTTTCATAGTCTTTGTCGTGTGTGAGGGAGTCACGGTTCGTAATCCAAAAACGTATTCGAATTCGGAGTTCGGATGCCCGAATACGGCTGAAGAACGCGAGAGGTGCGCGAGGAGGTCGCTTGGCCAAAAGCCAAGCAAAGGGTGGCCACGTGTGGACCACGTGTGGACCACGTGTGCCACACGGCCAGAGCTCCTCTCTGGCCACGTGTGGCACACGCTGGCCACACGTGGACTTGCAAAAGTCCCCCCAAAAATTTGGACAATTTTGCCCCTCCTTTCATTCTTTTTAAATCCCTCTATTTCCCTCCATTCTCTTTCAAGAAGAAAAAGTGTGAAATCCCGTCTATGATTTTCTCCCAAATTTTCTCAACTTCCAAACACCATAACTTTCTCATACGGAGTCGGAATTGAGTGATTCAAGTTGGAGATTGTTCGTATTCGAGTCCTCTACCTTTTCCAAGTGGTTGTGCAGCTGTTTGATCGATTTTCTGACAGATCTCCTCAGAAAAACGAACCAGCTCTTGTAATTGAGGTAGAGTTCATAACTTTGTGATTTCATCTTTTTTTAACCTCCAATTTGCTTGGGGTTTCTTCTTCTATATGTATATGTTTGTTTAGTGAATGCTATAGAGAAAGGTAGCTTCATAATCAATCTAATTGAATAGTCTAATTAGAGACACATGTTGACTAGAATCTTTGATTCTTTGTTTTTAACATGATTGAGAGTTGTATTGTGATTAGATTGATATCTAGGATTGTTTGAGACTTGATTGATCAAGTTTATGATTAATAATCCTTTCTATGTGACTTTGATCCATGATTGATGAAATCTAGGATTAGAGCCTTTTATGTGTTTTTAGAGATATATAGGATTGATTTGTTTTTAACATGTCTCCTATCTCTAAATCTTTGGCTAGAATAATTGTTGAATACATTTTATGATTCTAGCATTTTTGATGTATGTTTATGACATCTTGAACTTGTGCCTTATGAATATGAAATTGTTCAAGTGTTGTTTTGTATGAATGAATCTAGAAGTTTTATGTGTTAATTGTATTCACATGCTCTAGGTTTTCATTCATAATTTTGCATCTAGATTTCTATTGCTTGTGTTTTCACATCTCTAGATCTAGTTGTTCCATGGAATGTATTGATCACATGTTCTATGTTGTTTTGATTGATTGCATCACTTGCATTCACATGATCACACTAGGAAGTCCTTGTAAAAGGCATGAAGTCTTGGCTAGAGTTGGGATGACTCGGATAGCCAAGCAAGAAGTCTTGCCTAGAGTCGGGAGGACTTGGATAGGTAAGCAAGAAGTCTTGTCTAGAGTCGGGAGGACTTGGATAGACAAGCAAGAAGTCATGGCTAGAGTCGGGAGGACTTGGATAGTCATGCATGGGAGGCTTTCTAGAGGCACGTGTGCCTTATATAGAGAGTTGGCTTATATATTGGTAGGCCCGGGTGTTTGGTTAGACATAGAGTCCGATAGAGCGGGGTACATGGGATGTGTATGCACTCTTGAGGAATTTCTAATCTTCCAACGATGTTGGTTTTGGTATGAGTTCCAATATGTGGTGGTTTACATCATTGAGGGATTTTGTATCTTCCAATAGGAATTGGGTAAACATAGACTCCACATGGGTTGGTGACTAGGATTGGTTATTTTGTGGAATTTCTAATTTACTTTCCAAATATATATAAGTACCCAATGGTTGTAATTCAACCCGTGGATGTTTCCTCCTTGGAGGTTTTACCACGTTAAAAAATCCCTTGTGTTAATTCTTTCTATCTCTATCTTTTATATTTGTTTTTGTGTATGTTTTAATCTTGTAGTACGATCTTCACTTGTGATGTATTTGGAAACAAGATTTTGTAAAGTGTGATTTGTGAGCATATTCATTTTGATCATAATTGTAAATATAGTTCTTTTATTCATTGATTTTTGTGTATAGGTATTCTTTGATTGATTCTTGTACATATTAGGCACTATTGTAAATACAAGTATTATTTGTATTAAGTTTAATATAGTTTCTTCTCTAGCAAGTTGTAGTGTTCTTATATTGTAATACTTTAAGTACAACTTGTGGAATGTGCACTTCATTGAATATACTTGTATATGAGATACATGGTTTATTAATATATGTTATGTAGACTAAGGGTGGTGAATTGAGCATACATGTGTTAATTGTTTTCTCATAACAATCTTGTTAAAGGTCAATTTGTATGCTCACCAAGGTTTTGACACTAGTCACGAAAAAGTTTTTAAAACTAGTGTGTCAACCTATTCACCCCCCCTCTAGGTTGTTTAGTATAACCTTGTAGACATTTTCACATATGTTCCTATTTAATAATGTATTTTATGAATAAATATAGTGGAGATTATTAACCATGATCACTAAGAAATACTGGATGTGATAGATTATTTACTAAAGTAGTAAATTCATTTTGTGAGACATACAATATAGATGTTCCATATATTAATGCTCGTTATATTGCAATACGAGGTCGAAGTCACCATCAACAAGATTATTTTACAATTAAATGGTATTATTGGTATGTATATATTTTATGTTGCAATTGATTCTCAATTACAAAAATTAAATATGAGTATAGATTCGATTATAAATGATTTTTTAGATTTTAAATAACGTCATTTTGATTCATAAAACTTATGTTTATTTTATTTATTAATTTATTAGACTAAACGGTGTTATATTTGTTTTTTTATATAATTTAGTTTTTAAAAATTAATATATTTGTTGCACAAACTTGAATTTCTTTGTCTCGGCCCTCCTAAAGCCAAAATTCTGACTTCACCCCTGCAGTTACATCAGTATTTCAATTGATATTTTTCTCCTCAACTTTGCTACAGAATAAAGATAGAACCATTTTTTTTAAGCTTATTGTCTATGTTCTTGATTATGCACATTTTGATTTCTCGGACTGAGCGATCTATCAAATTTATGGCCATGAAAAGCTGCACTGATCCTAGAAATTTAGTGTTAGGGTTTGAGGTTGCAGTATTGGAGATCTAGTTCTTATTTGCGTTGCCATAATTGCAAATGGGTGATAATTAGTGTTGAGGATTGGTTTCAGATTTTCTTTAATATCTTCCCTGACTTCTCATTGTTTCCAAATTTGATCGGTTGTTGGCTTGGATGTGATTTTAAATGTTCTATATGATAGCAAAATTTATTTTATAAGTTGTGAAAACATGAAGCCTTTTTTTTTTTTTTTTTTTTTAACCAAATAATAGTGAGTAGAATCGCATGAATGGACTATTTAGAACCACAGAATACAATTAGAATGGTATATGTTGGTGTTTGATCATAAATTGTTCTCTTTAGTTTTGGATTATTTTTATCTCAAGTGCCAAATGTCAAATGTCAAATGTCAAATGTGAATGTAATATTTTGATTAAACATGTTTTCCGGTACATCATCTTGTTTATATGTTCTGATATAGTTTTGCAAAACATAAAACCAATACTTAATTTGCTTCAAGCATTTGGACCAAAAGAGATAGTTGAGGGTTTGTACATAGAATTGTACAAGCTGTTTAAATATATGTTTTGTGCTTTGAACAAATTCTCAATATTTGATTTACTTAGTTTTTGGTTTTGGCTGTTATTTACCTGCTGATGGTATAGGATTTTTTTAATTTTCTTAATTTTATTTTTTTGATTTTTGGTATGCATTCAACAAAAAATAAGAGGTTCTACAATATGTTTGCTGCATGTAAAATTGTAAATACTCGACTTAGGAATATATTTGCCATGATAAAAATAGCATTAAAAAAGCAATCAAAAGCTCTGCTCAGGGCAAAAGGGCCTCTCAGACCCATCTCTGTGACTAGGAATGGTAAAGTGCCTTAGCCTTCCCTCTTGTATTTTCATGTACCCTTCACATAAAAATGCCTTAGAGAAAGTATCCTCCACCTCCCTGTTCACATCATGAACAAACACATCAGTCTTTCCTTCCTCCCGGTTCCTCGCCATCATCCCGGCTGTATATATGGCAGTCATTCTACCCGGTGCCTCCTGGTAATAACCAGTTGGTGCATCGACCATAATAAGATCCCATTTTATGTTGTAAATTTCGCTTGGCAGACCTTTCAGAGCAAGTTGGCACATAGAGTATTTAGGATCACCAACTGCTGTACACTCAGGTCCTCTCCCAACATCCATCAGATTGTCAGCTTGGTTTACCTTGCTATCATAGGTGACATGATACGATTCTAGCATCGGAAACCGTCGTCGAATTTGCCCGATCCATGCTTCATCTTCTTCGAGGAATACAGTTCGACCACCATGGTTGAGTGTGCTCCACATGAGACTGTCGTGACCCAGGCCGAAAACCAAGAAGTTACATGGAGACTTCTTCTCTAAAACTCTTGCACTCACTGATATCTCTTTGAAAGTCTGTTGTGGAGTGATGGTTGATGTTGAATAGTGAATAAGTGCTTGTGCTAGTGACTTTGGAATCTTTGTACAAATTGGTGAACAATTTGCTGTTTTTGCTTGTTTCATAGAATGTGAAGCTTTTGGTACAATAGTTCTTGAAGTGGGAGGTGGGTTTTCTTTTGACAATGATAAGCTTGATCTTAAAACAAAGAGGAGCAAGAAAGCAAGAAAAACGCCTAGCAAAAGCACCTTAGAACTGAGAGCTTGATTGGCTTTAGGCCTCATTTTGCAATTGCTATAGGTTTGCTGTGAAGATGGATGCATAGTTATATTTTGCAGAAACTCAAAAAGAATTGATTGTTGTAATGCTTAGACATGAAGGGAAGATAATATTATAAGATGAGTGATGAGGACAAGAGAGCTACTATGATTTTGGGTGAAGCAAAAAAAAAGCACTGGTTGGTTGGTGGATCTACTGGTTTGGTGGAGTGTTAATGTGAATTTGTGTTTCTTGTTTATTTGGAGATGTTGAAATCATTTGTTTAGTGATAGCTGCTGGCTGAGGGTCTGGAGGAGTTGAAAATGATATATCTCCTCATATTATTCTTTCTTCTGGGTTTCTTTTTCTTAATTTCAACCATATAAATTCAGCAATGTTGTTGGACAATTAATATTCATCACAATTGTGCACCTCTTCTTCTACGTTTGTGGTGATAGATATATTAGCTTAGTTTTTTATCAAAGGACAAAACAACTTTATCGAAGGACCTTTTTTTTTTTTTTTTGTTAAGAATTTTGTAAGGTACTTGATAGAGACTCACTTGGAATTTTACTAAATATATTATAAGAAAGGAACCAAAGGTTAGTGCATGTATTATCTTAGATCATTGTCATGCCTATAAAAGATTGCAATTGTGAAACATCTCATTCTAACAAAGATTTCTTGCAGTTTTGGAAATCCAGCTATAGAAGAACAACGATTGAAGGGCTTTCCCATCATTTCCGCCCCCATCTCATTGGTCATAAAATCAAGAATATATTTAATAATACCATAAAATTGATTTATAATTTTGCTACTTTCCATTTCTAATTTTTTTTCGAAATATTACATAAATTCAGGTTTTTTTTTTTTTTTTTTGAGAGGGAGTATTCAAATCCGCAACCTCAAAGGTATACAACCGGACCAATCTCATCTCATCAATAAATCCATCCAATAGAATGATACCAATTACCATATGTATGAAACAAAAAAAAATTCAGCTGTACAAAGGCAAAGCTTGAGCAGACTAAACAATGGCAAAGAGACTCTCCTGTTGATCTGAAACCAACCAAAGAATAATCTGATAATTTTCTCAACCTTAAAAAATCCATCACCTCATAGACTTATCATACACTTGGCAATGGCTTTCTTTCACCTATATCTGCCTCTTTGAATCTCATCTATAGAAAAACACTATGGTATTGAGTATGGTTAGAAATACATAGCACATATTCTCGGATCGTGGCACGGAATTTGCGTATGATCCTGTTATTACCAACCCTCTTTTGAAAGGGAATATATATCTTCCGGACCTTCTGGGTCAAAATTTATGTATGTATGTATGTACGTACGTGTAACTTTCCTTCATGGTGTCTGTCACCTGCCGTTTGTCCCGTAATTAAGAAGAGACTGGGTTTGTCCATTACCACCACCGTTTTGCTGGATCTTGGTCTTGTCCAAACGAGCTTTCCGGACAGCATTCTGGATTTGTCGCTCATGCTCTTTGAGCATTTCCTCAAGGTTTCCTCCTTGAGGCAGCAATGGTCCAGAGTAATGAATCCGGTTCTTTTTGGGGACATAATCATGTGTTCAAACAAAAACGAGTAACGATTAGTTTGTAACTCTAGAAGATCATGATAAATAAATCAAGTGCCAAAACACTATGCAACTAGTGGCAACAAAATGTTCAATCTATTTTAATCCATTACCACAGTAGAATGCTTTCCGGATGGCTGTTCGCCCTTTTTATGTGACAACTTAGGCCTGCCCAACAAATGTTGAGACCAATCATGCTTTCCGACAGCATCCTCATGCCAGCGTGGATTCCCTCTAATCCCTGTGCTACAATCAAGCTGGGAGTGAGTATTGCCTCTAACTGCAACTGAATTGGAAAATCTGTTCAAGCCACCTGCCCCAGGATGCATGTTAGATCTCTGGTTTCTCAACTCCGCAGCCCCCCTAGGAGAGCCAAATGCGCCATTACGGCCTCTAAAAGTGTCATCATCCATAGCCATGTTTGGTGAAGAACTACTTGGGTGCATTAATTGACCAGAATTGAAGTAAACATTACGTGCTTGTGCTTTAGGAAAGCTAGAATCAGCATCCTCTACAGGATTGTAATTTTCGCTATTGCTTGTGGGATTAGTCTGCTTTTGTCGCTTCTGTATTAGGCAAAATACATATAAATGATTATCAAAGAAACCAAATCTTTGAGAATATAACAAAAAAACAAAAAGTGGATATAGCAGCGGTAGAGCAAAAATGAGTTGAGATATAAATCTGAAATTAATGCCGAACAATTACCTGTATGGATTCTGGCAACTCAGCATTGGCATCTGGGGCCAGCACAGCCTTAGATTCTCTGGAGGCTTTTCGTATTGAATCATGACCACGTCCTTTACTGCCTGCTGCTTTTTGCCTGGTTTTCCAGATGAGCAAATGTGAATATTAAAGGGCCTGAATCTCCCAAGTCCCCAAATTATAACTAGTGGATGAACCAAGTAAATCAAATTGTTTTATGAGAAACAAGAGAGCAATAACGGCTTTTGAACTCCCAAGAAGAAGTCCATAACCAATAAAGAAAGGCGATTATACATAGAGTTGCACAGTAAAAAACATCAGGAGATAATCACCTTCTAGCATCCTCATCACGAAGCTTGACATCAAACTCCTTGCTTGGTGGGTACTTTGGCAAGCTAGATGGATCACATGGAAGAGGATTTGTTGTGAAAAACTGGAAAAGAAATTCAGACGTTATCATTTAGCTGGCACACTCAACAAAGTGAAACCATTAAACAGGTTCAAAGAAAATAAATATCTCAACAACTCCTACAAACTTACTTCACTTTGAAGTGCAGAAGAAGAAGTTCCACGGCCCTCAGGTTCTGTAGCCAGAAGGACATCCAAAAGGGACAAGGCCGATGAGGGGAAGTCCTTAAATGTCTCAGTTACACAGCGCTTGTAAGGCTGTTGGGGTTTGAAAATGGTAGAATGTGGCAATTTTGATCTCTTCCAGTATTCTTCAGATGGTGACCCACAAAGTTTGAAGATCTTATGCAGTTGCTCCACCTATAAATAAATTTAACACCCCTTAAATTTGTTGAACATAGGAAACTGATGCGGTCTACAAATTCTAAAAAACTTCATAATCCACAAAATCAAATTCCTTCTACTTGCTAATATTCGCAACTAAAGCAAAATTCCCAATAACAGATTGCTGAACCAAGCAATTTAGTACTCAAATAAGTGAAGCATATTAATTCGGTTACCAAGTTCCAAAAGTATATTTGCTTAATAACTGGCTGTGAAGAACATTTGAGGGCTGCCCTATTGGCATGGAGGTAACTTATGAATCACTCGCCTATTTTTGAAATAAAGTACACAAATTCCAGAAAGAAGAAATAAAAAGACAGAGAAAAGTGAATAAAAATACAACAAAACAAACAGCAACAATTTCTGCAGACGAACAGAAATGGACTGACTATTGTCAAATATTTTAGTTAATTATACAAAGGCTGCCTTTTTCCGGATTCAGGGACTACCAATGTTTATTAGGTATTTATGTGTGAAAGTAGAGAACTAGCACGTATTTAATATCAAAAACAAGTTAGGATAAGTACCTCTGTTCTTCCAGGCATTATAGGCTTCCCGGCAAACAATTCAGCAAGAATGCAACCAGAGCTCCACAAATCTACAGAAGCTCCATAGTCTGTAGAACCAAGCAAAAGCTCAGGTGGTCGGTACCACAAAGTTACAACCCGACTTGTTAGAGGCTGCTTTTGATAAGTACGGGAGAAAGTTGCCAGCCCAAAATCGGCAATCTTGAGATTGCCGTTATAGTCGACCAAAAGATTTGGCCCCTTGATGTCACGGTGCAAAATGCCACGACTGTGGCAATGTTCAAGTCCATGAAGCAGCTGCTGCATGTAACATTTAATCTGCAAGACCAGAGTACAAGATATAACATAAGAATATATAAACCAAAGAGAGATATGTTACCATAGTTTGATTCTTCCATCAGCAGAAAATAAGATTAAAAAAAAGCGGGGGTGAAAAAACATTGCCATTGTAGGAGAATGCATCAAAATTATAACTAATGCAATATGAAGCCGATGTAGCATGTATGGCTAGCTTGTCTTCAAAAGAAAAGAGATCTCTGCCACATTATTCTACTTCACTCAACAGCTCTTTAATTTCTTTAATTTGCAAACGTATTTGTAGAAATTTCTAGTCAGATTGTGATCAGGTCCAGTAATTATATAACTATTTTAGTGATAAAAATAATTGTTTAATCCAAATTGTACATAATTATCACTAAAATATTATGGTCTCAACAACTAAAACTAGAAGGGAAATGAAGGTACCTGTGCCTCAGTGAACTTAATCCCAGGTGTTGCTGCCAGCCCCGCAAGATCATGCTCCATATATTCAAATATAAGATATAAACTTCCAGACATCCTTGACGTAATTAAACCTTCAAGCTTCATGACATTCGGGTGATCAAGCCTACGCAGAATAATGATTTCTCTTGCCATAAAACGAACGCTTTCTGGATCCATATTAGCAAACCGCACTTTCTTTAATGCAACTATTTTGTTGTTCTCCAGGTCACGAGCCTTGTACACACTGCTGTAAGTTCCTTGTCCAATCTACACCATTAGATTAAAGATAATAATAATAAATCATAAGCATACAGAAAAACTTAAAGCTAATTTGTTCTCAAACAGCTTCCAGAAACTAAAAGCTAAAACCTTGACATCAATTTTCTATAGTAGTATAAGTATCAATTTGCATGAAAAGTATTCAAGAACTTCCAGAAAGCAAACATGAATTTTAGCAAGAAAATTACATCTCAGGAGGAATAAATTACACTACCAACAATCAAGGCACCACTGTCACACTGTACCATAATGAAGTTACGGAACTGTGACCTCCCTCATAATCACTTGACAGCAGATTCAGTTGGAAATTCTGTCAGTTACTGACAAGACATAAATCCGCAAATGAGTAAAAGTGTCCATCTTAATTCTTGCTAGTACAATTTGTAATCTGTCATAAAAAGCATTGGCAGAATACGATGATATAGTATCTGACTTGTACCTCAGATAATCAAACATATGCACCCATGTAAAATATAAGCTTTTTGATGTGTCTGGTCATATATAGATATATCTTCACAATTCTAGACTCTACACATACTGTCATCGAAGAAATCGAAATTCACTTTATTTTAAAGCAATGCCTTCAATAAGAAACCTAAAAATTATCTCACACATTATAAAACCAACAGAAGAGTAAATAAATATATACAAATGCTGATACCTATGCAAAAACTTGCATAAATCATCCACCATTTGCAAGGACCAAATAATTAACTGACCTTGTCTAGCTTCTCAAATGAGTCTGCCTTCCGCGGCACCCATCCATTGATGGCTTCTCCAGCCACCGTGGTCAGCCAAGAAGGCCAACCAGCAACAACCTGTGCACCTCTCTCCCCATTGCTCACACTGGTGATCCTAGTCATCCTAGGTTGCCCTACATGAGCTCCAGTCATTCCAACATCCATTGTCCCGTGCCTTTGGAGTATCGGCTTCTCCTTTTTCTCCCCTTCATCGGAGGACCCAGTTCCCAAACCAGCAGAACCATCCACGGGTTGATTATGTATCAACCGTGCAGTGGCATCATTGCCACCACCATCTGCCTCTAACACCACTGCCACATTGTCCTTCTTGAAAGAAGGCAACTTTTTTGAGATTTTCGTGGTTGAATCCTTTTCCTTGACATTGTTGTTCTCTTCAACGTACTGGTGTGCCCGAGTTGCTTTCGAGCAAATGCAACCCATAGTTAAAGATCCTACAACAATTCACAGCCCCCTGTTTCCAGATAGGAAACTGTTTCATTCAGTGATTCTCCAAAAAAAAAGAAAAAAGAAAAAAAAAAAAAATCTGGTTCCAAAAAGCTTCAAACTTTGTAACATTAAAGCCAACAAATCATCAAATGATATGTGTGCCTTGAATGCTTGATCTCTAATATGATCAAAAACCCTCTACAACCCCATCTCCAAATCTTAAAAAAAAAATCAGAAAATTGAAAGATCCAATAACAACCCAGATCCCCCAAATCAAAGAAACAACAAAAGAATGAGTAAAATGAATCAAAATGCGGATACTTTTGAAATTTTGATTGAATCAAGAAACCCCAGAAAACTTATTTAACAAAAATGAAAAAATCCCAAATCCCAAAACTAAATGAAATGAATCAAATCCTCTTTTTACTTTGAAAATGCAAGAACTTCAAAAATAAAAATAACAAAAAAAAAAAAAAAAATTGACACAGTTGTAAAGTATTAAGGTTGTGTTGTCTAGGATCCTGATATTTCTGGTCTGAATTTCAGTTTTGGGACACCAATGAAGTCGGTATCCAACTAAGAAACTAGACAAAACTGACCAAAAGTTTTGCCTAATCTCATAAACATTAACCAAAATACCTTACCTGGACTCTGCAATAAAATCAGACAACCCACCCAAAAAAAAAAAAAATTAAAAAAAATAAATTAAAAAAAAAACATAAAAAAACATACACACACCAAGAAGAGCAAAATGCGGATCTGGTGTAATTCTATTCCTAGGAATGCGAATAACCAGTGAATATTTTTGGGTTCTTATTGTTATTTGAAGCACATAAAAGTAACATTGAGGGTTATAAGTAACTTGAAAGTTTAATTCTTTCAACAACAAAAAAAAACCTTGAAATTTTTTATTTTTTATTTTTTTTACATCCATAAACTATTAATCAAAATCTTTTCAAAATAAGAAATGGCAAATTTCACTAAATTCCTTAATTTTTTATGAAATGTCATCTTTTTAAACATCTTTATCATATTCATAACTTTAGTCCCTTTTTTCGAAAATACATCACATTAGTCCTTATTATTCTGTTAGTCCACCTTTAGTCATAGATAACATAACCAAGGGTATTTTTAGACTTTATAGCATTAAAAAATAAAAAAATAAAAAAAGATAATTGCCATTAATTAAAATTTAAAAAATTCTCCTAACAAAAATTAAATTTTTTTTTAACAATTTCCTTATCTCATCATCTTAAATCAACCGTCTCTCTCTCCATCTTCAATCAATTACCATTAATTAAAATTTTTAAAATGGTTTCAATCCTCTTTATCTTCAATCAACCACCCACCTCTCCATCTTCAATTAATTGCCTCATCTTTCATGTTGGATAAAACGTGAGGTATGGATTTTCAGTACAAAGTTCCTAAACAAATTGATTGAAACCTCAAGAATTCCAAACCTGAGCTTCACCTGCATTTATCATGCGAACCAGAACCAGCGTGACCCACTCCATATTGAGTCACCGTGAACTAACTTGATCCACCCCCTCCATTTCGCCACCAGTAGAGCTCCACCCCTCACCTATTGCATGAACCAGAACCAACGAGACCCACCCCTCATTACGTCCCCGTGAACCTACTTTAACCACCTCATCTCGCCGTTGATTAGACCTAGATCCACCCCACCCATCAAGAACCAGAGCACCCAAACCCACCCTTCATCTCAAAACCAAAACCACCCAAACCCACCCCCAGTTTTATTTTTGAAAGAACCTCCATTTTCTTATTTTAATTTTAAGTTTAATATAATTTCGTTTAATTATTTTTTAAAACAAAAATATTAATATAAAAAGTTAATATTTTACATTATCTATTTTTTAATGTTATTTATAATAATAATACTAATTATCATTATTATATAGATATATTTTGTTTAAATCATTTTAATATTAAAATTTGGAATGTATGTGAAAGAAATGAGGGTTAATTGCACTAACGTACTCTAACTTTATTGTATCTAGCAAGATTTTAAAAAGATGCTCTAAATTAACACAAACACTTATTGTCATCAAGTTAATCTGTTAACTTTAATGGTTAACTAACATTGACCTATGAAAAAATAAATATACCTCTGCCACATCATCTCAAACATAAAATATTTTTTAATTAAATTTTTTTTTTTACAAATATCTTTTTTAACAAAAATAATATATCAACTGCCTACAGAAACATCATCAATTCATGGATAAGCTTCCTTGGCGAACTGCGGGTGGTCGATCTTTAAGATCGACGAATATCTCTTTCAATAAGAAGGAGATCGCCAAAGATATCTTGTTTCCTTCAACTGTGGAGCTACACTACAGGTAAATTATCTTGTTTTTTTAAAATTGATTTTTCAATTTTAATTAAAAATATTTTTATGTTTGAGATGATGTGGCAAGGGTATATCTAACTTTCCAATTGTCAAGGTTAGTCAACCATTAAAGTTAACGGATTGACTTGATGGCATGAGATGTTTGCATTAATTTAGAGAATCTTTTTAAAATCTTGCTAGATTTTATAAACTAAGGGTAAGTTAGTGCAATTAACCCAATAAATAATTGAGTTCTATATAGTAATTTAGACATTTTGAAGATTTCAATTTGAGAAAAAAAAAACACCATATAATAAGGACATTTTGGACATTTTATTTAAATGTAAGGTGTAAAAACAAAAACAATAAGGGTAAAATTGTCCTTTTAAGCAAGATTAAATAGTAACAAGGGCAAAGTGGAACTTTCATATGTTTTGTTATAGTTTATTGTTAATTGTTTGGTCAAAGGAACTAAATTGATGTATTTAGGAAAAACTAGGGATTAATGTTACTAATACGGCAAAGATGTTTGAAAATGTGACAATTCATAAAAAAGTAGGGACTTTAGTAAAATTATTCCAATAAGAAAAAATAAATCAAGAGCTAATTGCACCAAACTCCCTGAGGTTTGCCCTTTTACATTCAGAATCCACTCTATCATTAATTGACACTCACCTCCCCTGCCGTTTGGGTTTGACTATAGTTGACCGTTAAGGTTAACACATTTAGAGTAATATCATCATTTTACCCTTAATTTTATAAATTTAAATTTAAAAAAGAAAACAATTAAAAATATTTTTTTTTATTTTTAATAATGGATCTCCATTGGGGATTAAAAATAAATAAATCAAAAAGGTGGAGATTGGATCTCCACCAATATCCATGGATGGAGATCTCCATGGACGGAGATCCTTCCCCACCGCGAAGAGGGAGGCGCGGCGGGGGAGATATCACCTCCCCGGTTTACGGCGAGGGGGCTCCAGCCTCCCTTAGCTGCGAACAGGGGAGGCCTCTCTCCTTGGGATGCACATTGGGGAAATGGGGATGGATATAGGTCCCCCCATCCCCATCCCCACTTCTCAAACCCTTCCCCATCCCTCCCCATTTCCCCATTTGGGGAAAATGGGGATGGGGGAGTTTTGGGGGGAGGTCCCCCCATCACCATCCCCATTTCCCCATTTTCCCCGTTTCCCCGTTTACCCCGTTTACTCATTTCCCCATTTGATTGAAAATTACAAATTAAACTAAAAAAAAAAAAAAAAAAACATTTCATTACAAATGCAAAAGAAAATACATTACAAAATTATATTATATATATATTACAAAATAATGTCAAAGAAAATACATTACAAAAAATATATAAATATATATATATAATTATTTTTATAATATTGTGGGGGAAATGGGGAAATGGAGAAATGGGGATGGGGGGAGGTCTCCCCCATCCCCATTCCCATCACCATCCCCATTTCAATTTGGGGATGATTTTCATCCCCATCCCTCCCCATTTCCCCATTTTTCCCCAAAAATTCCCCCCCAAATGGGGATGGGGAAGTGGGGAAATGGGGAAATGGGGATTCAGGGAAAAATGTGCAACCCTAGTCTCTCCTGTTTGCGAGATTTCATGATACCTCCCCTGTCGTGCCTCCCCCCTTTGTGGCGGGGGAGGATCTCATTCCATGGATGCTTGTGGAGATCCAATCTCCAGATTGAATCTCCACCTTTTTTAAAAAAAAAAAAAAAATTTAGGTTTTGCTTTTTTAATTCTATTTAATCTTCACCATCC
Source organism: Acer campestre (assembly GCA_954870605.1). NCBI lineage: Eukaryota > Viridiplantae > Streptophyta > Magnoliopsida > Sapindales > Sapindaceae > Acer > Acer campestre. The sequence continues at coordinate 37,738,363 of OX940803.1, forward strand.
ATCTCAAAGATGAATGGTGGAGATCCATTTTATTAAATATATATATTCAGTTTTTTGTTTAACTTGTCTTATTTTTAAATTTTTGAATATCTTAAATATTTAATATCTTATTTTTTTTTTTCCTTTTTTTTTTAATTCAATCTTAATCTCCACCATCTGTATTTGTGATGGACAATTGGAGAACCATTTCGGAAATAAAAAAGTTTAATTTTTCAAGATTTTTTTTCCAAAGAGAACTTATTTTTATTTAGTGATATGAGGGGTATTTCGATCTTTTCCATTTTTTGTTTTTAATTTTTTTTAATTAAGAATCTCATGAGATTTTGGTATTTTTGATGGTCAAACTTGGTCAACGATTAAGTTTGATCAAGTTTGACTAACGGTAGGGAAGGTGAGTGTCAATTAATGATAAAGTTGGTTTTTGATGCAAAAAGGCAAACCTCGGGGAAGTTTGGTGCAATTTGCTCATTAATCAAAATAGATCTTGAATATATATAAATATATATATATATATATGACAACCTGTAGATTTAGATCATATAAATTGATGAATATTAAAATGAATGGGTATTGAAACAAATATAACTCGAGGTGTGTTCTAATATATTAATATCGTGGGGGGGGGGGGGGGGGGGGGGGGGGGGGGGGGTGTGTTGAATAGATTTTTACGATATTACCCAATTTTCACGTTAAGTCAACATTACGAAAATGCCCCAAACTAGTCAATACAATAACAAGTGTAATATGGTGCGGAATTATAAACGACACTTGATATTTACGTGGAAACCCTCACGGGAAAAACCACGGGCTGTAATCACACACCTACCTAATCCCGGTATGAGTGAACCTAGTCCAATTGCTTGTGTGACCACCTAATCCCGGTGTCCGACCTAATCCCGGTCTATCACAACAAGACTTCAATTGCTTGCGATCTAAGCAACCTAATCCCGGAAGCTACACGCAAGACTTACTTCTCAATGAAGAGATTACAACCTATGTGAATATATAATGATATTCAATGAGCAAATAAAGCTAGGTAACCTTAGATGCTTATCTAGGATGATTAGATAACAATAAATGCAATCCTAAATGTCAATAGCTAAATGACATGTCAAATAGCTTAGCAAATCATAGATAAAGTAACCTAGATGTTGCTATCAAAATACAACACACAAACATGTCAACACAACAATCTCTATTTTGTATCTAGAATATATTCTAAGAGCATACAAATAATATAAGAGATTTCTTTGATAAATAAAACACTAAACTTAGATGAGATTAGTGAAGAACATACCAAAGGATGTGTGTTGACCAAAACTCATGCAAGCAAGCATCCTAACTATGCTAGAAAATGCTAGATGATATTTAGATGCATATGAGAAAGGTTTTGAGTGTGTAAAAATGAGTTCTTGATTTGATTTCTCTCAAAAATCTCTCTTTCAAGTTTAGGGTTCTTTTAGAGTCAGAGAACTGAGTTAGAGAAATGAGAAAGTATGATATTTATAGGCATCTAGAACAGGGCAAGTGAAAAGACCAAAATGCCCTTGAAATCACCGATCGGCGGTTTCATTCTGCGGTCTTGGCCGTAGAATGTAACCGCCAAATCGAACCCGAGAAGCAGGGGATCATTCGGCGACCAGATTCGGCGGTCAATCGAAACCGTCGATCAAAACCCAAAAAGAAACTGACCTTAAAATATCTGATTCGGCGGCCAGGCCGCCGATTAAACCACCGAACAGAACCCGAGAATAATAAATGCATTAGGTCTATTCGACGGTTTTGATTCGGTGGCCTGACCGCCGATCGTAACCGTAGATCCAATCCAGAGCTTTCTGGAATCAAACGGCGGTTTCATTCGGCGGTCGTGGCCGCCGATCAAACCGCCGTTTCACCATCCACCAATGATGGTGAAACCAAAGGAGAAGCCAATGGCATTCTCCGAAGGCGATCTTCGCGTAAAACCAAGCACATTATCGTGCAAGCGCGGACGTTTCCGAACATATTTGGGAAACGAATTACACGACACAAACAAACACACAACATGATATAATCAATCAAAGTGCTAGTGTGTAATGTGACATGTGAAGAGTATGCACACATATGCAAGTATGCTAAGTGTGTGTGTGCTTCTAGATCTCTTCAAAGAAAACTAAGCACAAGAAATATACCTTTGAGTGCTTGTCACCATGAGGTTTTGAATAGGGCCTTTGATGTTGGTCTTCCATCACCTAATCTACCCTTACAATTCAAACCCCAACTTGTGGTTTGTCCACGAAATAAGTCAATCAATAATGGGAATCCTTACAGGTATTAAAGGCACACAATTGAAGTCAAATTTTTAACTTCTTTTTCTTTTAACAATTACAATTACTTTGGGGTTTTTTTGGGGAGGGGGAACTCGAACTCACAACTTTAAGAGTGTAAATGTGTGGGGGCATACCATCGGGCCAACATCGTCTTGTCAATTAAATTTTTAGCTTGATATAGTTTGACTTAACAAAATTTGGGAAAAATAATTCTTGAAATTCAAGATTTCAAATTTTGTTTACCAGTTATATTTCATTGAATTTATCATTTACAAAAAATTTCAGATCAAAATTCATTCAAACCAATGGATTACATCAAAATCCTTATTTTGTATTAAAATAAGGAATCTCTTACAAGAGAATTGATATATATAACAATTATTAGGTTAGGTATCTTAGACAAAACTGTCACACTTCAAAGCATTTTAAACATATTTTGAAAACATACACAAACAGATTTCAGATATATATATATGTATAACATTATGATTTCAGTTTTAAAAATGGGTTTAGTATACTTACCTCTTAGCAAATTAAACCAAATTAGAGCAATTGCCCACGAAGCTAATAATCCAATACTTAACCCAAAATCATATAATCATACAAATATCAAAGTCTAATTAATATCTAGAACTAGAATAAGGTCTGACATATCGCTTCGCAAACCGAAATCCTAGTACTAGAACTAACCAGTGCTGTTTTGAAAACCGTATAGTGTCCAATGTAAGAATTTTACTTTATTATGAACATACTGAAAAATTCTAAACTTTTGCAAACACACTTTAGATAAACATATCTATTGATATAAAAATTTCAGAATTTAATAAAATCCGTAAGTACCTTAAAATATTTTATGTTTCATAGTATTCAGGGCTATCTAATAATAGACAATCCCGGACACTACTCGTCATTTGAATTTTTAAAAATTCTAAAAAAATTAAATTGACATGAAATCTTCACCAAAACATAAATAACACATATTTGGTTTGAAAATAAACGTTTCAAAGTGAAATCATTCAAATACATACTTTTAAAGTATTTAAACCTTTGGTTACTAGAATCTATCTAATACTGGATAGATTGTAGTACCCATTTTGAAAATTCATAACTAATTTAATAAAACCCTAAAATTATTGAAATAAATTCGAAAACCCTTTTAATATGCTGCTAAACATCTGTACCAAATTTTAAAAAATTTAAAACAAGTATTACATAGCGAAATATATTTTCAAAGTTAGACCACGTTACAAAAACCGATATTTTCAGCAATACTGTTTCAAACTCAAAATTCATAAAAAAATACAATACTTATTATTTGGAACCCTTAGGTAGTCTAGTTCAAAATCTCAAAACAAAATTCACAAAAATATCATAGATAAATTAACTATAAATTTCGTAATAATCACTAGTCAGCCCTAAATACATTGATATCGGAAGATAGGAACTCGGAAATCACTATGATAAGCGTCAAGGGTTACTACACAATCAAAACCCTAATATTGATTCCTCTAAACGTATAAGTAATAAAGAAAAACACATAAAGCGAAAAGAAACACACCTTGAAAAAGCCATTCTTCTTCTTGCTTGAAATCAAGTTCTTGTTAAAAAGTATGGTAGTTTTTTTTTTTTCTTTTTTCCTCTCACTTGCCATTCAAAGCATTTTAGGGTTCTGTATTTTTTTAATTTTTAATTTTTGAAAACAAGCATTTTGAGGTTTATAGCTACATTTCAGGTCAGCTGGTTAATTGAAGTAAGTCTTCCATCTAATTTGGCTCATTTGTTTCTTTGAATCAGATTGGAAGATTACAGTATTTGGTTGGTATGCAAATTAGACAGTTGCCTTTGTCCCGTTATTTCATGGTAAGCCCAAGAAATTTGTGTTACAGCCTATTGCAGATAAAATCCTGTCTAAGTTCGCTAAACGGAAGGGTAAAGCCCTTTCTTTGGCCAGTCGTGCTACCTGATCAAGTCGGTCATTACTGGTTCCTTTGTGCATTATTTCATGATCTACAAGTGGCCTTTTTTGTTGCTGTGGTTGATTAATCACAAATTGAGAATTTTTTTTGTGGACATGTTCTTGTGAGGAGACTAAGATGATCCGAATTGCTTGTGATCATTGTTGTAGGCCTTACTCTAAAGGTGGTCTTGGTTTGATAGACCTTGGGTTACTAAAATGATTCGCTTTTAAGGAAGCTCACTTGGAAGTTTATGACCTCTGAGGGTTTTACCTATTAGCTTATGCGTGAGCGATATCTTAAGCAACTTCAGAAGCCGCATGGGGGATATATCACTTTTTCGATTTGGTCTTCTTTTCGGGCTCACAATTCTGAGCTTTTAAGGAGGGTATTTGGCTCATTGGCGAGAATTCTCAGCGGGACTTTTGGTGCGACAATTGGCTGGGGTGCCTATTTTGGAGCTAATAGAGATTCCTAATTATTTGACTAGCTCTCTCCGGGTGAGGGTTTCAGGTTTTATTCAGGATGGCATATGGGTTATTGATGATTGTTTTTTAGCCCGTTTTCTGATTGATAGGATTACGATTTATCCAGGTGCGGATTCTTTAGTGTGGGCTCATTCCCGGGATGGTAGAGTTTCTTGCAAGGCTGCTTATTCCTAGATGATTCTTGTTTTCCCTCAGGTCTCGTGGTGAAGGGATGTTTGGTCTCGTTTTATTCCTTCTTCCCGTTTAACTTTTACCTGACGTCTTTTGTTGAATAGGCTCCCCACGGAGGATCGCTTGTAAAGGGCTGGGTTTTAGTTAGCATCCTGTTGTAGTGTTTATGGTGTCAATAGAGAATCGACAGATCATGTTTTCCTCCAGTGTCCTCTAGCGGTTGCTCTTTAGAGGTTGTTTTCTCTGCTTTTCAGAGGCGGGTTTCTGCCAACTCGTGGAGTGCTTTCTTCTCAAAGGCCATGTCGGTTATGTTTAGGGATCAGGTGCGGTTTTATGAAAGTCAGCTTTCCATGTGATTGTTTAGAGTGTGTGGTTTGTCCATAACCAATGGATCTTTGAGGGTAAGGCAGTGGATTTCAGATCTACTTTGTCTTTGGTTTGACGTGCTGTTTTGGACGCTAACAATTTGGAAATTTGGTGTATATGTAATTGTATGGATGATCTTTTGATTCTTCGACGCTTTGGTCTCTGTGGTCACTCGGCTAAGGCTCAGGTTATCAAGAGTGTGGTTTGGTTGCCTTCAGATTCTGGTTGGATCAAAGTTAATACAGATGATGCCGTATTGAGATCTCCAAGCATTAGGGGTTATAGGGCCATCTTCCGTAACTATAGAGCTTTTATGAAGGGTTGTTTTGTTGTCCCTCTTGGTCAGGTGTTTATGTTTGAGGCTAAGCTTCTTGCAATGTCGATGTCTTTGATTATGCTTGAAAATACGGGAGGTGTCATATCTAGCTTGAGAGTGGCTCATCTTATGTGGTTTAACTGCTTTCTTCTCACTCTGAGTAGGTTCCTTGGCGGGTTCAATAGGCTTGGCAGCGGTGTATCTATTAGATTTTGTAAATGGAGTTTCAAGTGTTTCATATTTTTAGGGAGAGGAATCAGGTTGTAGATGCTCCTTCTAAGCATGATTTAGGACTGAAGGTTGATGCTTGGTGGTTCTCCACCCCGTCTTTCTGCTTTTTGCTAGTTGGCAATGATTGCATATGTCGAGAGTTTTTTTCGGATTTCCTAATGTTTTCAATTTCTGTTTAGTGTGGCCTTCGTGTCACTATTTTGGTTGGAGTCGTTTCCCTTAGTTTTTGTGCTTTTTCGGTCTTTGTTACTCTTTATTATTTTCTTTTCTCATTTATATAGATGTATATTGCCTGAGATTTTTCAGCATATGATCGCTTGTAATGTTTTTTCCCCTTAAGTCAGTCCAATTTTAGCAATATATATGACTTTTGTACTTAATGGATAAATTGGGACATTTTTGCGAAAATATAACTTTTGTCCGAATGGATAAATTGGGGCATTTTTATGAAATTCCCTTTTAATAACTTCCCTATATAGCTTATAATTTTATTTTATTTTTGCAAAATGTCACCTTTTTAAATGTTTTTGTCATATTAGTAATTTTAGTCCCTCATTTTTTTTCAAAATACATCACTTTAATCTATTTGTCTAAATTAGTAACAGTCAACTATGACAGAACTTGTTAAAGTGCAAATTTACCTTTATTATCATTAAATTAATAATGATTTTACCCTCAAACTTATTATAGTATTACACCTTAAAAATAAATAATAATAAAATAACATAAGAAAATTAAAGTCTTCACTAAAAAAAATATAAAAATTATTATTAACTAAACTAAATAAAAAATAAATGTAGAAATGAACTAACTAAATTAATATTAATATCAAAATTAGTTAGTAAAGAACTAACTAAATTAAAAATAAAATATTAAATCCATTTAAAAAAATTATTAAAAAATGTTAAAAAACCGGAGGAGGCGCTCCTCCAATTTTTATTTCTTACTTTTTACCTTTATTTTTAAAACAAAATAATATTTTTATTTTTTAGCTTATATACTCTATAATTATATATAATTAAAAAATACTTTTACAATTAAATAAAAAAAAAAAAAAAAAAAAAAAAAAACTGAGTCAAAAATGAAAAGAAAAAAAAAAAAAAAAAAAAAGAAACTCGTGATGGTGGAAAGTAGATCTCCACCCACACCATCACCATCTCCATGCCCATCTACATGACTACAAAACCTTCACAAACGACATCTCTAACCCAATCCCTATTTCCAACTTCATCGCATCTCTAAATCCATCTCCAAAATCAAGAACATCAACCCAACAAAGTAAAAAATAAAATCAAAACATATTAATTTGGAAATTTGGAATCAATAGAAGGGAAGAGATTTGGGATCCATGGAGTAATAAAAATAAATAAATAAATAAATAAAAACCAAACAAAAACTAAAGGATGGAGCCATGGAGGGAATGCAATCTGTAGTCCCTATGAAGCTCTTGGGAGGTTGCACCAAGATTGGTGGTGTGGTGATGTTTATTTAATTTTAAAAAAATTATTTGTTGAATATTTTTATGATTATATTATTATTTTTAATTTTGATTATTATATTTTTTCGACACATAGCATATTTTGAAAAGTGATATTTTAAATCAAAAATATCCCTAATATAGTTAGTCAAAATTAACGGTCGACTAACATAAAGACTAAAGCGATGTATTTTGAAAAAACAAAAAATTAAAGTTACTAATATGATAAAGCCATTTTAAAATGTGACATTTCATTAAAAAAAAAAAAAAAAATAGAGACTTAAGTGAAATTATCCCTAATTTTTTTATTATGGAACTATATAGTTTATAGTTATGTTCTTTTTCTCATATTCTGTTTTTTAGTTTTGTGATTTAAAGAAACAAACATTCTTTGTCATATACACACAGTGAAGAGGAAAAATTAAAATTTTCCAAAAAAAAAAAAAAAAAAAAAGTGGAAAAATAAATAAATATGTAAATAATCATGAGATATAGCATAAGTCATATAGAGAGATCTTGTGTTCAAAAACATCATCACACGGGTGGAGAGTTGAGGTGGTGACAGACTGACAATGTATGGGACCAGTGAGACGGGTCAGGTCCCACAGAAGATATTCTTAGGTCATTTTAGGTTGAACGGAAAGGAATGAAATGGAATGGAAAATTGACCATTCTTTATGTTTAGTTTGCTAATAAATATTGAAAAAGGCTTTCCATTGGAATAGGCTTTTCTCCCAAAACCCAATGGAAAGCTCTTTCCAATTCTGAAATAAGATTGATGCTCCAAAAATAACCTTCATCTGCCCTAACTCTATAACTCTAAATTCGTTCTGATATAAAATATATCAAGATGAAGAATGTATATCATATACTTTGAGTCAAAGTATGTAAATCTAATGGTCCACATTCTTCGTCCTGATATATTTTATATTAGGACGAACTAACAATAGAAAAATTATATTATTATATTAATATATATATATTATTATATATAATATATATAATAATTTATTATATCTATTATTATAATATATTATATATACTTGTATATTTTATTATTATTATCCATAATATATCATGTTATTATAAATGTTTTGTAATTAGGGGTATTTTGGTTAAAATGCAGTTAATTACATTCCATTAAGTTGTTAACAAAACAAAATAATACTAATTCAGAGACTAATTCTGAAATCTCAACCAAATTAAAAAAATCATTTTTTTTTCTTTTCCATCACATTCTCATTCCCATTCTCATTCTCATTACCATTATACCATTTCCATTCTCATTCCAGCATGATAACCAAACATCACTACTTTTAGGTGGTGTTTGGTTGGTAGAATCAAGCATGGAATGAGAAAAGGAATCCACATTCCATTGTTTGGCTTGCACAAAATGTCATGGAATAAAGATTCCACCAATATGGTGGATTAAGATTCCTACCTGTTGAGGTAAGAATCCAGATTCCACCCTCACTGAAATGTTAAATTTACCAATTTTCCTCCAAATAAATCAAAAACCAAATAAAATTAAATTAAAAAAAAAAACAAAAAAAAAAAAAAAAACAAAACAAAGGAGGCCACTACTAGTGACTTCCTTTGTAACTGAAGATGGCGAGGTCACCGACGGAGCCTCGTCGTCGGCATATGAGGCCATTGAAAGTGGCCTCGTCGCTGTCGAAGGCCCTCACCTCCGTCATTGGAGGAGGTGAGAGCCTCCTATGTTTCCTCTTTTTGAAATAGAGAAGGCTCGTGCCTCTTCCTTCACCACCTCCATCGATGGAGGATGGAGGAGGTCTCCTTGCCGAAGGAGGCAACTAAAGGTGACCGATGTTACCTCCTCCGGTGATATCGTCTTTGGTGGCCACCGGTGAAAATTTTAAAATTCGTACTATTTTTCTCTTTTTTTTTTTAATAATATATATATTTTTTGACATAGTATTACTTTTCTAATAAATATTATTCTATCCAAATAATAAATAATTTAAATTTAAATAATAATTTTGAATATTAATTTAAGGGGCATCTTGGTCAAAATAGTAAGAATTCCATCATGAATTCCATACCGCAACCAGACAAAGGAATTCATTTAGGAAATGGATTCTTTTACTATAAGGATTCCATTCCTACATAATTCGTTTCCCATTCTATGAACCAAACATGACTATGCCCGTTGGGAAGAAGGGGTTTTTTTTTTTTTTTTTAATTAAAAAAAAAAAAAAAAAAAAAACTCTTTTCAATCAATAGAATTTTGAATGATTAAAAAAATTGTTTTATGTCTACTTGGAGAAGCTCAAATTTTGGGTTTTTTCAAATAGATCTTTTTGAGCTTTTTTAATAATAATAAAATGTCTAATATAACCCTACCATTTAAAATATTTTTTTTGAATATTTTGGTAATCCTACCATTTAATAGAGTTTTCTCTAATAGACAACCAAATGACCAACAATTTTTCTTTAAAGATCTCTACCTTTAGAAGATCTACTTCTAAGAGATCCATCGCTAAAAGATCTATTTGAAGAAATTGTTCCAAATAGAGCCTAATGATGTATACGATGGAATGGAACTGGGCATGATGGATCCTTGGTGTTAAATAGCCTCATTAGTATTTTAAAGACACCCTCATCCCATTAATGTTATAAACATCCCCTATGAGCTAATATATTATTTAGAAGAATTTTGATATTTTTTTTCATAGAAATTGTTTCCCGTGATAAACCTCTCATATTTAAGTGGCGGTATTTGCATCCCATTTTACTATATTTTTAAAACTTATTAATTTTTAAGTGGCAGTATTTGCATCCCGTGATAAACCTCTCAATTTTTATTTTAACTATTTTATAACTTATTAATTTTTAATATTTAAAAAATAAATTAAAAGAAAGGTCAGATATAATATTTTTGGGTGTGTTTATGATTATAACATTTCAAAAAAAAAAAATAAAAAAAAAAATTAATAGGGTATGAGTATAAAAAAGGGTGTATCTATGGGTTTTTCAGAGGTCCAAATATCGCTACTCCTTATAAAATAGGAGTCAAAATTTGTTTTTGGACCCAAGATGTGAGCTCAATGGAAGGCCCACTTCACTAATTATAGTGAGTTAACATCAAAGGGGCTAGTGGGCGGGCTACTTCTTTTTTTCACTATTTCTCTTCTCCAGAGACTACTGTAGATTTCAAGAATACTAAGAGATCCTCTCACACCTTTGAGTCACCGTCAACTAGTCTCCGATCATCCCTCACAGCGAGACATAGTCCGTCGGATCTTAACTCCTCTACCATACGTATGGATGGCAAAATATGGATCCAGATTCAACTCATACCTAGATCCATAAAATACCCACACAAAATGAATGGGTCTAGATCTGAACCAGCTACGATCCAACCCATAACCACTAAATAAGTAGCTGGTTCCGATCTAGACCCGATCCGCTTATCTTCCGGGGTTTTAACCAACCCACCCATGACCCGATTTATGTTTATTTTTACCTAGATTTTTTTGACCTGGATTTTTGACATGGATTTTTTTGACCCAGATTTTTTTGGCCCTAGATTTTTTTTACCCAAATCAAATAAATATAAATATCCAATTCAATCAAAAAGTTGATAAGTATCTAATTTTTTACAACCTATATCCAATTAAAACAATAAACTCAAATATTCTTCAATAAATCTATTGATAACACATCTCTAAATATTAATTTTTACAACCCATACTCAATTAATAATAATAATAATAAATCACGCGGATGCTAATGACCCTTCCTCATCTATTGTAGCGTATATTTCTTCCTCTGGAATGCCACCTAAAAAAACAATCAAGTAAAATATATATATATATATATATTAGCAACTAATATTATATATAAGTAATAAGTATAACTAAATTTGAAAATAATTGCATACCTCGAATAGGAGCCCATATCCAGTTTTGTGTACACATTAAGGCCTCAAGCGTGTCCGGATGCAATCTTCTACGATGTGGAGTCAAAAATCTACCCCTAGCACTAAAAGCGAACTCAGAAGCCATCGTAGACACGGGAATTGCCAAAATCTCTCTAGCAATCTTAGCCAAAATCGGATATTTCCCTTTGTTACCTTTGCACCATGACAAAATGTCAAAGTCAGGAGAGTTATTTTCAACTTGTTCATCCAAATATCTCTCTAACTCTGACTTGTTGATATTGCTAACCGCTTGACTTTTATTCAACTCAAATTCTTCATCACCCCCAAACATATCAAAAGAATGATCCAATGAAGTATCATCTAACCGTCTATACGACCAATAGAGGTCGTGCTACCTTCCGCTCCATACAAACTAATTACAAACTATAATGAAATTTAAAAGAAATTCAAAAGAAATTCAATAAAATATATTTTTTTAGGGTTTTGTAAAAAAATAAATAAATAAATAAAAAATTTACCTCCACGGAATGAGAATTCTATACAAGAATGTGAAATCAAAACAAAATTATGATAACATGAGATTTAATTTGAAAGTAGAAAAATTAAATTCACAAATTCTGCCAGTATATGTAATAAAATTCAAGGGCAAATTGCACAATCACATTGACATTAAACCTAATTGCATGACTAGGCACCTTTTACTCAAAATTGCACTAACATTCCCTACTGATAGATATTAAAGATCGAGGGACAAACTGTCTTTTTGAATATTAATATGATAAAACAATGATTAATTATTTAAAAATATTTAACTAATTAATTATTTAAAAAAGAATGGATGGATCACCAAACAATCTTCACCATAAAAAAATATATTATTAGACAACAAAATAACCTAAAAAAACAAAAGAATTTTCTAAAAAAGTAATAAAAACTTAAATTAAGAAGAGATCTGTCAAATTTCTAGATCTCTTCCAAACTCCATTCGAGAAAACGCTCCATCGCAGACTACCCATTTCCAATGGATTCATTGCAAATGGGTTGTTCCATTTGCGATGGATCTCCTGCATCATAGATGGAGTACTTTTTTTTTTTTTCCCTTTTTCTTTTTAATTGTTGTTGCTAAAAAGTTTTGTAGTGATTAAAATTTTGTTTTGTATAAATGTTGAGATAGAAAAATATATATATATATATATATAATTTGTGTTGTTTGGAGAGTGAGAAAATAAAAGAAATATAAAGTAAAATAATTTGGAAAACAAAATGAATGAAGGGAATCATTTATATATATATATATATAAATATTAATTTCCAAATAATAAAATAAATAACCAATGATATTTTAGTATTCAATGCCATAACCATGGTTAACTGTTATAGTTGACAGAAGTCAACTATTGACAGAAGTCAACTGTTGTCTGAAGTCAACTAATGACAGAAGATGTTAGTGCAATTTTGAACCAAGTTGCCTATGCGTGCAACTAAGCATAATGTTAAGGGTGTTTGTTTAATTTTGAGCCAAAGTTGCCTATGCGTGCAATTAAGCATAACATCAAGGGATGTTTGTTTAATGTTTAGCCAAAGTTGCCTATACGTGCAATTAAGTCTAATGTGAAGGATGTTTATGCAATTTGTCCTAAATTCAAATCACAAAGTTGGTTTTTAGTCTTGATTTTAAAGTGACAATGACAATGGGCTTAGTAAGGGCGAGACTTTATTTTATTTTATTTTATTTTATTTTATTTATTTTTATTTATTTTTAATGATATAAACATAAATAAATAAATAAATAAATATTTATATGCCATTTGGTGCAACGTTACATGATATAACATAGAAAATTTGATAGTAAGGGTGAGACTTTTATTTATTTATTTATTTATTTATTATTTTTTTTAATGATATACACATAAATAAATAAATATATATATGCCCTTTGGTGCAACGTTACATGATATAACATAGAAAATTTGACTGTAATCATGTCTTCTTTTATACAACCACATCAACTAATATGTGATTATATGTTCTAACCATGCTTCCTGTTGGACTTGGTGGTAAGATGACATGAGTTCATGTGATTCTTTCCACCCAAGTTCAATCCATGGCTTGGTAGCATCGTCAAAAAAAAAAAAAAAAAAAAAAAAAAAAAAAAAATGGGAAAGAAAGATTATATGTTCTAACATGTGATCACAATAATTTAATTACATGATCACGTGCAATTCATATGCGATAATATTATATATATATATATATTTGTGATCACATGAATTGCTGTTGTATCGTGTAATGTTGCATCGAAGAATGACCTATATATATACAAAAAATTAAACTCCTAGTCCCCTATGTATCGTGTAATGTTGCAGACCTAAGTAATTATTACATATTCACATTGGTTATTTAGACCAATTAGAGCTCAAATTAAAAGTATAAACTCATATTTAAATCTTAAAAAATATTTAAATAATTTTAAGTTATATTTTTTTTTTCCCACCAGGGGCTCTTAGGGTGCGTTTGGTATGCGGGACGGGACAGGACAACGTGGAACAGGTTGTTCTTGTCCCATGTTTGGCGCGACCATAGTGTGGGACAGAGTGGGACAAGGTAGGACAAAAATCTCAAAAATCTGTCCCACCCTTGACCCTCGGCCAAGTTGTCCCATGCCATGGGACAAGTGTGAAAATGACTTTTATAACCTTTAAAATTTTCAAATATTACAAGCATGTCCTCACTTGAATCCATCTCTCTCCTTCATCAATTCATCATCGAATCCCTCTCTCCACAACCCAACTTCATCCTCAACACCTCCATCACATTATCACATCTCCATCATCTCCATCCAACATCCTCAACACCTTCATCAACACACACAATAAATTTCCAACTGGATCCAAATTTAATTAAAATATATATATTTATTTTTTTCATTTTCTCTCTTCTTCTTCATTTTCTACTGGATCAAAATTTTCTGGGTCCATTTTGTCAATTCCCTTCTCTTTCATTTTCTCTTCTTTCTTGGTTGGATTTGGAGTGGTTTTAAGTTGGATTTGCAGTTGTGTACTTGATTATAATTTTTGTTGATGGTGATGGAGGTCGGCGACGGTTGGTTCGTCGGTGATGGAGGTCGGCGACGGTTTCTTCGTCGATGATGGAGGTAGGCGATGGTGAGTTCATCGATGATGGAGACGACGATGGAGGATGGAGGCGAAGTGAAGCAAAAAAAAAAATATTCAGATGGCAGATCTGCCATCCATTAAAAAAAAAAAAAATTTAAAACCTGTATCATCTTTTCTTTGCTTTGATATGTTCCAGAATTTTTTTATTTTTTTATTTTTTTTATTTTGATTGAAAAACATGGATTATTGGATGAGATTTGTGTTTTTTTTTTTTTTTTTTTTTGTTCATTCGATTTTTTTTTTCTTATTTATGGAATTTAATTTGGTGGTGATGGGGATGGTGGATGTTGGATGTTGGATGTTGGATGAGTGATGTTGATTCAATTAATATTTTTCAATAACAATATTTTTCTTTTTAATATGATATATAAATATATTTATTCAATAAAATCAACAAATAGGGACACTTTGGTCATTTGAATCCCTTGTCCCGTCCTGTCCCAGCCATACCAAACGTATAACAGTACAGTCCACTGTTCTGTCCCAAACGTCCCAAGCATTCCAAACATAATACAGAACAATACGTCCTGTCCTGTCCCGTCCCGTCCTGTCCCATCCTGTCCTGTCCCGTTCGCGTACCAAACGCACCCTTATTGAGCCTTCGTTAGCTTCGCCATTATCGATTTTGATATGTCAAATATAAAATATATGTATAATTATTCTTATAAATCACGGATCATAAAAATAAATAATTGACATTTTCTTATAATAAATAACTTGTAAAATAATGTGATTGAATGGATCAAAATCGTTACTTACAAAGAATTAGTTTGTTGAATAAAAGTCATATCAAGTACATGATATCATATCCATCAAAAAAAAAAAAAGTACATGATATCATCAATGGTTTTTTTATCTTTTTATCTTTTATTTTGAAGATACAACAACTGTCGGGACCAACGAAATTAGACTTCAAAGCACGGTTCGAAACTCTGCTCCCACAATAGGGGAGAGAGTACCCACACAAGGTGGGACAAATAATGTATATATATACATACCAAGGCCAAGGATTGAACCTTGGTCGTGGAGCACCCAATGGGAGGCTCCAACCACCAAGGCAATGGACCATCAATGTTATAGTCTCGATTTCCACCTTTGCAAAAATGGTATGATGAGTTCATAGCTACTTATGAATTATTATTATTATTATTATTATTTATTACTACTTATTATCCTTATTTATACCATAAATTTTAACTTCATTGATATGTTTATCAAATTTTGATTTTTTTAATAAAAAAAAAAAAACAAAAAGAATAAACTTTTACTAAAATGTACATACCAAATTGTTACCGGAAAATCATCACTGGGTGAATTTTCAAATAATGACTTTAAGGAAGTCGGAGGGGTATCAAGTGGTTCGATACCTGTAATGTTCTTACCAATGCAAACAAGATTTTAACACAAGGAATAAGCTGAATAAACCAGATTTTTTATTGATAATATAGTTTATAGCACGGGTACATTAGATATTTCTTCTATCTATGGTGATGGTCGGGAATTTCAGTTGGTGGAGGAGATGGCGGTGGCGTTCTCGTGTATGTTGATAAGTAGAATAGGATGAAGAGTTTTAGGGTTTTCTCGGAGCTGATTTCCCCTCCCTTCCTTTAGATTATAACGTCATATATATAGGTCCCGTTGCGTGCCACACACTCATATAATTTCGGTCTAGGGTTTCGGCAATTATAGGACTTTCCTTGGCGATCAACGAGATTGTCGCAGGATTTGATCCCTAGAATAAAGTGGTTCTTTTCTAGTATGATTCTGATAGAGTTGACTCCTTATTTGAATGGAACTCCTAACTGGCGGGAAGAAGTCTACCTCTTTTGTTTGACTAAATGACAGCGTTTCAATATCTTCCTTGGAGCTTTAACCCGATCTCCTAGGCGTATGAGTCTTACCTTTATAAATTCTTCATCTGGTATCTTAACTACCTGATGAGCTGATTCTAGAAGGTGTCTGAGTTTCTGAGTACCCCACCCCCTATTAGTTTTGTGATTTCTACGGGTTACTTGGTCGTTTAAGAATCGGGATACCAACTGAGGCAACAGCAAGATACTTAGTTGATGCAGGAGCGGGATACCTGGATGATGCAGTAGCGGGATATTGCGCGAAGAACTCTGCATCGAGACACTTGGGTGGAGCTCCGTATCGAGGTATTGTCAGGTATATGTGAAGTTAGGAAACTATTGGTCTTGATTCTTCTAGAGGAGGTGTGTATCCGGATTGATCTAGATCTCTCTCTTGAAGCAGCCGGATGGTACCCAGACATCTATTTCTCCTTTGCATTTGGATGGAAAATTCTTCTTTAATCTTTTGCTAATTTTGGCGGTTAACACAACTAATTTACTAATTGATAACTACGTTAAAAAAAAAAAAAAAATGCTAATTGATAACTAATTTGGTATCAATTCCTTGAATTATCATTAATCGCGTCTAACACATATTATATATATAATATATATTTTTTATTCATTGTTATGTTAAAATTCATTCAACTCTTTAGCCTTTATTCATTTTTTGAATTTTCCATAGTCAATCGTGGCGAGTGAAGCAATTAGCACGTGACTGTGAGACACGTATCTACTATTATTTTTTAAAATAATTAAAAATAATTTAAATATTTAAAACCAATTTTAAATAAAATAATATTTATTTTTATGTATAAAAAAGTGAACATTATTATTTTTAAAATGTTTAAAATAAAATATTTTATTAACTATTAAAAGAAATTTATATTTTAATCACATAAAAAATAAAATAAATTGAAAATAGAAAAAACAAAAGTAAAAAAATAAAAGTATAAAGTGGTGATAGTCCCACCAATGTAAGATAAGTTGCTTGTATAAGATTAAATAATCTCATCCCATACAAGCAACAAACATGAGAGATATGACTATATCCCATCCCATATAACAGACATTACCTAAGTATACTAACAAAATTCATACATACATTATAATAAAATTGTAACAGTTATATGTCGTGTTTATTTCCAAATATTTTGATGAAAATTACTCTTATCTTTTAAGGTACTTTATGATTAATTATTGTTGTTTTACACAGTTCAATTGATTTAAATCTTTGATAATTCAATATAAAATATATATTTGAAATATAACAATCCAATATAAGTTGGCTTGTGGTTGGTTATCCTTCCAAGAGAAAGTGGGGTGATTCTTCGTTCCCGGGTTGTAGGTATTGGAGAAAGGGTTGTTTTGGAGATTTGCATTTTGGTTGTAGGCATTTGGTTTTGGTTATTTTGAGGGTGTTGGTTCATTTGATTGTTGAAGTTCCTATTGTAGTTTACAAAAGCTATTTATTCAATCCGGGAGCAAACGGGTTTCCTACTTGACAATCTATGCTTTGCATGAGATCCTGAACAAAGCTCACAACTCACCATATTAACTTTGGGTTACACTCGAGCTAGCATCCAACTTGCTCACTTGTCTTGTCAAAGCTTCTATTTGGGCTTTCAAAGCGGTCACCTCATTAACTTCTATCATCATGGGAGCTTTCTTTAGCAACAGTCTTTCATCTCCCAATGACTGTTACTAACAGACATTTCTTCCAAAAGTTCATAGGCAGCATCAATCGTCTTGTTTAGTAACGAGCCACCTGCTGCAACGTCCACAAATTGACATGTGGAAGGGTTCATTCCTTGATAAAATATCTGCACAATAGACCACTTGGGCATTCTGTTGCACGGACATTTTCTGAGCATCTCCTTAAATCTTTCTCATGCTTCGTACAAAGACTCTGACTCAAATTAGGTGAAGGCATTAATCTCGTTCCGTAGTCCGAGCCACCTTCCTAGAAGGGAAATACTTGTTGAGAAAACTTGGGCTAGCTCTTCCCATGTAGTGATCGACCTTGGAGCTAGTGAATCAAGCAAAGCCTTCGCTCTATCTCTTAAGGAGAAAGGGAAAATCCTCAATTGAATGGCATCATATTAAGCTCCATTGATCTTGAATATTCAATAGACTTGATCAAAGTTCTTTAAGTGCGCATTAGGGTCCTCACTCGGCATACCGCTAAATTGCCCCATCATTGTCAACATTTGGAAGACGTGGGCCTTGATCTCGAAATTATTGGATGCCACCGTTGGTATTTGAATGGGTGACATATTTTGGTCCACCCTTGGCATTATGAAATCCCTCATTGCTTTTTCATTCTCTTCATCTTGCCTTTCTTGAGCAACACTCGAATTTGGATTCTCATTCATTGTTCCTCTGTTTTTAGCTTTTCTTCTAACATATTTGTTTGTTTCTCTTTTCAGGCATACAAGAGTAATCTACTTGAAAAGAGAAACAAACAAACACAAAATTAAAAATTTAAATTAGTAATTAACCAACTAGTATCGATATCTACTATCCGTTCAATCCCCGGTAGAGGCGCCAAAAATTGACCACTTTGAAATGAGGGCCTCACAATTGTACAAGGCCAAGAGTGTAGTATAATGTAAATATGAATTCGTTCTATGAGGATTAAAGAGTTGATTACCGAAATTGATTAGTCAAGTTACTATTTGAACAATGATTAAAGATGATTTCCAATTTAAGCACTAAAATTAATCTAAATTAACTATCGATGCAACCAATGTTAAATCTATAAAACAACCACACACAAAATGAGCAAATGTAACCGTTAACTGAAAATTGTCACTAGGGTGGATTTCCAATTAACAATTCAAGTGATTGTGATCGGGGTAGATCTCAGTCGGAAAGGTATCAGGTAGTTCGATACCTTAGGTTCTCAATAAAAGATGTTCAAATAACACGACAATGGTGAATGGAGATAACTAGTCAAATAAGGTCATATATTGTACTTTTTTATTGATCATAAATTAAAGAAAATACAATGGTAGTGATCTAGAATTATCGTGAAGGAGATATAACTTAGATGAAGATGGTGGTGAAGCTCTCATGCATGTCAATAAGTAGAAAATACATCGTAGCCTCTTTCTTTTTCTTTCTTTCTATATAATATTATGATGTATATATATATAGTCCCTGTGCTAGCTGAGCACTCCTCTAATTTAGGTCTAGTGACCTAGAGATTTTCGGGATGTTCCATGGCGATTGGTGAAAAGGTAGTCGCCTTCCTTTTAGGAATCAAACGATCCCTCGTTTGGCGGAATCTGACATAATTGACTCCTCTTTCAAATAGAACTTGTAGTGGCGGGAATGAATCAATTTCCTTGTTTATCAAAACGATGGCGTTTTACTGTCTTCTATGTGACTTCGTCTTATCTTGGTACTTACTATCATATTTAGCTAGTCTATATGGGATCGGGATATATGGGCATCTCACTTCCTACTCGACTGTACTTTGTATACATGTATCAAGGTACCAGGGTATCGGGGTATCGGGGTATCAAGATATCATGTTAGAGTGACAGCGGGGTACTAGGAGACCCTTCCTTCTACCCGGATACTTCCTTTATGTAGATGGAAAATTCTTTTTTAACCCGTGCCATTTTAGGCGGTTAACAGAAGTCCCCCCTAACTTGAACACCGATGCTTTGTTGGGGTTGAAGTCAGGATACCCGGATACATGAAGGGTTTTCCTTCTTTTGCCTGGCTAGTTTCCGTTGTCTTGGGGGAAGTCTTTCTTTAATACACGAATCCCTCTTCTGCACGCTTGCAATAAATTGGTAATCCACGTGTCAAATTTGGAGTGGCTCGCATATTTGAATGGGCCATTTTTTGGCGTGATTTCCTCGAAAATGTCTCCTGCACGCTTCCAGTCACCAATCTCAATTTCCAGGCTGTCTTCCTTCACTACAAATAACCCTGTGAACCTCCTTCACCCTTCTAGCTACTTTCAAAATTTCAAAAGCAAGAAAAAACCCTAGCCTTCTCTTTCTGAAATCCTCATTTCTTTCCAAAATTCTCCCAAATCTCTTAATTTTTCCCTTAATGGTGACTCCATCCAATCTTCTTGCAGCTTCCCAAGATCCTCATCCTCCTTCCACTAACCATTAACCTACCACAGCTGACTCTTCTAATAATTTGGATGTCCTCCTCGACATGGGGAAGGTCAATTTGGGGTTGCCTTCTCAATCGTCAAGGGGGAACAAGAGGGGCCGAGAGGAGGGCGAGATTGTTGATGGTGGCAATTCGTCTCAACGGTGCTATTCAGATAAGAGTCCCGGAAACGGGTAGAGTTTCAACAGCGACCATGAAGACCCGGTTCAAATTATTGGTGGAGACGACGACGATGATATCGGGAATGATAGGGGTAAAATCCAGGCCCTCGCTTCAGCAGGCGTACTTACCGGCCCTTTTTCTTCATTTCACGATGGTCGGATTGTCCCGAATTCAATATGCACAATTGATACCCTGGCTCAAATGATACGGGAGTACCAAATTCTAGATTCTATCACTCTCTCTCTCCCTTACCGAGGTTATGACGTGTACACCCCGCTTTCCGACATGCTCTTGATTCATGCAGCAACTTTCGAATACGGGGTCAGGCTCCCCCTTCATCCTACCCTTCGCAGGTAGGGTGCTCATCGCCTTGGAGTTGGCCCCGCTACAAATCTCACTGGGTTTCTGGTAGTATCTATGGGATTCCTGGTGCTCTAGAATGAGCAATGTGATCGGGATAAGGTGGAGAGGGAACCGGGTTTCAATGACCTCCACTACATCTTCTAGATAGCGAACCTGGTACCTTGAGGTTAGTTCTACTTGAGGACTTATAATAAGATGAAGTTCATCATCCCTGGAGCGAATACAAAATATGCTCTACCTTGTAAGGAGGAGTGGATAGTAGTTGGAGGAGACTGGGGCCAATTGACCTTTATCGGAGGTACTGAGTATCCAGTCCCTACCCAGTTCACCACAAGGGACAAGTTGGGTTAGGGAGTTCTCTTAGTGGAGTCTCAAGGAATCCTCAGGAGGATCCTGGAGAGAAATTATATAAACATAAAGTTCCCTACTCAGGATGCCTATGAGGGAGCCCGGCTAGATCGATACCTCAGGATTTCTATAGCTCATCCGAGTATGTAATTTGATCTTTCTTGCATATATATATATATATTTACCGATGCTTCTTCTGGCAGTGTCTGCCACTCATCTTCTCCCCACTTCCTCTGCTTCTTTAGGGCTAGGATGTCTAGGTCCCCTCCTTTCTTCTTCTTCCCCAACCTCTTTCCCTGCTTCAGGTGTTAGTGTTGAAGCTACATCGGGATCCAAACTCCTAACTTCTCCTTTTGCTCTGACAAAGATGCTTCATAATCATACTACTCCTCTCTCCGTCCCGGTCATGACAAGCCTAACTATGGATGAACTGAAGGCAAGAGCTACCAAGGCACGAGGTTCGCTCGCTAAAATTCAGAAACGGGCTTCATCGGTGGCTGTTCCCAAGGCTGCCCAGGTAGTTTCTTCGTCTTCTCCCCCTTCAATTTCAACAATTAGGCGCTCTATCGAGGTGGAGAAAGAGAATGGGGCTATTGTTGATACTGCTGTTGCCGCTGCTGCTCCCCCCCACCATCCCTCCTACTGGATCCATGCAGCAGAATTTTAACCAGGAGGAACTCATATCCCGCTTCGTAGCTACCTGCCCTGGTGGAAGCTTGCAATCAATGGTCTCCCTCCCCTTAGATATTCTGGTTACTAAGGGAGCCTCCGTGCTAGCCGAGATACTGTTTCTAATCCTTCTATCTGCCTAGCTAAAGCGCCCCCCCCCCCCCCCCCCCCCTTTTTATGGTTTAATACTTACTGAGTTCTCATACTTCTTCTTGTTCAGGGTTTCAAATTTGCTCTGGCGGTCGGGCAACAGGTGACCAACTTGAAAGAGGACCTGATCCGGGCTAAACAAAATGTAGCCCCTTTGATCAAGGTTGCCAAAGAATCTGAGAGCAGTAGGCAAGCTGCCTAGATGGAGGCTGAATAGTTGAAGCATTGTTTAGACACGAAGAAGCTTAGGATGCTGCGTTGCCGTTAAGAGAATGAGAGCCTGAAAGTTGAGAAGAAACTACTTAAGGATGAGAATCAGCTTCTGCGGGATGCAGTGGATACCTCAGAAGCCTGGGTGGATTCCTCATTCGAAGACGGATACTTCACGGCCTCTTATAAAGCCATTCAAGCCTTACCTGCCGACTTCAACCTACAATCTACCCTTGGGTGGGATCGGGAGCAGATTTTGGCCAAGGTCGCAAACCTTTCCAGGGCTGACCCAGTTCAAGAGGGTCTTTCTCAAGATGCTAACATCCCGGACCCTTTTCCTCCTCAAGGGTCTGATTTGCCTGCTGTTGACATCCAGGATCCTTTCGTTCCTCAAGAAAAACATATGCAAGATCCTTTTCCCCTTTCTGAGGTCGTTTTAATGGAAGAGGATGATACTCCAACTGGATTCGGGATACCTGATGCTGAAAATGTCTAGGCTGATGCAGCAGTCGGGTCTGCTGGGGCCGATGCAACCAACCAAGAGGAGAAAACAGATGATAAATGGAGAGCATGATTGATCACCTTTCCATGTATATCATATCTGTTAGTATTTATTTTCACCTCTTGTAGCCTGAAACTGGGGTTAGGCATCCCGATGATTAATAGAAAGTTTCCCCTTTCTTGCCAACATATTGTCATACTTGCTTGAAATATACTCTGATATTGCTTAATCAGTGCATGCTCTGTTAGTAACTTAGACAAAACTTACTTGAATGTTTGTCATTTATTTAGTATCATCACACTCGCTTAGCTGCCCTAGGTATGAAACTTCTGAACCTCACAAGCAATCGAGCTTGCCTTGACACTTGTACTTAGATTGCATTAGTCTAGGTACTACGCATATCCTGCCTTGAAGCTCTTGATTTTGTGACGAGACTCCTTCTTAAGGGCCGGAGTACCAAGCTAGCATTCTTTTCTTTCAGGATCTTGGTATCTAGATGAAGTATACCCAATAGGTATCCCAGTCCCCTTTTTGGCACCAAGGTCCCTGGTGGGGCAAGGTAACATGTATCTTGGCGAGGTATCCCGACCCTTAGACGATCCATACCTGGTAGGCAATTAGTGCATTTTAATACCAAGTGTTCTTGCGTTAATGTGGTGAAATAAGGAATTGGGTATTATGATAAGGTATCCTGGTCCTTCGGTAGCTTCGTACACGATTGGTGTATTTTGTCACTAGGTCTTTCTTGTGTAGATATAGAGAAGTAAGGATCCAGGTATCCTGACAAGGTATCTCGGTTCTTCTATAGCTTGTTAAGCAATTGATGTATCTCGACACTAGGTCTTCTTTCGTAGATATGGAGAAGTAAGGATCCGGGTATCCTGACGAGGTATCCCGGTCCTTCCGTAGCTGGTTAAGCAACTAGTACATATCGGCACCAGGTTTTCTCACGTAGATATGGAGAAGTAAGGATCCGGGTATCTTGACGAGGTATCCTGGTCCTTCCGTAGCCGGTCTTAGAGGGGGGTATACCCCGACCATGGCTTTAGGTTTGCCTGGTTTGGAGGATGGATCTGCATTCTTAGTCTGCCTGGCAACTATACCATTTAAGCTTTCTTGCATCAGATCCTTCCTAGAGGGGGGGGGGGTATACCTCGACCAAGGCAGTAGAAAAACCATATGGTTCTTCATGGTCTTGAGGCGATATGGTGATCCTTCTAGTGGGTGTTAACCCGGTCTAAGGCATCAAGATTGTCACGAGGACCTCCTGGTCGTTTATGGCGAAAATCAATATGGCGATCCTCCTAGTGGGTATTGACCCAATCTAAGGCATCAAGAGCATCACGAGAACCTTTTGGTCTTCTATGGCTAAAATCGATATGGCGATCCTCCTAACAGGTATTGACCCAGTCTAGGGTATTAGGAGTGTCATGGGGACTTCATGGTCTTTATGGCGAAAAATGTTCAAGGCGAGCTCAGAAGAAATCACATAGGAGAAGAAACTGACTTTTATTGAATTTCTCAAGAAACAATACTAAGTATACTCGAGGTACATATCAAGAATTATACCAACCGAAACAAATCTTCCTTTAAACCCTACGGATAAAATCTTCTGAGGTGATCAGCGTTCCAGGTGTGGTCTATCGGGTAACCATCCATATCTTCCAGCTTGTAGGCCTCTCTCCGAACCACCATTTTTATCAAGTAGGGACCTTCCCAATTGGGAGCGAGTACCCCGTCAAACCTTTTCTAGGTATTCTGGGTTACTTTCCTAAGGACTAAGTCCCCTTCTTTGAAGCTTCGAGTCTTCACCTTTCTATTAAAACATCGGGCTATCTTACTCTATTAGGCCACTACCCGTTCTGCAACCCTATCCTGTTTCTCCTCAAGGAGGTCTAGACTGGCTCTCAATTTTATTTCATTGTCCTCTGGCTCGAAGTGTTGTACCCAGAAGGATGTCAGTCTATGCTCGATAGGTGAAACTGCTTCTATCCCAAAAGCCAGTGAATAGGGCATTTCCCCGGTTACAGTCCTCTTGGTAGTTCGATAAGATAATAGTACATTTGGGAGTTCATCTACCCACTTCCATTTCTTATGATGTAGCTTCTTCTTCAGGAGCCTCTTGATAGTCTTGTTGGTGGCTTCTACTAACCCATTAGTCTGAGGGTGAGCTACTGATGCAAAACGAAGATCAATATTCCGTTCTTCACAAAAATACTTGAAGTTGGCATTGTCAAACTGTTTTCCCAGATCTGTTATTATGGCCATCGGGGTATTGATCCGGCAGACAATGTTTTTCTTAACAAAACTCGTGGTGTTTGCCTCAGTTATCTAGGTAAGGGATTCTGCTTCCACCTACCGGGTAAAATAGTATATGGCTACTACGGCGTGCTTGGCTTGACCAGGAGTAGTGGGAAGTGGCCCGATCAGGTCTAGCCCTCATATAGCAAATTGATAGGGCGTGCTGATTGAAGCGAGTCTTTCCGGAGGCAAGTGATGAAGGTTTGCTGTTTTCTGGCAAGGTTCACAAGATTGTGCAAATTGCTTGGCATCTTGATGTAGAGTAGGCCAAAAGTAACTCATCCTAAGAACTTGGTAAGCCAAGGCTTCACCAGATATATGGTTAGCATCATCCGGATGAAGACATCTTAATAGTGGAAGGGATCTCCTTTTGCGATAGAGGTATCTTTCTACCAGGCAATATCGTGTAGAGATCCTTTTAAGCTTTCGTGCTTGATCAGGATCTTCTGGAAGAATGTCACTTTGGAGGTAATCAGCTATAGGATCCATCTATCAAGGAATTCGCTCTATCGGGTTCACCTCCATCCCTTTGGTAATGTTGGGTCAAGGTATCAATTGGGGGGGCACCCCTTTAGGTAACATTTGACCCTCGGCTGCAGCAATCTTGGCCAAAACATCCGCTCTGTGATTCTTCTCTCGAGGAACCTGTTCCATCTTCATACCCTTGAATTTTGCTGCTGCCTCTTAGACTTTGTTGAGGTATGCTATCATGTTGTCACCCATTCACCTGATACACACCGGATACTTAGTTGACTACAAGCTGGGAATCGCTTCTGTTAACCACCAAAATTGGCGGAGTACCAAAGAAGAATTTTTCACCCCGAAACAAGGAAGACATGGGAATCCAGACACCATCCGGCTACCCTGAAAATGGAGGGATCCCGACTGATCCGAGTTCATACCCCCTCCAACGGGATCCAGCCCGGCCATTCCCTAGCTTCTCATGGACACCGAGGTACCTCGATTCGCAGTTCAACATACATCCTCCAAATTCACAGGCATAGCCCCAAGTCGGGCTATTCGTAAGTCTGACGAGTACCCTGACACAAAGTTCCACCAAGCAATCTGCTACTGTACCATCCAGATATCTCCCTACTCCATCAGCAAGATACCCCTCTACAGTCTCCCATTATCTCAACCCTCAAGTAACAGCGGGAAACTTAAAAGTCCATACCTCTTGATAGAATCAGCCCCCTAAGTAGGAAAATACCAGACGAAGAAATTACCAAAGAGCAAGACTCTCATGTCAGGATTAAAAGCTCCATGAAGACTTATTAAAACGACACTGTTCAGTCAAAACATAAGAGGTGTATTCCTTCTCGCCAACTGAAAGGATTTATTTTAACAAGTCAACTTTATTAGAATCCTCATAGGAAGGAAAGACTCGATACTAAATGCTCCTATGAGATCGTTTCGTATTAGGAAGGAGATATTGGATTTTGATGAAGAAAACTCCAAGATTGTCTCCTACAAAGGGGGAGGTCCTGCAATTGCCAAACCCTAGACCGAAAATATAGGAATGCATGGCAAATAACGGGACTTATATATACAACATGTTATACACCAGAAAAGGGATCCGAAAAAAAAAATCATCTTCAGAAACCCAACGCTTAGTTCTACTTATCAACACGTACGAGTTCACCACCACGATCTCCATTGCTCACTGAATCTCCATACTTTACGGTTAATCTAGAAAAACACAACTCATGTATTTGTAATGCAAAGTGACAATCAATAAAGAGTCTATTTTGTTTATTGTATTTTGATCAAAATCGTACGTGTGTTATTGAGGACACAATTGGTATCGAACTATGTGATACCCCTCCGACTAGGATCAATTTTTGATCTTGGTCCCCTTAAATTTGTTATTTGGAACTTCACCCCAGTGACTCGGTAACAACTTCTAATCAGGAGGAAGTCTACCTCCAATTCTTCAGCAACTTTCATTCATGCTAACAAAGCTTCATACTCCGCCTCATTATTGGTGGTTCTAAACTCAAACCGGAAATAGTGGCTACATCCAATCCCTTCAGGATTAATAAGTATGATTCCAGCTCCACAACCTGTTTTTTAACACTCCATCTGTATATAGTACGCAGACCTTACAGTTAATGGGCCATTCCGAGGATTCTAGTTTTGAGCTCGGGATTGCATTGGTACCCAAATGGAAGGTCATGCTGAATTCTGCTACAAAATCAGCTAGGGTCTAAGCCCTGATTATTGTTCTTGCCTTATACTTTATGTCATATTAGGTGAGCTCCAGTGCCCATAAAACCAACCTGCATGATGTGTCCGGCCGCTGGAGGAATTGCCTCAGTGGTTGATCAGTTACTACTGCAATGGTGTGAGCTTAGAAATATGGCCGGAGTTTCCTAGCTATAGTCGTAAGTGTGTAGGTAAGTTTCTCCAGGAGGGTATAGTTCTTCTCTGATTTGGTTAAGGCACGGCTCACATAATAGACTGGTCTCTGAACGTCACTGCATTCTTTTACCAAGGCTTCGCTTGTCACGGTTTTCGATACTACCAAGTAAAGCTGCAGCTCTTCTCCTAAAAAGGGTTTCACTAGCAATGGTGGGCTAGCGAGATATTTCTTTAGTAACTGAAAAGCCTACTCACATTCTTGGTCCCACTTCATTTTCTTACCATGTTTAATGATTTTGAAGAAAGGTAGACATTTATCTGTAGATCGGGATATGAAGCAGTTGAGTGCTGCTATCTACCGGTCAATCCTTGCACCTGCTGGAGGGTAGTAGGGGATCCAAGATCTATGATTGCCTTGATTTTCTCTGGGTTGACCTTGATACCTCTCTCGTGTACCATGAATCCTAGGAACTTTCCCACTGCTACCCCGAAAGCACACTTAGCTGGATTCAATCTCATTTGGTTTTCTCTTATAACCTGGAATGTCTAGCGTAAATCTTCGGGGCGTTAGTCGGTCAATTGGGACTTGGTGATCATGTCATCTATGTAAACCTCCATGGATCTCCCTATCAGCTGCTTGAATATCTTGTTCATCAAACGCTGGTAAGTAGCTCCAGCATTCTTGAGGCCAAACAGCATCAACTTGTGGCAATATAGACCTTGCCTAGTGATGAAGCTGGTCTTATCTTGATCGACGGGGTGCATCATGATCTAGTTATATCCTAAAAATGCATCCATGAAGCTTAAAAGGTTATTGAAACAAATTATGGTGTGTTCAATATTAATCTAGAGGGGGGGTGAATAGATTTTATCCGATTTTACCAAATTTTCGTTAATGGTCAAGATTACGAAAATACCCTCCACTAGTCAATATACAATAGCAAGTGTAATATGGTGCGGAAATTAAAAGACACTTGATATTTACGTGGAAACCCTCTCGGGAAAAACCACGGGCTATGTAAGTGAGCCACACTTGAACCTCGAATCCACTAAATGTGTAAAACGATTACAACCTAATCCCGGAAGTAATCACACACCTACCTACTCCCGGTATAAGTGAACCTAGTCCCAATGCTTGTGATTTATGCAACCTAATCCCGGAAGCAACACAAGACTTAGTTCTCAATGAAGAGAAAACAACCTAAGTGAATATATGAAATACTCAAAATGCAACAAGAGCAAGGCAACTCTATATGCTTACCTAGAATGATGATATATCAATGAAATCAATCCTAGATATCAAAAGCTAAATGACATATCATAAAGCTTAGCTAGATGTTATCAATTACAAAACAATCCTAGCTATCAAACAATGTCAACATGTCCAAACATGTGAACTCAATTAGTTGTAGAGAATTTCTAACAACATAATTGTCAATTAAATCCACAAGAACATTCAATTAAGCTTGACTAGATAAATAAACATTAATCTATCAACCTAATCATCAACCAATTGTACAAGAATGTTCTAGGGTTAGCTATTTAGGGAAAATCATCCTAATCATGTAAGCTATCACAAACAAAACCCAATCATGTCATAACTTCACTAAATATGCAATAAGAGTGAAGATTTGCTAAACTAAGCAATAAAAGACATGTCTTGACTAAGATAGAACAATAAATGAAGATGTTGAGTTTGTTCTACTTACCAAGTCATAAATGAAGAAGACCCATGGAAGATTGATGCATGAAACATGTTAGATGCACATGGGTTTTGGGTTTGGAGAGTTAAAGACGCAAGATTGAAGCTTTCTCTCTCTAGGGTTTGAGTTTCTCACTCTAAGGTCTGATTTTGAGCTCTTAAAAACGAGCAAGGAAGAAGATGATACTTATATAGGACCCCTAGATGAAATGACGTCGTTTTGAAAAATTTGCAACAGATCGCCCGATTCTGCGCCCTGTTCTGCGGCCTTGACCGCAGAACACAAGGGCGCAGAAATGCACCTGATGGTTTTGCGGCCCCTAAAGGCAAAAACCAAGGGCGCAGAAAAGAGGACAGAGAGTATGGTTTCTGATCCTCATTCTGCGGCCTTGGCCGCAGAACAGGGCGCAAAATGCGCCTGATGGAGCATCCTAAAATCTAACCATGCTATGCAATACTAAGCAAGATGCAACCAAATAAACATGCATGAAGAGAGATGAAATAGGCAATAATGCATACACACAATAAATACACAACACATTCAAGAATGAGAATTATGCAAGTGATGTGTGTGTGTGCATCTACTTCTCTTCATTGCAAGAAACACTAAGTATGATACCTTTGGAGTGCTTCTTCCCTTGAGGTCTTGAAAAGGGCCTTTGAGCATGATCTTCAATCACCTAACTACCCTTACAATTCAAACCCCCAATATGTGGTTTGTCTACGAAATAAGCCAATCAACAATGGGAATCCTTACAATCTCCCCCTTTGGCTATTTCGTGACAAAACCACCACTCACATTGATCCTCACAAGATAAATGAAACTACGGGAAATTCTACATTACAAAGTACAAAGAGATAAGAAAAATAAAACTTCAAGTCTTCAATCTCTTGTAGAATAACCAAACCTTCAAAACAATTAGATTACACTTCCAAAGCAAGTGTATGTGAGATGATCAAGTGAAAGAAAAACAAGCATTTGCATATGAATCTTTTAACCACAATATCAAGCAATGTATGAGTATGCAATGCTCCCCCCAAAGGGTTACTCTCTCTCAAACTTCTCCCCAAAGCATACACAATGCTCCCCCTATATCTCTCAAGACTTCTCCCCCTTTTTGTCATGAGATAGGCAAAGGAGCTCCCCCTATTGGGTTGCTTTAGCAAAGAGAGCTATTTGCACAAAAGGCATTTGCATAATCATATAAACGATCTTTATGCAATTCAAGAATTGAGAGAGATTCAAGGAGATTTTATTCACAGAAAAGTGTGTGTGTGTAAAAATTGCTTAGCATGTAATACAAGCACTATTGAGCTCATGCATAAGAATCAATCAAAGCAACAATCAACAGGTTTTCCAAATGAAGTCAAACCAATTAGAGCCCTGTTGTTATGACAAGAAGATATATATCCAAGCATTTGTGTGCAGAGTGTACTAATCACATCAAAAAATATATCATCTTTTCTACATTGCAAGACACATCATCAATCAACAATTTTGAGGTCTTTATTAAGCAATGCATCACACACATCATCAAACACATTTCAACTTTTCTGTTTTTCTCCTTTATCCTAGAAAGCATGTATTTCTGTTTATCATGCTAATGTAACTCTCTTGAAGGCTTTCACTCGGTTTCAAATGAGTAGCCATTTCCTACATTGGGCGGCTGCACGTCATATTGCCAGTAGCCCTTTTTCAAGAGAGAGCTTAAGAATGCATATCAAAGAATCATGAACATGGAGAATAATTTGAGGTCAATCACATGTACTAACAAGTAGAACATTCCTCAAATGGATAAGCACACTCAAGCAAAAATAGAAATCATGCAGTACATGCTAGGCAACCGTGCAAGGTGTTATTAAAAACATTATTAAAGCATTAATCAATGTTATTCACCAAGCATTCTCAAACAATCATAAAAGAGCATAAAAGAAGTTAACTTTTTGCATATGACAATTCATGCAAGTTTGCTCTCTTTGCTTGAGCTCCCCTTATTGGGGTCAAATACTAGAACTCATCACTCCACAAGACATATTCCAATAGATCTACTAAGAGTTTTAAATCGAGTAGCATCTAGAGGTTTTGTAAACAAGTCGGCTAGTTGATCATTTGTACCTACATGCTCAAGTACAATGCATTTATTTTCAACTAGTTCTCTAATGAAATGATGACGGATGTCAATATGCTTAGTTCTAGAATGTTGAACCGGATTCTTGGAAATATTAATAGCACTCATGTTATCACAAAAGAGAGTGAGTGTACCTTGGTTGAATCCGTAGTCT
Organism: Acer campestre; assembly: GCA_954870605.1. Classification (NCBI taxonomy): domain Eukaryota; kingdom Viridiplantae; phylum Streptophyta; class Magnoliopsida; order Sapindales; family Sapindaceae; genus Acer; species Acer campestre. The sequence goes on from OX940803.1 coordinate 37,769,797, forward strand.
ACTAGCATTTGCTTCATCCATAGGAGTTGTGTGCATCCACTCCCCGCGGCTATGTACTCGGTCTCCGCCGTGGACAAGGAGATTGAGTTTTGCTTCTTGCAAAACCAAGAAACAAGATTGTTTCCAAGGAAAAAGCAACCGCCCGATGTGCTTTTCCTATCATCACAATTTCCGGCCCAACAAGACTAGCATTAGTGTCAAATGAGTACCAAATCCCATAGTTAGAAGTCCCATTCACAAATCGAATGATTCTCTTGACGCAAAAGAGATGGGACTCCTTGGGATCGGATTGGTACCTAGCACACACACCCACACTAAAGGATATGTCGGGCCTACTTGCGGTCAAATAAAGCAAGCTTCCTATCATACCCCTATAAAGTGTTTGTTCTACACTTTTACCACTAGCATCTTTGCTTAGTTTCAAAGTGGTGCTCATGGGTGTGTTACAATGTTTGGCTTTCTCAAGACCAAACTTCTTCACTAGGTTTTTGGCATATTTGGCTTGGGATATGAAGATCCCATCACTTAATTGCCTAATTTGCAAACCTAGGAAGTAACTAAGCTCACCAACAAGGCTCATCTCAAATTCATGAGACATAACATCAACAAATTGTTGGACTTTGGTGTTGTTGGTGGATCCAAACACTATATCATCAACATATATTTGAGCTATAAAAAGCTCATCATTGTCTTTCTTGATGAATAGAGTCTTGTCAACACTACCTCTTGTGTAGTCATTGTTGACAAGAAATTGAGTGAGGCGCTCATACCAAGCCCTCGGTGCTTGTTTCAACCCATAAAGAGCCTTCTTGAGGCGATAGACATGGTTGGGGTGGTGTGCATCCACAAACCCCTTGGGTTGCTCAACAAACACTTCCTCTTGCAAGAAGCCATTGAGGAAGGCACTCTTAACATCCATTTGGTGCAATTTGAACTTGTGCACACAAGAGATGGACAAGAGAAGCCTAATGGACTCTAGGCGAGCAACGGGAGCAAAAGTCTCCTCAAAGTCGATACCCTCAATTTGAGAGTACCCTTGTGCAACAAGTCTTGCCTTGTTACGCACTACGTTGCCATCCTCATCGGATTTGTTCCTATATATCCATTTTGTGCCTATGACATTAGTGGTCTTAGGCCTAGGAACTAGAGTCCAAACCTCATTCCTTTCGAATTGGTTAAGCTCTTCTTGCATGGCAAGAACCCAAAACTCATCATTTAGAGCTTCATCAATCTTTTTGGGTTCTATTTGAGAGGTGTAGCATGTGAAGCTAATACGATTAGCTATTTGCCTTCTAGTCCTAACACCCTCATTCACATCTCCAATAACATCCTCTTTGTTATGGAGTCTTCTAACCCATGGAGCGGGTTCATTAGAGTCCAAGTTAGGAACTCTATCAATAGGTTGTGTGTCATTTTCAACAACATTGGATGTCCCCACATTAGGAGTCACAACAACCTTCTCCAAAGGAGAATCATCACTAAGAATAACCTCCTCCTCATGATTACTACACTTGAGCCTTTCATCATCAAATACAACATTAGATGATTCCATAACACTTAGAGTTTTCTTATTGAAAACTCTATAGGCTCTACTATTCAAGGCATAGCCAATAAATATACCTTCATCACTCTTAGCATCAAATTTGCCAAGTTGATCTCGGTCATTTAAAATGTAGCATTTGCTTCCAAATGAGTGGAAGTAGCTAACATTTGGCCTCTTGCCTTTCCATAACTCATAGGAGGTATTCCTAGTACCGGGCCTTAGGAAAACTCTATTTCCTATGTAGCAAGCCGTGTTGATGGCTTCGGCCCATAAATTCCTAGACACATTGTTGCTAAGCAACATCACACGGGCCATCTCTTGAAGGACCCTATTTTTCCTCTCAACAACTCCATTTTGTTGAGGTGTTCTAGGAGCCGAAAACTCATGGGAGATACCTATACTATCACAATAGGTTTCAAAAGAAGCATTCTCAAATTCCCTCCCATGGTCACTTCTAATCCGTTTTATGCTTTTAATGTTAGAATTCATTTCATTTTGAAGTTTAGTACAAAGCATTTTAAACTTATCAAAAGTTTCGGATTTTTCTCTAAGAAAATATGTCCATGTGAACCTAGAGAAATCATCTACACAAACAAAAATGTATCTCTTTCCACCCAAGCTCTCGGTTTGCATAGGACCCATAAGATCCATATGGAGAAGCTCTAGAGGCTCCTTGGTGGAGAGATACTTGCCCTTTTTATGCATGCTTTTAGTTTGTTTTCCTTGTTGACAGGGTCCACAAATACCATTGGCTTTCTTCCCAAGCTTAGGGAGGCCACGCACACATTCAAACTTTCCAAGGGTCCGTAGATCCCGAAAGTTCATGTGGCCAAGTCTTTCATGCCACAACTCAATTTGCTCATCCTTGGACACATTGTTTGAGACTATTCTAGCTTCAAGACAATAGCAATTGTCGCTAGATCTCATACCTTTCAATAAGGTTTGTCCACCGGGCTTTAAGATAGAGCAATTCTCTTTGCTAAACAAGACGGAATATCCTTCATCACTAAGATGAGAAATGCTAATCAAATTGGCTTTCAAGCCATCAACAAGTAAAGCATTGGATAAAGAGGACAATCCGGGAACGGAAATGGTTCCTTTCCCTATGACTTTCTTTTTGGATCCATCACCAAAAGTGACATTTCCTCCTTCCTCCATAACAAGAGTCTCAAAGAAACTCTTGTTTCCCGTCATGTGCCTAGAGCACCCACTATCAAGATACCAAAGATTAGAAGAATTTGCCTTCAAGGCAATTTGTGCAACATGGCAAACATTTTCATTCTTCCTAATCCATTTAAGAACAACATTTTCTTTCTTAATGGTCTTTGGTACATGGGCTCTAGATGTCCTAGGATCATGCAAATTAGTCATATCATTCCTAGGAACATGCATCTTGGCTCTAGTCTTTCTCTTCTCAATCATGCTTCTAGTTCTACACATTTTAATATATCGAAAGCAATTTGGTCTTATGTGACCATTAAAACCACAAAAGTGACAAATTGGAATGAATTGAGGAATCATACCTTGTCTTTGAGCTTGCATGGAAGTCTTCCTATGTCTTTGTGGTTGAGAGGGTTCAATCCATCTTCTTTGTTGAACCGGTCTATCTTGCTTCCCTTTTTGAGCCAATAGATGAGGAATGTTGGCTTGAGGTTGTCTCCTTGGTGCAACCTTCACTTGTGCACTTTTTGAGCTTTGTCCTAGATCTATTTTCTTCCTAGGAGTGTGCACCGGAGAAGCTTCTATGTTGCCCAAGCTCTTAACAAACACGGTCTTCTTAGAGGAGGTGGTCTCTTGACAATCTTCAAACCCAAGACCTCTCTTGTCACATGGACTCTTTCCAACACCAAGCATGTGATCTAATTTTTTGGTGCTAGAGTCCATCATAGTAAGTGACTTCTTAGCTTCAACAAGCTCCCTCTTCAAACCTTCTTCATTCCTCCTAGATAAAGCTAACTCCTCTTTTAGCTTATCTTCTCTCTTCTTAAGTCTTTCCACTTCTTCACTTAGGAGATCATTGTGAGATGAAAGCTCAAGATTTTCTTCTCTCAACATCTTGATCTTCTTAGTGGTTTTCATCTCTAAGCTCCTAAACTCCTTAAGATATTCAACTAACACTTCTTTCTCCACATATCCATTAGTGGAGTTAGCATCGGAGTTATCTTCACTAGAGTCACTTTCCCTTTGACTCTCTTCCTCTTTTTCACTACCACTTTTGCTCTTGTGAGAAGAGGCAAAAGCTAGGAAGTTAGCCATGATGTCTTCATCATCCGAAGAATCATCTTCTTCATTGGAGTCATCACTACTTCCACTCCAAGTGGCGGCCATCACTTTTCCCTTCTTCTTTTCCTTGTGATTAGCACATTCGGGAGCAAAGTGACCAATCCCGCCACACTCAAAGCAACGGACCCCTTTCCTTTCGGTCCTCTCTTGCCTTGGTTCAAACTTCTTGAAGGGAACCTTTTTCTTGTCTTGGCCTCTAAAACCAAATCCCTTCTTTCCAAACTTCATAACCTTGTTGAATCTTTTCACAAACAAGGCCATGTCTTCATCCGAGTCATTCTTCACCTCCTTTTCATCCTTAGAAGCTTTCAAAGCAATACCCTTTTGCTTTTTAGGAGGAGTAGTGCTAGGACCCTTCCTAGACTCATAGGCTAGAAGTCTTCCAATGACTTCACTCGGCTTCATATCCTTATATCCACTATTTTCTTCTAAAGCCGTCACCTTTGACTCAAACCTATCCGGTAAGGATCTCATAATCTTTTGTTTAATCCTCCTATCCGAATAAGGATCACCAAGTTGATGACTTTGGTTGACTATGTCCATCAACTTGATCTCGAAGTCGTTGAAGCACTCATTCTCCTCCATCTTGAGCATCTCAAATTGAGTTTGGAGAACTTGAAGCTTGGAGTCCTTCACAACTTCGGTTCCCTCATGAGCAACTTCTAGGATTGTCCATGCCTCCTTAGCAACCCTAGTGTTTTGAATCAACTTGTATTGATTCTCATCCATGGCACATAGGATGGCATGCATAGCCTTCATATTCCATTTTGACGCCTCAAATTCTTGTGCACTCCATTGTGCCTTAGGCTTCAAAACTTCTTCTCCTCCACCCGTAGGAGTCATCATGGGAAGATCATATCCATCTTCAACCGACATCCATGCTCGATCATGAAGTTGACATATGTAGGATTCCATCTTCCCTTTCCATGAGGAGTAATTCAATCCGGTGAGAAGAGGAGGACGTGTGCTAGAAGCCCCCTCGTTGCTACCACCGTTTCCACTCATTGTGTTTATGAATGAAATGAAATGAATGCACAATGTATGAATGAACAAAAATCACACAAATGCAAAACACACCAAAATGAGCAAGGATCACCTATGTATATCTAGGAACCCGCTCTGATACCAATTGAAACAAATTATGGTGTGTTCAATATTAATCTAGAGGGGGGGTGAATAGATTTTATCCGATTTTACCAAATTTTCGTTAATGGTCAAGATTACGAAAATACCCTCCACTAGTCAATATACAATAGCAAGTGTAATATGGTGCGGAAATTAAAAGACACTTGATATTTACGTGGAAACCCTCTCGGGAAAAACCACGGGCTATGTAAGTGAGCCACACTTGAACCTCGAATCCACTAAATGTGTAAAACGATTACAACCTAATCCCGGAAGTAATCACACACCTACCTACTCCCGGTATAAGTGAACCTAGTCCCAATGCTTGTGATTTATGCAACCTAATCCCGGAAGCAACACAAGACTTAGTTCTCAATGAAGAGAAAACAACCTAAGTGAATATATGAAATACTCAAAATGCAACAAGAGCAAGGCAACTCTATATGCTTACCTAGAATGATGATATATCAATGAAATCAATCCTAGATATCAAAAGCTAAATGACATATCATAAAGCTTAGCTAGATGTTATCAATTACAAAACAATCCTAGCTATCAAACAATGTCAACATGTCCAAACATGTGAACTCAATTAGTTGTAGAGAATTTCTAACAACATAATTGTCAATTAAATCCACAAGAACATTCAATTAAGCTTGACTAGATAAATAAACATTAATCTATCAACCTAATCATCAACCAATTGTACAAGAATGTTCTAGGGTTAGCTATTTAGGGAAAATCATCCTAATCATGTAAGCTATCACAAACAAAACCCAATCATGTCATAACTTCACTAAATATGCAATAAGAGTGAAGATTTGCTAAACTAAGCAATAAAAGACATGTCTTGACTAAGATAGAACAATAAATGAAGATGTTGAGTTTGTTCTACTTACCAAGTCATAAATGAAGAAGACCCATGGAAGATTGATGCATGAAACATGTTAGATGCACATGGGTTTTGGGTTTGGAGAGTTAAAGACGCAAGATTGAAGCTTTCTCTCTCTAGGGTTTGAGTTTCTCACTCTAAGGTCTGATTTTGAGCTCTTAAAAACGAGCAAGGAAGAAGATGATACTTATATAGGACCCCTAGATGAAATGACGTCGTTTTGAAAAATTTGCAACAGATCGCCCGATTCTGCGCCCTGTTCTGCGGCCTTGACCGCAGAACACAAGGGCGCAGAAATGCACCTGATGGTTTTGCGGCCCCTAAAGGCAAAAACCAAGGGCGCAGAAAAGAGGACAGAGAGTATGGTTTCTGATCCTCATTCTGCGGCCTCATTTCTGCGGCCTTGGCCGCAGAACAGGGCGCAAAATGCGCCTGATGGAGCATCCTAAAATCTAACCATGCTATGCAATACTAAGCAAGATGCAACCAAATAAACATGCATGAAGAGAGATGAAATAGGCAATAATGCATACACACAATAAATACACAACACATTCAAGAATGAGAATTATGCAAGTGATGTGTGTGTGTGCATCTACTTCTCTTCATTGCAAGAAACACTAAGTATGATACCTTTGGAGTGCTTCTTCCCTTGAGGTCTTGAAAAGGGCCTTTGAGCATGATCTTCAATCACCTAACTACCCTTACAATTCAAACCCCCAATATGTGGTTTGTCTACGAAATAAGCCAATCAACAATGGGAATCCTTACAGTTATTAATTGTCGTAGAATCAATCAGTTGATCGATTTTAGGTAAAGGGAAGTTGTCTTTCGGACAAGCCCGGTTGAGGTCGGTGTAGTCCACGCACATACGCCATTTCCCATTTACCTTAGTCACCATAACTACATTAGCGATCCAGTCAGGATAACGGGATTCTCTGATGAATCTGGCTTTTAGGAGTTTATCTACCTGCTCCTAGACCACAACATTTCACTCGGCATTGAAGTGCCTTCACTTCTACTTGATTGGCTTGACAATTGCATCCACTGCCAATCTATGTGCAGCTACGGTGAGTAGGATACCTAACATTTCATCATGATCTCAGGTGAATATGTCATTGTATTCCATCAGAAGTTTTAGCAGGTTCTTCCTGACTTCAGGACCCAGCGTGCCCCCTATCTTTACTACTTTGGTTGGATCATCCCTCTTGATAGGTATTTCTTCTAACTGCTCCGCAGGGTATCCACTGGTCCGTCTCCGCTCTTCATCTTCCTCTTCTTTTTCTTCTTCTTCTTCTTCTTCTACAACTATGTCTGGTACCTTTCCTTCTTCTAAGATGTAGTGATCCCGCCCTGGTACCTCTTAGCTTGGTTCGAAAGTCACATGTGCACACTATCTTGCTAGTGTGGTAGGATTGGCGGATATTGCATAACAATTGCGAGTTGCTTGTTGATCCCCTCTGACCTGTCTTACTTAGGTTTTGACCAAGAATTTTAGGACGTTTTGGTAGATTGACAGTACTCCTCTGATTTTTGCCAAGAAAGGTCTTCCTAGGATCGCGTTGTAAGCGGATGGGGTATCAACTATGACAAACTCTGTCATTAGGTTTAGTTGAAGTGGTGCTTCTCCTATTATCACTGGTAACCTGTGGGATCCAATGGGCATGAGGGAGTCTCCAGTGAATCTATATAGAGGTGTGGTACAACTGTTGCAGCTGGGGCTCTTCAGGTTTAACTTATCATAGGGCCCTTTGAACAGGATGTCCACACTGCTCCCGGTATCAATCAAGACGCGGTGTACTAGATAGTTAGCTATTTGTATCGTGATCACCATCGGATCATCGTGGGGCAAGATTGTGTTGTATACATCTTTCTCTGCGAAAATAATCTGGGTGGCACAAGGTGGATCTTGGGTACCCTTACTAACACGGAGTATATCATGACCGGTAGCGAGCCGAGAGATTTTCCTAGCGTGTTTCTTCCTCACATTGTTGGATATCCCGGCCTGAGTAGGGCCTTCATTAATGGTATGAATCACCTGGATCTGTTGCATCAGATCTTTCCCCTTATCTTTTCGTCTCTCCTCTACTTCCTACATCTCTCATTATACCTTTTTTCCCACCTTGATGCTATCTCTTACTTGTTGCAAAAATTCAATTAAAAGTCCGCCCCTTACCAATCCTTCAATTTGGTTTCGGAGGCTGTAGCATTTTTATGTGTTATGCCCCATATCCTCGTGAAAATCATAATACTTGTAGCGATTTCTCTGGTCAGTCGGGATCTTTATGGGCCCGGGCTTCCTGAGCAGACCCTTGTCGTGGATGGCGAGATAGATGTTCTCTCGAGATGCATTGAGAGGGGTGTAATGGTTGTACCAGTCCTCCTTACTTGTTACCCGTTCTACTTCCCTCCTTGGAGGCGTGATTCTAGGAGGAGTTCTTCTTACCGGATATCTATCTCGATGCCGAGGGGGATGAGGTGGCTGATAGGTTGACCAGTTTGGAGGGTGGTTATGAAACTTCTTTGTCGGGGTAGGTTTCAAAGACTCTTTCTTTGAACACATAACTGATCGGGCTTCATTGTGCTCGATCTTGATCTGGAGCTGTTCATCTACATGTACCTGCTTTAATGCTCTGTTATAGGCTTCCTGGTAGGTGTCAAGTGGATGCTTGGTAAATGAACGGAATAATCTACCCGCCCACAGGTTTCTCAAGAAATTTGCCAGAGTCTTCTTCTCATTAAATACACTCATCTGGATTACTTCTTTGTGGAACTTCTCCATGTAGGATCTTAAAGTCTCACCCTACTCCTGGATCACGTATTGGAGTAGGACGGGGTCCTTGGGACAAGGTTTGATTCCTTGAAACTGAGCATAAAAATCTGTGGTAAGCTTTGTAAAAGAATCCACACTATCTGGAGGTAACTTTCTAAGCCAAATCTTGGCACAATCTGTTGGGGTAGAAGGGAACTTCTTGCACATTGCTGACTAAGTGTGTTCTGAATCTCCATTTGGAGGACAAAATTCTCCAGGTGGCTTACAGGGTCCTCTGACCCGGAATACTACTCGACGGGCATTTTAAACTTGGGGGGAGGGGGGGTAATTCCGCTTCTCTGATTCTCCTGGAAAAAGGTGCATTCATCTCACCCAAAGGGTTCTTTAGAGTACCCTGATTCTTCCCCTTCCTTAATTCCTCGAGTTCCTTTGTTATCTTGGCCATTTGATCTTCAAGACGTCTGGATCCAGCAGGCCTAGATTGGGTTACTGAGCCTTCATTATTTGAGGTCTCTGATACTTCGGCTACCTCCTTGTGCTCCTTCCTCTGGGGCCGGGTGCCTCGCGAGTTTCTTCTGGGTCCGATACTGCCACCTGTATCAGGCTACAAAGCCCTCCTCTTTGCTGCCAATTTAACAGCCAACTGATTCTTTCTGGGAGGAATGTCAATTGCTGACTTCACCTGTCGAGGTCTGAAATCTCTAGGATGACTTGGGACTAGCGATGGAGGTCCGAGTCCATCAAACACTAGTACCCCGGTATTAGGTCCGGCTTCTCCTGCGAGCCTGGGTACTTCGAAGGGTATTCCTTGAGTGATCATTCGGAGGCGGATACTTTCCACATAGGCCACGGCTTACTGCTCCATGGTATCCCGATTTACCTCTTGGACCGCAGGGTCCTAACGTATGGGGTCCATATTGAGTGGTAGGACCAGTGCCGGGATCTGGCTTCTCGTTCCCCTTCTATTCCCTTGGTTTTTCTGAGTGGAAGTGAAAGAGTGGGGTCCCGAAGGAGCGGGTCGCCCTTGAAAGGATCGAAACCTCATCTTCTGGATCTTCAGGGTAGAATTAGGTGTTTTTCAGTGAATGTGATAGGAGTTGTTTCCCACAGACGGCACCAAAAGTGTTAACCGAAAATTGTCACTGGGGTGGATTTCCAATTAACAATTCAATTGACTATGATCGGGGTAGATCTCAATCGGAGAGGTATCAAGTAGTTTGATACCTTAGGTTCTCAATAAAAGATGTTCAAATAACACGACTATGGCGAATAGAGATAACTAGTCAAACAGGGTCATATATTGTACTTTTTTATTGATCGTAAATTACAGAAAATACAATGGTAGTGATCTAGAATTATCATGAAGGAAATATAACTCAGATGGAGATGGTGGTAGAGCTCTCGTGCATGTCGAAGTAGAAAATACACCGTAGCCTCTTTCTTTTCTTTCTTTTTGTATAATATTATGATGTATATATAGTCCCTGTGCTTGCTGAGCACTCCTCTAATTTAGGTCTAGTGACCTAGAGATTTTCGGGACGTTCTATGGCGATTAGCTAAAAGGTAGTCGCTTTCCTTTGAGGAATCAAGCAATCCCTCATTTGGCGGAATCTAACATAGTTGACTCTTCTTTCAAATAGACCTTGTAGTGGCGGGAAGGAATCAACTTCCTTGTTTATCAAAATGATGGTGTTTTACTATCTTTCTATGTGACTTCGTCTTGTCTTGGTACTTACTATTGGATTTAGTTGGTCTATACGAGATCGGAATACATGGGCATCTCATTTCCTACTAGACTGTACTCTGTATACATGTATCGAGGTATAAGGGTATCGGGGTATCGGGATACCGTGTTAGAGTGACAGCGGGGTACTAAGAGACCCTTCCTTCTACCCGGATATTTCCTTTATGTAGATGAAAAATTCTTCTTTGATCCCTACCATTTTTGGCGGTTAACAGTAACAATATGATGAATGATACTAAAACTATAGGAACCTAGGGTTACAGATCGCGCAGTGGAAGGGTTTTAAAATTTTCTAAGCAATCATAAACTAACCCATTTGTACAGTAATAATCAAATGCAATAAGAAGGAGAAGAAACTATTTCATACCAACGTTTGTAGGCTCTTTCTTCTTTTTGATCTGCTTCCTGATTTAAACCACAAGATCTTTCTCGCTATGACTCGGGATTAGTAACGACGTGTGGGCGCGTCACAGTACTTAGGAACAAGGAGGATGAATGGAGGTTGAAGAAGAACACACAAAAACAACTCTTGTTGTTTGTATATTGAATGCGGCCAGCCTCAAATGAAATAATAGAACAACTTTTTTCTTTTTTCCTTTTTTTTTTCTTGGCCGCTGCAACCCCTTTTGCTTCTTGTGTTGTTCTCTTTTCTCTTCTTGCGTGTGTGTGTTGTTCTTTTAAAAAATTGCACCGATCACATATATCAGTTGTTTTTAAATGAAACATATATCATATATATTTTAAAATAAACTAATCAATCAAATCTTTTAAGATATTTGATATCTTTAAAGATATTAATTAATATTAATTTATTTGATTTGATTTGAATTCAAAACTCTTTTAAATTCAAATTTAAATATTTAATTTAATGAAAATAAAATAATCAAATTATCTTTTCTTCATTTAAAATTAAATATCAATCAACACCCCCCATCTAATGATTAATTACACAATTAAATAATATAATTATTTAATTAACATAATAATTACTATTTATTAATTAAATAATCACATTATTCATTTAATTCCCGAATAGACACGTGTCATGTTTGTAACACAATTAATTGGACAATCCAATTAATTAATTGTGACCCTTGTTACCTAAATCGATCGGGCAAGCAAGGGGACCTAATGGACCCACAATATTTTGAGCTCCAATAATCCTTAGAAATTATTAATTAAACTCTTTAATCAATATTTCATGATTATTAACTTCGGTGTTATTCCATTAAAAACCCAAAGATGCACTCTCTCAACTGTAGACGTTTTTACACAAACCAACAACTCTTGGTGTTCATCGATATAGCTATTACATATGGTATGATACTCCACAAGTAGTTCATAGTTAGAGCTGGGTCATAATGTCCGTTATACCCCTCTAATTACATATTTCTATTAAGTACCATTGATTCTCTAATGAATAATAAATCCTACATTCCTTAGGGAATTAGGAGAGCACTCATATTGTTCAATCCCCGAATCAACCCTTAAGGGAACTACTATCTATTTCTCACAAGAAGGAGTGGATTCCACTATTGTGTGTAGACCTTCCCAGCCACAAGCCAAATCACGATTCCAACATACAAAGTTATTGACCGGGAATGCAACTTCAATCTCACCTATGGTATATTAAAAACCACGATCTAACCTGAAGGAGTTGATAAGACACTCAGGATTAAGATCACCCATATATAACCATAATTTATTGATATATATGAATCTCATCTTGTAACGGATCTTGGTGAGAAATTCATATAAATCATGGCTCAGTCCTATATGATTACATCATATAAGGTACATCCATTCTCATATCACCATATGAATAGTCTAGGTTAAGACCATCGTACATTACGAAATGGACCGCAGCTGTAGATTAATCACAAATAAAGTACCCAACTCTATTTGCTATCTACGGACTATTTAGATTGCTCATCTCAAACTGAATACCTCTTTATATGACACTCATTTACTCAGTTAGAGATTACATCCTGCAATCTTGGATGTTAAGTACACATGATATAAATAAATGTATTAGACAATTTGAATGAATAAACTACTTCTTTTATTTATGTTCAATTCACATTTACGAATTATAAGGTTTAGGGCAAAAACCCCAACAAAAACTAGAATCCACCTCACCCTCCTAGTTAAGCATTAGACTCGCCTAATCACCCAATTGTGCAAGTGTAGATTTTAAGCTCGTGTCCCATAAATTAATCTTTACTCTCTCTCGTGCAATAGAAATTCCACCTATACATACCCACAATATATCTATCGATTACTACAGACTATATGCATGAATTCATTAAGTGATTTGGCACACATACAAGAGTCTTATAAGCTAGCCTCGCATATCTCTACCTTACTAGTAATATAGTGGACATTTCGTCGAGCACGTTGAGTGCGTCACTTCTCGGTCCTTAGCACGACAACCAATTTTCATTCACGTGATGATCAATCAAGAGAAAGAATTAAGCAATTAAAACTTCCATACAATAACACAAGCACATGTAGAGAAATTAGGTGGTCTTCATTAATAAATCAAGGGTTTGGTTTCATCATAGTTTTAGTATGAAAATATTTAGCTCATGTTACAACTCAAAGCCATACAAGGTATAAGATGAATAATAATCATAGCAAATACAAGAATCAAAAGATATAGATGGAAGAAATAAATTAGAGTGTAGACTCTCTTCTTCTTACTAATGCTTGACTTTGATGGCTTCTTCTCTTCAAGACTCCTTGCTACTCTAAAGTGAGGGATGATGATGGGTACAGGTTGGAAATGATAGATTTGTGTTAGGAAGGATGGATTTGTGTTGTGAGAGGGGGTTGATGGTTGGATTTGGTAAGATGTGAAGGTTTGGTGTAAAAATCGCTTCTTGGAAGTTTTAGAGGTTAAGGGTCGTGAATGAGGTGAGAAGCACGAGAGGAGATGAGGTTTATATATGTGGGGAAGATTAGGGAACAAAACCAAAAATTTGCTGAGCCAGAAGGCCTTCTTTGTGGGAGGAATTCGTAGTACAAGTAGTCGAAGGTCATCCAATGAGATTCTCTAAGATGGTCTTCTCCTTTTTCACTGGAGCTCTTTTATGGGAAAACTAGACAAAGGTTGTCCCGTGAGATTTTCTAGAAAGCTCATATCCCTTTGTCACTAGACAAGTTTCGTAAGACACTAGATAAAGGCTATCCCGCAGAAATCTCTAGAATGCACTTCGTTTTCCATCTTCACGAGAGGACACGACGAACAGTCCTACCTCCTCTTCTAATTGTCTGAAATTACGCTTCTACCCTAAAACTTTATCTTTTCTACACTAAAGCCTTCTTGAAAGTGAAAAACCTGAAAACACTTATTTCAAAGGTTAAATAAATGATTTTACCCGGGATTCAAGCATAAAAGATAGGAATGCGAGGGTTACACTATATGTAGAGATGCAACTATTAGTGGTCAATCAAGTAAGAGGTGACCATAGAAGACAACATGACAACCTATCTATTGATCACCAAAAGGATGCTACAATGCTTCAGGAATTTTGAGATTGTCCAAATTCCTCGAGAAGAAAATGGGAGGTCAGATGCTCTTTCTAAACTTGCTACCACCACCACACAGATATCTCAAAGTTCCATCTTAGTGGCACACCTTGCACGGCCAAGCACAGAAGGATTAAAGGAAGAATTAGAAAAAGGTGAGCTGGACACCTGAGAAGCCACTTGGATGACACCCATCAATGGGTACCTTGACAATGACATCCTACCAGAATGCCCATTAGAAGCAAAATGTGACAGGTACCATGCAGTGAGATATACTATTTTAGGGGGAGAACTCTATCAAATAGGATTTTCACAACCGCTGTATTGTTGTGTTAGCCCAGCAGAAGCAGCTGGCATTGGCATACTTTAAAGCATCCACACGGGGAGTTACGGTAACCACATCGAGGGTCTTTGCTTTGCTCACAATGCCTTATGGCTATCACTCAAGTGACACTCGAAATAGAACGAGGTCGGAGAGTAGCACAATAGTAAGTAAAGTTCGTTCCCATAGGGACCGAGTGACCGAATACCGAAATTGATTAGCCTATTTGCTATTCAAACAAACGAAAATGTTGGTTTTCCAATTAAGCAAATTAAACTAAACTAAAATAAAATTAAAATAAAACTAAATGCTATTGCGAAAAAGAAATAACGCGAAAATAAACACAAGTGTAATAATAGAGAGAAATATGCTAGGATTTGACTACACCCCACCCTATGTCGATTTCCTTTCTAGACTTAATTATTCACCAAAAACATGCTCATGTAATTCATAGATTCATGCACCCAAATGTTAACCCACAATCTCGGTCGAGTAGAATAGATCGCACCTAAAATCATACCCACGCTTATCTCTCGATTACTCGGAATATATGAATGAGTTCATTAAGAACCTTGGCACACTAAAAAATCCTATACGCTAGCCTAAGTAGGTCTACTTTTCTAGACATGTATAGAGGGCATTTTATCGAGCACGTGGTGTGCGTCTCTGGTCAATACATAACACACCACAAAAATTCATTCAAAAGGAGATCAATTAATTGAAAGCTTTAATCACACGAAAATACCCATACAAACCACACTTGCACAAAATGAATAAACAAAGGTCAATACATATAAATATTCATGGGTGGGGTTCATCAAGTCGTAACAATGAAAGTTTAGCTCATATTACAACTAATAGCCATACAACAAATAATCTCAAATAAATACATGACCATAACAAAGGATAAAAGAGAAAAAGTTAGAGAAAACTATAATGGAGAGCTTCCTCTTCTTCCTTTTTCTCCTCTCCTTTTTCAAGCTCCTTCAATTTTCTTTCTCCCAAGAACAAGAAAAGATCATAGATTGGTGTCAAGTGTCTCGTGGATTGTGTAGGAATTTAGGAAAGATGGAGTCTTGGTGAGTAGGAGAGTTCCCTTTCTTTGGAGAGTATTTTTGTTTCTTTTTGTGTCTCCTCCCCTTTTTTGAAAAGATGAAAAGATGTATATATATGGGAGCCAAAAATAGGGCAAAAAGGGGGCAAAATTTCTTCTAGAAGACGAGCTGGTGGACTGCCGCTATTGCCCAACCGCAGCGCCAACCGCGATGCTCTGATGAGGTTTCTGTCGCTACCGTTGTCGACCGTGGTGAAGCCGCCGCACTTCAACCGCGGCGCTTTGAAGAGGTTTCTATCGCTACCGTTGTCAACCGCGGCGAAGCTGCGGCACTTCAACTGCGGCGCTCTGATGCCTAAAACCCCAAACTTTCCAAAATTGCGCATTTAGCTCTCAGATTTTGCCTTTATAACCAAAACACCCCTACTATCAAAATTTATGCAAAAACCTCAAACAAACCATTAAACACTCGATTTTTCCCGAGAACCGAACTCAAAATGATACGGAAATGGGGCTACACTTTGTGTAGAAATGAAGCAATCACCTTACGGCAAGGCTTTTACTGACCCACAATGTTTGTTGATGCGCATGAATACACCAACAGATGCGAGAACCGCCAATAGATAGCAAACAAAATTCTACAACCCTTTGCAATGCCCACTGCGCCTAGAAAATCCAAACACACCATAGTCACTGTCGATTATTTCACAAAATGGGTAGAGGTTGAGCCGTTAGTAAAGATCACAGAACATAATACCATCGACTTTGTGAATCAATTCATTATCTATCGTTTTGGATTCCCAAACACATTGGTGATTGATAACGGGACCCAGTTCAACAACAAGAATTTTCAACAATTTTACAAAGATTTGAATATAAACAACTACTATGCCTCACCTTCGCACCCCCAAACGAATGTCAAGCAAAAGTAATAAATAAAATCATCAAGCACACCCTAAAAGTAAAGCTCAATGCCAAAAAGGGAACTTGGGTGGAAAAGCTTCCTAAAGTCCTATGGGATTGTGAAAATTAATTACTAAGAGCTTATTTGTTTTTTGGAGCACTATATTAAGGGGTGCATTGACTCAAACACTGAATTTGGAGCCAATTATGTTGTTTGTTGTTAACTGTTAAGTATATGGTGGGTGAGATGAGGTTGGTTTGGTGGTAAACCCCTCATACTGCATCACGAGGTTATGGGCTCTAGTCCTCCCATCTCCCTAAAAAAAATCCCGAATTTATGTAATAGTGTAATATTTTTTCTTAAAAAAAAAGTATACGGTGGGAACATAACATAACCCTCATTCGTGGGTTATATGTGACACCCATCTAACCCACGTTTGGGTTATGTTTTTAATTTATTTTGTGATTTTGTTTTGAAAAATTAAAAGGAATATTATAAAAATATAATTATTTTATTTTATCTTTAAAATAATTATAATTATTTTTCAAAATAATTTTTAATAGTTTTGTTTTATTAAAAATAATTTTTAATATTTTTATTTACTTCAAAAACAAATTAATCCAATTTTATTGAATCAATTTATAGTCCAATCTCATGGTGCATCAAATACATGATGGTAATATATTCAATCAAATTCAATTCAATTCAATTTCATCCAATCAAACACAATCTAATCTAATCCAACACAATCAAATTCAATCCAATTTAATCCAATACAATCAAACCTAATATGACATACCAAATGAGGCTTCAATGAAAATTAGGACGTGTTATCTAATTGAGAATCCTAATCTAGAGTCATAATGCACTTTAGTGAAAATTATGATTATACTGTTTACTAAACACTTTTGGGAATCAAATTACGTGTACTCCACACGTAAATTAAGGAGGTAATAACTATAAATAGCTAAAAATCTATAATCTGTGTTTTTTATCCACCTCCACAAAATTTTCTATTGTTGTAAACTTCAACTCCTAAAGTGACAAAAATACCCATAATTAAATTATTTGAGTTTTATTTTTCTTAATAAATTTCAAATATTTTTTTTAAAAAAAATAGAATTGTTGGAGGTATGTCCATAGTCACATGCCTCCATCGATAGAGGTCACAAACAAATATTTTAATTTTATATTATTTCAAAAGTTGGAAATTCATTAAGGGCATTTTATCCAAAAATGGAAAAGCTGACAAGAATAATAATTTTTTTTAGAATCGATAAATTTTATATTTCATAATTTTTTTGGTTATTTTCATATAGATGTCTAAATCAAGAATTAAATTTCTATTGGAAAGGGAATTTCCCTTCCACCAAAGGAATTGAATTCTCTTTACTAATTCCATTTTTCAACGAAACTTGATTTCTTTTGATTTCCATTCTCTTACACCATGTTTGGATCGATGGAATAGAAAGGAAATGAATGATAAGTTAAAGAGGAAAGGAAATGAAATGAGAGGAAATGATAGTGTTTTTAGTGTTGGTTGTTTGGATGGTT
Source organism: Acer campestre (assembly GCA_954870605.1). Lineage (NCBI taxonomy): Eukaryota > Viridiplantae > Streptophyta > Magnoliopsida > Sapindales > Sapindaceae > Acer > Acer campestre. The sequence continues at coordinate 37,787,522 of OX940803.1, forward strand.
ATGAATGGAAGGGAAAGGAAAGGAAACAAATGAAGTATTAATAAGGTTAGTTTTAGAATATTAAAAAATGTCATTAACTTATAATTCCTTTCCCTCCTTTGCTGTCCAATTTTGGAGACAAAACAAAATGAGTTAAACAAGAAGAAACTATTCCCTCCATTTCCCTCCCTCTCCTTTCCTTTTCTTCTCATTTAACAATCCAAACAAGAAATATGAAATCCTCCCATTTCCTTTCCTTTCATTTCTCTCCTATTCCATCAAACCAAACATAATGTCAAAGACTCTCTTAATTAATCTGTCTCATTAACTTGTCCCTAAAATAACGTAATTAAAAACTTAAAATTTTCCATGTTTCTCTAAACAAAAAAGTATTGAATTACATATTAATTTTTTACTTAATAAACTATCTTTGTAAATTTTATCTATTTCTAATTTTTACTTCTCTCACGGCCCTTAACCATATTAAGAGTTATTTGTTGTAGACTCTATCAAAACATTTTTTTTTAGTTATTCTTTTAATGAGTTACCGTTATGTATAGTTACAAGTTAGTTGTTGGCCATTGGATTGGAATGGTCTAAAAAAGCAAAATTTTAAAAATAAAAGAAAAAATTATCATCGTAACTAACCATGCAACTACACATTTATAGTAACTAAATTCTCTTTTAATATATTAAAATACAAGCTAAATCCATTTTTAATATATTAAAATATAAATATATGACAACTAATAATTGAAAAGGCATAAAAAAAAGTATTTATAACTTAAAAAAAAAAAAAATAAACAACTTAATATTTATACTCAATTTCAAAAGAGAAATGTCATTAAATTTTTGGTTACTATTTAGTCTTAAGAATAATTTTTCGGTTTTCATACCAAAAAGCAAACATAAAGTTAGCATTCTACAATAAAGTATATATCTAATTTAAAAATAAATAAATTATTTAAATTACTAAGATCTCTCTATATTGAAATCTAACATCGAATATTTCAGATTGTCAGGACTCTGTCACTAACCTAGGCCAAATACTACTTGTGTGACTTAGATGTCTCTCTCACAATAGAGAGACGTCCATTTCTACAACATGAAAAAAAAAAAAAAAAATACTCTCCCTAAACATGCTGGTAAATATGCATGATGATATTTGAACCCCTTGTTATAAACATGGAAAACCAATATGCACACCATTTGAACTATGATGAGACGTGCAAGGATAGCAAATGAATATAATGGCCCGATCATTATCGGAATAAAAAAATTAGTTCCTCCCCAAGAAACAAGGATCGATCATTAATCCAGCTTAGGTTTCTAGAATCCTAAGCCAGATTAAGTTTCAACAAATCCTTGTTCAAACAAACTGACAACACTTCAGAAAAAAACAAAAGGAAAAAAAAAAAAGAAAAAAGCAAATTGTCGTAAATGCCGCAATGGTAAATGCCACTTAGACTCAGATAAAAGACAAAAACCCCAAACTGAAGCAAAGAGGCTCAGGGAATCTGAACCTAGAGGCTCAAAACTAAAACCACAACCGGAGACAGTGATACATAAAATAGTGTTATTAAATACTCACTCGCAAGTGCACGAATTGTTAGATAGGTACAGTAACAAAGAGAGGTCATTCCCACAAGGAAAAGTGAATTATTGATTGAAAACTAATTTTAATTATAATTAACTAAAAGTAACCACAAAGATTGTTGATTGATTGATTAAACTAAGACTAAAGTAATTTAAACTAAAGAAAGCAATAGAAAGAAAGTTGAGTTGTGATCAATGGAGAAAAGCACTAGGTCATCAATGATCCTTGATTATAAGTACTCAATATATGGAATTAACTTTGTAACAAAATTCAATTAATTCAATGGTTAATTCTTTTAATTGATTATGACTATTACCGTATGATCGCGAAATGAGTCATGTGTTCCCGATCATTATTCACCCTTTAATCTATGGTGTGAACAACAATCAGAAACTCGTTAAGTACAAGAATAAAGAACCAAAATTTAAACTTTGCTTTGATCTATGCTAACGATAAATTTTATTTATTCAAGTGAGCATTAATCAAGATTAGGTTTTGATCTATACTCTAACCCTAATTCTCAGATAATCCTATCTCTAAATTCGTGTCAAATAATCATCCACCCCTTGATTTATGGTGTGAATGAAAATTTAAACTAATGAGTCAAACAGTTAACTGTAATGAATAAATGAAGAATTAAATTGATAAAAGAATAATTAATCCATACACGAGCACTCATAAAATGTTTACATTGATTCCCTAGTTATGAGATTAGTTACACATGATGAAAATAAGAAGACAAGAGATAGAAAATATAAAACCCATTGAAGCCTCCAATGAATTCTTCAATGTTGAAATCTTCTTCGTCTTCAAATCTTTGATGCGTAAAGATGGAAGATAGGAAAATTGTGCCCGGGGTGAGAGCGAGAGAGGTGTAAAGTGTTGTCCAGTGAGAGAGAGCCCTCATAAATAGAATATGAAGTATTTATATGTTATACACAAATAGGGTTCCATGATTTCCTTGGAAAACCAAGATTTATCACGACCGCTCCATGTGCCACGGTATGGACACATGCTTGGGTAGCGGTCTTGCGGAGTGTTGTCTCTTCTGGAATGAAGCTTGGTATGGACCACGGTTGGGGAAGGTGTTAGGACAGCGGTCTTGTGGATGAAGACACCTCTGGAGTAAATCGCGATGTGGACCGCGCTTGAGGTAAGTGTCTGTATAGCGGTATGTACCACACAAAGGAGTAGGAGATCTTTTGTTCTTCACCGCTGGCAAGGCCACGGTTGTGGCAATAGCATGGGCAGCGGTCTTGACCGCAGCAAATTACCATTTTGCCGTATTTCACTCGTTTAAGCTCCTTTTCCTCAAAAATAGCATCTAAGACTTCTCTAAAGGAATGTGACCTATACATGCTCAACAAACACATTACAAACCTAAATAACCCGAGAAACAAGCAATTGGGGAGGAATAAGGATCAAAAACATATACAATAAATGATCAATCAGACAGCATGTCACCAATAAAGTCCTACTCAACACTTATTCCTCCTAAATGTGTTCTCTCTCTCTCTCTCTCTCTCTCTCTCTCTCCTATGTCTCTCTCTCTCTCTCTCTAAGTGTGTTTGTGCACTCATGAGTGAGTGAGTGCATGCGACTCAGTTTCTCATGAGCGCATGCGACTTAGTTAGAGTTTTCCTCTCCCTTTCTCTCTCTCTCACACTCGATCTCGTATCTCTGACACACCTCGTGGTCATGTTTGGGATTGTGAAACTCCACGACTAGGAGTTGCGATGACACACCTCGTGGTAATGTTTCATGATCTAAACCCTAGACTTATTGTCAAAGAGCTAAAAGCATCGCGACGAGGAACCACGATGACATACCTCTTTGTAATACCTCGCCATAGCTAACATAAACTTTCTGTCTAGCCTCTACGACGAGGAACCGCGATAAGCACCTCACAATAATGACTCCCGATAGTTGACAGAAACTTTATATCCAACCCCGCGACAAGGAATTGCAATGAGTACCTCATGACACCACATCGCGATGAGCAAAGCAGTGCTAAGCACATGCTCAAATGTGAATACAGAAACGACACATAAATAAAGGCTTTCGAAAATCTTTCAAACAGAATAACGATTTTTGTTTCCATAAAGCCAACTAACATAACAACACCACACAACAACCGTATGTCTGGAAACAGACATGGAACATTACAAATGTGTTCACGGAACTCAATCAATGCAATACATACTAATATGACAATGTAAATAGTGATGCAAGTGTGTGAGTGTCACATGAGCACAACCAATATAGGGACACAGATAGGTAAGTTGTGTGTGTGTACATCTAGGATCTTCCGATATATTTGATTATTTTATTTTATTTTGAAATTTGAACCATTACTATATTTTGGGATTTAGGGGAAAGGGTATAACTCCAACCCACAACGGCACAACCACTTGAATATAGGTGTGATGAGCTTATTATTGAGTCAACCCCATCTTATAAGTATTTATCTAATTTGTAATTTATTAACTTTTGTTATCCTGAAAAATCCATCGGAAGTTTTCTGGGACAACGGTTGACCACAGTGTACTGGTGCACCGCGGTTGCCCCGGACTGGGTAGGGCGTGACTCCCCTTTTAACCGGGATAGGTACCGGGGAAAGCCATTGGTCCAGTTACCAAGGACCAGTGCAAGGCTATCGGGGCGGTCCTAATAGGAGATATGAGGTTAAGAAGGGGGTCATTTAGGGGTAGGACCGGGAAATATCACTATAGTAACAACAAGTGCTCTTTTATTAATTGACAGAGGGATACATTAGTTGTGGCCTTTCTATACTACAAATACAGATACACAGGAAGATCCATGAACGAATGATAGTGGGTCATGGCTAATCATGTCAGGGTTGAGTCGTTGACCTAAGCGATGTAGTGGCCAAGTAGAGTGAACACATAGGAGCTTGAGTTAGGCAAGGTAGTAGCTAAGTAGGATTAACGCAATGGAGCTTGCACTAGGTGGGGTAGGATTAACGCGATGGAGCTTGCATTAGGCGGGGTAGTAGCCAAGTAGGATTAACACGATATAGCTTTAACTAGGCGGAGTAGTTTTAGGACTTGCTTGAGGTTTCAAAGGCCAACCCCTTACTCTATTAGAGTTGGGGTATTTATAGGGTGCGTAATAGAGGGGTAGGTGAGAGATGTCAAAGGGGGTCTCTACAGCCGTGGGATGTCGCTATCAAGATTTAGCCTGACAGGGGACAACGTTAACACTTGTCACGTTGCACACTATCAGGCACCCTTCTCCACAATTTCCTTCTTCATGCTTGCTGGGCTTCTGCGAGTATTTTGCTAGGGAAACACATCATCTTTCTTCATGCATGAGATAGTTGACTTCGATTAGGGCTTAGGTGGAAGGAAAGTGGACCGTTGATGTAGTGCGACCCTGCATGATCACAGCTGTTGGTTGCTTGTCTTCCCTCTTCCATGCTTACTGCCTCACATTAATAGGCTGGTGCTAGGGTTTTGCAGGTTGCCCCGGCTCTTTCTCCCTTCCCATGTGGCTTGGCGTGAGAGCTAACGTCAGCCCTTGGAGGGGTTGTCACTTGCTAGGGGCTTTTTGGATCGCTCTAGAATGTTCTCATGGGTCTTTAGAGGTCTTATCCCGGTTGAGGGGGTGATTCGTGTTGGCTCAATCGGCGTGGCTGGTTTGTCATTGCTTGGGTATTTTGGGAGGGGTTCCTGATGCTATTTCTTGGGTCCGGTCTCGTTCGACACTGTATGTCTGTTAGGAGGATCAGGCCCCTAGTAAATCAGATTCCATACTCTATATTTGATGCTTAGGAAGGCTAGATTCCCAGCAGACCATGTATTTATCTATTTCTCAAGCGCTCTAGGAGGACAGGGTATGCCTTGATACCGGGTCCTTTTTCACACTAGGTGCTTTTAAGGAGGCAGGTTTTTGATGAACCGTGTCCTTCTTCACATCAGGTGCTTTTAGGGAGGTTAGGTCTCTGATGGACCGCGTCCTTCCTCACATCAGGCTCTTTTAGGGAGGCTATGTCCTTAATGGACTGTGTCCTTCTTCATATCACATGTGCTCTAGGAGGACCAGGGAAGCCTTGGTATCGGGTATCGGGGTGTGATAGGGTTCGCTTGGTGGAAAAGTTTTTTCTTGATTTAATTACCTATTTTTTTGGTTAACAACTTTATATTACCATCTCTTTTTCAAAAAAAAAAAAAAAATAGTATTCAAACAAGATATGTTTTATGAATTATCCCATAAAGGGAAGTGCTATCTACTTTTTCCATTTACCTTTCTCATTTGTCATTCTCACTCATTGCTTGGCTCGTATAGACCTTTTCATTTAAAAAAACTCTCACTTTTTGCTGCAAAGCTTGTTTATATCTTTAGTAAGGGGTAAAGAGGTAAACAAGTTTTGTAGCAAAAAGTGAGAGTTTTTTATTAAATAAAAAAATGTATACATATCAAGTAATGAGTAGGAAAGACAAATGAGAAAAGTAAATAGAATTTCTCTTATATAAATTTGAATATTACATTTTATTTTCTGTTTATTAACGTATTTATTCAAAATATATATTGTAGCTCATTATATACCTAATAGATGTATCTTTATTTTTCAACTTATAAATTTTTTTATTCTTACATCAAAATTTATATGAATAATAAAAAAATTTATAACCGTCTGTCCGTCTCTAACTTTGAATCCTCGTAACATCCCATTTGAACTATAACAAATATAACCATTACCGGAACAAAAAAATCAGTTCCACCCCCAGAAATAAGAACCGATCTAATATCCAGCTTAGATTTTCAGAATCCTAAGCCTAATTAAATTTCAATAAATCCTTGTCCAAACAAACAGACAAAAAAAATAATAATAATAATAAATAAAAAACGAAGAAATGAAAAAGAGAGCAAGTCCCCGTAAACGCCGCCAGAGGAAACGCCACGTAGATTCGGATAAGGAACAAAAAACCCAAACCGAAGCAAAGAGGCTCGGGGAATCCGAACCTAGAGGCTCGGAACTGAAACCACAGCTGGAGACAGCCTGTCACCAACAAAGTCCCACTCAACACCTATTCCTCCTAACTGCGTTCTCGTTCTCTCTCTCAATCTCTCTCTCTCTCTGTCTCTCTCTCCTCTCTCTCTCTCTCTGCGTGTGTGTGTGCGCGCTTGCGAGCGAGTGAGTGCGTGCGACTCAGTTAGGGTTTTCCTCTCGTATTGCCGATCCTCTGATTCGTGTACCGACCTCGCCGGATCAGCTCTCGCCGTCTTGTAAGCTCTCGATCGATCTTACTCTCCCTCCATTTCGCCTCCGCTTTCGTTTTATTGCTATTTTTGTCGTTTTTGACGGTTTTTTTTTCTTTGTTGTAGCTGATGTTGTAGTTTACGTAGCTTGCGATTGTAACAAATGTGTTTGAGATTTTATTTTGTGTTTGAATTTCTATTGATTTGGTTGCATAGAAAATGAGAGAAACGAAATGGTGAAATTTGCTTTTATCTGTTTTTTTTAGTGTAATAACAAATGTAAACAAGAGAATTTTATATATGTATATATATTTGTTGTTATATGTTGTTAAGATCTGTTAATTCTATCATGCATGTACGGAAATGTTTCTAAAATTTTTGCCTTTTTTTAATCTCCGGTTTTGAGTTTCTGTTATAGGGAATATAATCGTATATGGTTAATTGAATCTATTTGATTTTTTAGGAGACTAGTTTTGGTGATGATGATTATCTTTGGTTTTGGTTGTAGTGTTCTATTCTGATGGCATTGTAACATATACAATCCTTTGTATGTTTGATAGGGCCCTTAATTAGTTAATTTTTAAGTTTAGTTAGAACTCGTAGCATTTCCTTAAAAATGAGCTGATGCTTTACTTACATATTTGCTTGAATGTGTTGTTCTAGAATTAGGAAGTGATTTTTGGAAAGCTTACGTTGTTCTTATGAAGTAATTAGTTGTTTTGACTAAATGTTTGGTTCATAAGTATGTGATTGGGTGAGCTTTCCTAAACTATGTAAGACAATAATGTTGTTTTTGTAATTAATTGCCTAATTGGTCAATGTTAATGTTAAGTTAGTTAAAACTACTGCCATTCCTTACTAATGAGCTGATGCTTTACTTACATATTTGCTTGAACGTGTTATTCTAGATTATGCAAGTCATTTATTTTGATTTGTAGATTTTTGAAAGCTTACATTGTTCTTATGAAGTAATTAGTTGTTTTGCCTAAACTATGTATGACATTAATCATTAATGTTGTTTTTGTAATAACCCTTTAATTTGTTAATGTTAAGTTAGTAAAAAACGTGTCATTCCTTACCAATGAATTGATGTAACACTTACATATTTGCTTGAATGTTATTTTATTTTATTTTATTATTATTTTTTTTCTAGATTATGCAAGTCATTTATTAGATTTGTATTTTCTGGAAAGTTTATGCTGTTCTTACAAAGTAATTAGTTGTTTTGAGTAAATGTTTGGTTCGGAAGCACGTGATTGGGGTATTTAGTATTCCAATATTCCAAGGTTTTAGAAGGCAGCTGAGGCACTGAGAAAGGCCTCAAGGTGATTATGTGAAACCTAAGCCTTGGAAAAAGAGGGATTTTTGGACCTTTTATATAGGTGTTTGGGCTTTTTTTTTTTCAGATTAGTTTTGGGTTTCATTCTGTAATGTTAATGGGCTTAAGTTTTGAGAGTCTAATGGGCTTTAGTTAGTAAAAAAATTAAAAGATAAAATTATAACAGACAAAAAAGGAAACAAACTCTAGTTTTATTTTATCTTTGGTCCTCTATATCCATCAAATTGAGATTAGGTTCGATGATTTTGATGGAGATGGAGCTAATAATTTTGAATATGATCTTCCAAATGATCCCATTAGTCTTGATGAGAATGATAATTAGATAGAGACATAGAGTCATGTAGATCTGAAGTCTAAAACTTGTTTCTAATTTCTATTATGGGATAGGATTCATGGTTTTTAGCTTTTATCTTATGACTTTGCTTTGTTATTATTTTTCTATTTTATGAACTATATCATGTGTGTTTTTATTTGATGTTATTGAGTCATTGACCTTACGGTATGAATTTCTTATTTAACTGAGGCTTACGCCTTGTTTCGCCTCTAGGCTTATGCCTCGCGGAACTAAGGTAAATTCCCTCACCCGCCTCACTTTTTAAAACATTGTCCTTAATTGGTTAATTTTAAGTTGGTAAAAACACGTGTCATTCCTTTCTATATTGTGCAAGTCGTAGGTTAATTTTGAGTTAGTAAAAACATGCGTCATTCCTGTCTATATCATGTAAGTTATTTATTTAATTTGTATTTTTTTGGAAAGCTTTGCTGTTTCATACTGTTTTGATTGATTGAGTAAATATCTGGGCTGGAAAAATGGAATTGGTTTTCTAAACTACTTAAGTCGTTAAATTGTAATTTTTATTTAGTTAATACACTGTCATTCCTGTCTATATTATAAAAGTCATTTATTTAATTTATATTTTTTTGGAAAGCTTTGCTGTTTTTTTAACTATTTTAATTGATTGAGTAAATAATCCAAGCTGGAAATTAGAAATGGTTTTCTAAACTACGTAAGGCATTAAAGTTTTTTTACATGGTATTATATGGAATGTAATTTCTCTTACTATATTTATCTTCAGTTTTGATTATAAATACCATCGTTGAGGTCCATGTTTTCCATAAGCTCTTAGTGGCATTGGGTTATTATAAGGATGTTGGTAGTGTCATTGACATGCTGTGGTTAGTATAAAGTTTTTTGTTTTGTATGTTTGTGTTTCTTTAGAATACATAACTCATCACATTGATTTGATCTCAATTCTGTGGTCATGCAAAATGTTTTTTTTTTCCCGATCAAAGTTGACTTATGTTTCTTTTTCTTTTTAACCATGTATTTGTTGTCAGAATTCTTTAGTTTTATGAACACTATTTGAACTTGCAGATCTAGGGAATAAGGTGATTTATTTGGGAGAAACTTAGATTTATATATATATTCCCGAGTTCTTTGTCGGATTTTTGTTGAACCTTTTCCTTGTGTATGATGTAGGTGATTGGGTTGGATAAATCACAGCAGATCAAAGACGTGAAGGCTCTGAAGAGTGATTGGCTGGCCTAAATCATTTTGGATCTGGTTGATGCTGAAGTAGATGTCTTTGTTCTCAAATACCAGAAAACTGGGTGAAGTTGCTCTGTGACTGCCGTTGTGGAAATTGCTGATCTGTTGTGCCAAGTAATTCTTATGGTTTTTTTGAGTTTGACTAGTATCTTTTAATATTGTATTTGGAAACCATAATATCATAATTAATCCTGGGAAGGACGCGCATTCACCTCCTAAGGACCTTTTGTATCCATGCTGGCAGAGAGCATGCGTGGAATCTGTGCTTCGGGTAATGCCCCTGACGAGAATAGTTGCCGAAGCCTTCGGTGTGGTGACAGTTGGTCTAGTCGCTCTCTTAATCATTCTTGGTTTTCTGTGTATTGCGTACTTGTTTTACTTCCGCTCTCGGGTTCGTAGTCAACGTTTCTTTCAACTCAATTATTTCAGCGGTCCTTGGATAATCCGAATCATTTTCATTGCTTTTGCAATCTGGTGGGGTTTTGGAGAGATTGTACGGTTAAGTTTGTTGAGACGTCGGGGAAGAGTATTGAGCAGTATTGACGTGAAATGGCAAGAAAACATCTGCAAAGGCTACATTGTCTCAAATCTAGGGTTTGCAGAACCTTGCCTATTTCTGACCCTTGTGTTTCTCCTTCGTGCACCTTTACAGAAAATGGAGTCCGGAATTCTAAGCCGGAAATGGAATGGAAAAACAGCAGGATTTGTATTCCTCTACTGCCTCCCGGTGTTTGTTCTTCAGCTGATGGTCATTCTGATTGGACCTCGGCTACACAAGGATATGAGTAACTTTCAGAATTTGCCCAATTATTTTACAAGAACATCTGCTGCTTCTATGAATGTTGCCTTCTGCACATACCCTTTACTGAGTACAATCCTTCTAGGGCTTTTCTCTACTGTCCTAACTGCCTACTTGTTTTGGCTAGGAAGGCGGATTTTGAAATTGGTTATCAATAAGGGTTTGCAGAAGAGAGTCTACACATTAATCTTATCCGTTTCAAGTTTCCTTCCATTAAGGGTTCTTTTACTTGGTCTTTCGGTTTTATCTAAACCAGAAACTGTTCTGTTTGAATTTCTTGCGTTCTCAGCTTTTCTTTCCCTTTTAAGTTGTGCTGGGGTGTGTATCTGGATGCTTGTCTACTGCCCGGTCGCAGATTCTTTAGCATTGGGGAGTCTACAGGACTTGGAGGCTAGGCAAAGGTTTGTTGACGACCATAATGACACCATCTCTCTTGTTGCGAACCAGAGCCATCTTGAGGAAAGCGGTGGAATAAGCCCTGGGAGGAACTCAGACACCTCCACCAAGCGTGGGTCAATTTCTTTCCGGAACATGGTGAGAGACGGGACTTCTTTGGGGCCGTTTGTTGAACTGAGTCTCTTCTCTCCCAGCCGTGATGTATCCCCACCCGTATCACCACCACCTCTCGGCTGGCCTATGCAACCTAAGCAAATTATGCACCAACCTATACAATTTCATGGATCCTAAAAGCAAAGCAAAGGCCAACTGAGAACCCATTGTGGTGAAATATCAATTTTGTGGTAAAGGAAAACTGATTGTAAAGGGGTTTTAGGTTTCTAATAAGGACTCTTTTCATTATTGGTTTGTTTGTTTTCTCTTTTCAATTTTAGATGTGATGGTTTTTGCTTGATGGAAATTGAAATTATTAATCCGTATCGAATCGTATCTTTTATCTTTCTGTAACATTTTCTACAATCATTGTGTTTTTGCTTGACAATGCTCAGATTATCGCAGGTATGAATTTAGATGGTAAAAATTAGCAGTTCTTCATTTATACACGAATACAAAAGAGTATATGTATATGAATACGAATACGAGGGTAGAAATACTGCCAGATCTGATAGTTCATGGAAGCAAAAGATTTTAGGTTGGTTTTTGCCTCACGGGCCCGAATATGGACCCTCGCAGCAGCAATAAGACATCAAGTTTTATTCGGTTTTCAATCCAATTAGCATAAATGTGAAAGTAAGTCAAAATTAATTGAAATAATCTATAGTGCTAATTCTGATTATTTTTGTTAATCATGGGATTAAAATCTAATTATAATTAATTGTTTCTTTTTTACTTATATCACAGATATTAAAAATATTTTCAACAATTAGCATAAATGTGAAAGTAAGGGTCAGTTTGATATTACTGTAACTAATCACTATTAGCTATGCTGAAGGAATAATCAACAGATGTTTAGTTAATTGTATTTTTAAATTTATGTACCTCTTAATAGTATATTTGCAAGATTTCATCATTGCACTTACATAAAGTTATTAAAATTGATTAAAATAATTTTAAATATATCGCATATATTATGTGAATACAATCTTAATATTTTAAGCATTTTGTTCGTAATTTTGTTTTGGTGCATTTTAACATTTTTCATTTACCAAAATACTAATTAAATATAATTGAACACTTAAATAGTGATAACGAAAAATTAAATATATTATGTAACTATTATACAAAAAATATAATGGTTAAGATTGAAAATGAGAACAAAAAGTATTCCCATAATCCAGTGATTCAGCATGGATGGATGGGTTTTAATGGATTTGAAATGTGTGTGAATATAGGTGCAAGTGAAAGAATATTGAATTTCGGGTAGAGTTACTTTGATCAAAGTTGTTACCTCTGCGGTGCCTGTGTACACTATGCAATCTATGAAGCTTCCTAGAGAGATTTGTCTGAAATTAGATAAGTTAAATAGGAACTTTCTTTGGGGTCATACGGATGCTAAAAAAGCCACTCACCTCATTAAATGGGACATAGTCTACTTGCCAAAGAAAAGAGGTGGATTAGGAAACAAGAGAATGAAGGGATTGAATCAGGCTTTGCTTGCCAAGAGTGGGTGGCGACTGCTACATCATGACAATGGCATCTGGTGCAATTTGCTACATCACAAATATCTCAACAATAAGGCTTTAATGGATCCTGAGCTTAGCAAGGGGGTGGTGTGTTCTAGTACCTGGAGAGGTATTGCTTTTAGGGCCAAGTTATTATCTAAAGGGCTGAAGTGGAGAATTGGTGATGGCCTACAGGTTCGGTTTTGGACTGATAAATGGGTGCCAAATACTGGGATTCTAAGGGGCTATGCCACTGTCTCTCTCTCTAAGGATTCCCTATCTCAAAATGTTAGTTCTTATATTTGTAATGGTGATTGGAGTCTGCCGCAACTTGCTAGTGTCCTTCCTTGGAATATTGTTCATAGAATTGCTAGCATATATGTGGGTGGGAGTCGGAGTGGGCCTGACAAATGTATCTGGGATTGGTCTCAAGGTGGTGTTTTCTCTGTCAAGACTGCCTATGGTGGCTATCTAGATGCTGAGATTTTTCTTATGTGGCAGTGGAACTTTATTTGGAAGCTTAAGCTTCCCATTCATGTCCAACATTTATTTTGGGTTCTGTTTCATGATAGGATAGTTACGAATGAGCACAAGTATGTGCGTGGTATGGGTTTAGATGCCTCCTGTCCTAGATGCCAGAATGGCATTGAGAATATAGATAACCTTTTGAGAGGGTGCAGAGACTCCATTATGGTGTGGGAAGATGTTGCTAGGGGTAATGCCTATTCGCCTTCTTTTCTTGGAAATATTGACAGTTGGATGAACATGAATCTGCATAATAATGAGCTGGTGAATGGTATTGTGCCTAGATTTCTCCAATTTGCTGTTGTGATTTGGTTTTTATGGAAGTGGAGATGTAGCAAAGTTTTTGATGCTGATTTTTTGATCCCTCAATCTCCTCATCTTATTATTAATAAATTTTGCAAGGATTGGGTGGAAGCTAATGCTGCAGGGAACACTAGGACTACTCGTGTCATCTCTGTTGCTTAGGAACCTCCTAGTGAATGGTTTGTGAAATTAAATGTGGATGGTGGATGCACTAAGGAGTTGGGTTCCATCACTGCTGGAGGTGTGCTGCGGGATCACTCCAAGAATTGGTTAGGAGGGTTTGTGTTGAGTAAAGGCACTGGGAGTGCTCTTGAAGCTGAAGTTTGGGGTCTCTTTAAATGTCTCAAATTTGCCTAGATGAAAGGTTTTCGTAAAGTGGTTGTGGAAACTGATTCATTGTCTGTCTATCAACTTATGGCCAAGCCTACCGATATAAACCACCCTTTATTTGGTATCATTTAGAGTTGTAAACTACTGCTTGCTGGTGAATGGGATTGTAGTGTGAAACATGTGTTTAGAGAAAGTAATATGCTGGCTGATGGGATGGCAAAAATGGGAGCTGCTATGGACCTTGGCATTCGTTATTTTGAAGACCACCCCACCCCCCCTTTGTGTTTCTGGCATTCTTTTCATTGATGCTAGAGGCTCTGCCTCTGTTAGAACTGTCTGTTCTTAGTCTTTTTTGTTTCTGTTTCGTTTTGCTGGGCTAGCTGCCTTCCTCAGTACCAAGAAAAGAAAAGAAAAGAATATTGAGTTTGATATAGTTGGAGAAACACCCTCCTCATGGATTTTAAATATATTTTAATGATTAATATATTCGAACCATTCACTTTTCGATTCTTCCAACAAAATTAGGGTTTACAACCAATGAATGTATTTTGGTTTATTTAATTTGTCCTAATTGGTCTTTTTGTTTGAGGATATTTTTGTAATAAAAAGTTCTAATAAAAGAGATTTTCTCCTTACAATCTTTTTTTTTTTTTTTTTTTTTTTCTTTTTACACTCATTTTCTAAATACAATTCATTCAAAAAACTTAAATTTTAAAAAAATTCTAAAAACACTACATTTTTTTCTAAAAATATCCTTTCTAACTTTTTACACTTTTTTTTTTATTTTTAAAATACTGTATTTCCATCTTAAAAACCTTAATTTTTATTTAAATCAATTTGTTTCAAAATTATTATTATTATTAATTGAATACTGAAATTCCATGATCATGATTTGGGAGAGAAGACTATTCATTCATTCATCATCTTGTCAAAAAAGGTAAATAAAAGGTCTGTTAAGTTTTTTATTTTTTATTTTTTTTCAAAATTTCTAAGAGTCAACAACACTTGAAAAAAAATCTGCAAAATTTTTGTTCTTACTTATTGTATATGTAAAAAAACAATCTGTAAAAAATCATACTTTAAAAAGAATTGTTTGTTGTAAATCATTCTCATCATTACAAATAAATCTTTAATGATACTGAAAAAATGTTTTAGGGTTTTGAAACGCAAGAAGATTTAAAAAAAAAAAAAAAACATTGGATACTAGCAAAAATGTTCCGTAGTGTATTTAAAATTTATTTATACTTGTTAGTAATTTTAATTAGGATAAAATTGTTATATAATAAAAAAAAATTAAAATGGAGTGTAAAAAGAAATTTAATGAATTGTCAACAACATCACTCTTAATAAAATATGGGTGTGTAATCGTAATTATGGGTAGCAATATCTACACCCATAAGAAAATCATTAAATTTAATTAAAAATCTAAACTAACATAAATATTTTGTTGTGGTCAAAGGAATAACTTGGCGATAACCTCATTTCTCAATGAAGTTGAGTTTCCAAATTCAAATCCACCTCTCAAATTAATAATAAAAAAAAACGTAAATATTTTGTTTTAAAAAAAGAATAATAATAAAAAGGATAAGATGGAGTGAAAATTGTCAAGAATAACATTATTAAAGGTGACCCCGGTTCGGTTTGGTTTCGGTTTCGGTTTTGAGGCCACCTAAAACCGAAACCGAAACCGAAACCGAAAAAACCGGTTTGTTACCGGTTTCAAACCGCTGGTTTGGCGGTTCCGGTTTCAAAACCGACGGTCCAAACCGGCGGTTTGGGCACGGTTTCGGTTTCGGTTTCGGTTTCGGTTTTGGGCGGTTTTTCAAAAAAAAAAAAAAAGGTGCCACGTGGCAACTTTTGATTGGTTGATTTTTTTTTTTAAACCGGCGGTTTTGGGAGGTTAAACCGCCGGTTTCGGACGGTTTGGAGGAATCCGAAACCGGAACCGGAACCGAAACCGGAACCGAAACCACCGGTTTCCAACCGGTTTCCAAACTGGAAAGACGGTTTCTGTTCCGGTTTGGCCAATCCGGTTCCGGTTAAACCGCGGAAACCGCGGACAAAACCGACGGTTTAACTGAACCGTGGTCAGCTCTAAACATTATAAATTTTGATTTTAATCACATATGAAGTTTTAACTCTCAATAACCAGAGTGTTTTGGTAATTTTCTCATACAAAAAGTTAAAACCATGGTTTTAGAGAGAATGTTTCAATAATTTTCTATTTTCAAAAATGTCCAGATTTCACGTTTTACTAAAGATGTCACATTTTTTTCTTCAAGATTTCACGTTTGCTTGCAAAAAATACAAAAATGTTACAAGGCTATTTTTGTTCACATTTAGGCTATTTTCCCCTCTTCTTCTACAAATGAATTATGATGGTAGGAAGGGCCTGTCTCGATGGCACTGTTGCCACGCCTAGGTTCAGTGTCGCCTAGACGCGTAATGCCCAATCAACTTCGCTTGGGATCGCGTTGCCCAAGTAGCGCATCACTAGTGCCTAGCGGCGTTGTCTCCGGTGAGGGTGGGAGATTTGAGAGAGAGATGAAAGAGGGAAGAGGGAAGAGGGAAGAGAGAAGAGAGGGAATAAAGGAGACAGAAGGGAAGAGAGTTCGGGGAGGGTTTTTATATGAGGGTATTTTGGTAATTTCATAAAAAAACTTGGTTATTATCAACGTTTATAGTTAAAAAAGTTTAATATTTTCAGAGGCTATTTTTTATTTTCACCCTATGGAAGAGGCGATAACTTCTCCATTTAAAAGTAGGGAATAATTATTTATAACTTAGTAATTATAGTATTTATCAAAAAAATTAAAGAAAGGGGGGTTCAAAAATTAAATAGCACTTTTTGGGGGAGGGCCTATGCAAATAACACCACATTAATAAGTCTTGTTTTAATAGCACCAAAATAGGTGGTGAGACCAAAATACCTCCACTTACTCTTTTCCTTTGTATTTTTTTTTCTCGAAAATTCGAGACTTATTTACAGTTTCGAGACTTATTAGGTTAAATTCGAGACTTATTTGAAGTTTGTTCAAGACTTATTCAACTCTCTTTTTTTACAAAGCCCATTTATCATGATGCTATATGTTATAACATTTGGCACCAGGCCTTCTTGAGCCAATCTATGGAATATCTCCCAAGCCATTTCATTCCTTCTAGATTTACACAATCCATCGATAAGGCAATTGAAATTTTCAAGGGTAAGTTTGAGCTTGCAATTTTCTAAAGTAAGAAAGAATTCCAGTGCATCTAGAACACAATCATTCTTACAGAGTCCGTCAATAAAAGTAGTAAATATATATGAGTTAGGTGCAACATCATTATCTTGCATCTCAACAAACAATTTGTGTGCATCTCCAATTTTACCTACACTAAAAAGGCCACTAAACAAAGTGCTATAAGTAACCGCTTGTGGCCGAATTCCCTTTGAAATCATTTCTATATAAAGATGCATAGCTTGGACTACTTTTTTATTCTTACAAAACCCATTGATCAAAATATTGTAACTAACAACATTAAGCATACACCCTTTTTTTTCCATAGAACCAAACAACTTCTTCGCGTCATGAATTCTACCCACCAAGCAATAACCATCCATAAGTATGTTATAAGTGTAAGTGTTGGGTTGAACACCTCTCCGAATCATCAGCTTGTACAACTTATTTGCTTCGTTCATCTTCCCATTCTTGTAAGGTTCATCTAGGAGCACGCTAAATGTCACCATAGTGGGCTGCACACCCTGATTCAACATCTCTATATAAAGGCTTTTGGCCTCTTCCCAATCACCAACACAACACAAACCATGAATAAGACAGTTATAAGTAACGGCATTAACAGGGATTCCATTGCCCTTCATTTCAGAAAATAGTTCTTTTGCTTTATCTGTAAACCCATCTTTGCAAAGACCATCAATGATACTATTATACCAAACAACGTTAGGCTTACAAATATCACCAACTTTACCATTCCCATTAACCATTTGTTCATGTAACCGAAGGGCAACAATAGTATGACCAGTTCGACACAGCCCGTGAATCAAAGTCCCATATGTAACAACATCAGGCCTACAGCCGAAGGTAACCATTTTCTTTACAAGCCGAGTTGCTTCCACAATTCTACCCTCCATACAAAGACCTTTAATTAAACTACAAAAAGTCACAACACTTGGGTTAAAACCCCTCCGCAAAATGGCACCAAATACCACAAAACCATCACAAACCCTACTGGTGTTGGAAAAACAATTAATCAAAATGTTTAAACTAATTAAATCAGGTACTAACCCAGCTGAATTCAGTCTCTTCTGAAGAGAAATAACATCAGCAGAATGGTTATTCTTCAAAAGAGCATTAAACAAAATACTGAAACAAGACATGGGAGGAGTGGATTGCACATGAATCATGTAATCAAAGAAGTAAAGTGCTTCATCGAGGTCGATTTTACCTGATTTGCATTTCCCATGAATGAAGTCACGAAGCCGAGCTGGGTCTGAGTCTTTTGACATAGAATTTGGGTGTGAAGTGGTAAAAAGCTTGAACAGAGATGGGACTCCATTTCTAGGAATTGAAGCTCGTGAGTGAGTGACTGGAGAGAGTAGAGCTTTGAGAGCTGTCATTTCCAAAACCCTTTAAGAGAGAGAGAGTGTGTTTGGACTATGAACTTAGAGCTCGTTTCGTACGCTGTATTGTATTGTATTGGATTGGATTGTATTGGACTGTATTGAATTTGATTGTATTGTATTTGATTGTATTGTATTGGATTGTATTATTCTTATACAATCATGTGTTTGGTGATATTTTGTATTAGATTGTTTTATGCTGTATTAATTAATACAACCTTCTATTCTGTATTAGATAATACGATATTCACCGTATTAGACCAATTAAAATGTATTAGCTAATACAATACAGTAAATAGTGTAAAATAAACCAAACATTGTATTGTATTATTCTAATACATTGGGGCTCGTTTGGTACGCTGTATTGTATTGTATTGGATTGTATTGGACTGTATTGAATTGGATTGTATTGTATTGGACTGTGTTATTTTTATACAATCATGTGTTTAGTGATATTTTGTATTAGATTATATTATGCTGTATTAACTAATACAATACACTAAACAGTGTAAAATAAACCAAACGTTGTATTGTATTATTCTAATACATTTTAAACTCCTAATACAATACAGCGCGGCGCACCAAACGAGCCTCTATTACAATACAGCGCAACGCACCAAACGAGCCTAACGTCTAAACACATAAACCAATAGAGAGGTAAATGAATCTCGTATTTCTTTTAATTTTATTTCATTATTCGTATTGGAGGAATTGCACAAATACCCTCGACGTTTGATAAAATTACACAAATATGGCAGTTTTGGTCATATATACACAAACTTCCCTTAACATTTGAATGTTGTTACACAAACATCCCCTATCGTTAGATGGATCTGATAGTCAATGGTCAAAACAGTAAAAAATCCAAAATACCCTTTATTTTTATTTTAAATAAACTAAAAATATTAAAAAAAAATATTTTAGAAACATTAATGTATATTAAATATGAAACCTAGAAAAAAAATTCATCCTTACAAATAAAAAAAATAGTTTTTTTTAAACAATTTAATAATAAATGAATTTTAAATTTTAAATTTATTTAAAATCAATGGGGAATTGCACAAACTATTTTTTTTTTAAGATGGATTTTTTTTTCTAGGTTTCAGATTTAAGATACATTCATGTTTTATAAAAGATTTTTAAATCTTTTTTTTATCTTATTTTAAAATTTTTTGGTTTTTAAAAAATAAAAATATAGGGTATTTTAGACTTTTTACATGTTTGACCATTGACTAACGGATTCATTTAATGGTAGGGGATGTTTGTGCAACAATTTTCAAATGTTGAGGGAAGTTTATGCGCATATAGCCAAAACTGCCATATCCGTATAATTTTATCAAACCTCGGGGGATGTTTGTGCAATTCCCCCTTCGTATTATGTTACTAATTACTCATTAGTATGTATGCTTTTACGATTATGGAAAGTTCACATGCTAGTATTTCGGAGGTAAATGAAGGTTTAGTCAAATTCAAAAAGAGTGGTGCTATTGGCACATACACTACTGAACTATTTATACCAACTTTTTAAATAAAAAAAACTGGATGGAACTGACGGTTCTTGAACCGGAACCTAACTGGCGGTTCGAACCACCGATTCTAGTACGGTTTTTTTTTTTTTAAAAAAAAGAACCAGAACCGGAACCTTCATCCTCATGGTTCCGGTTTTTTCTATACGGTTATGGTTCGATTTCACGGTTTGAACCAAACCACGGTCATGTCTACTTGTGTAGAGTCCATTATAATGAATAATTATGGTAAATCAAGCCTGTGATGATTTCATTTTTATTTTGAATAGTATGGGCATTAAATCATTAATGATGAATAATCAAGAACTTAAATAAATAAAAATAAAATAAATGTGACATGAAGACAAGTAATGTTTTTAAAATATCAAGAAATTAAAACATTTACCTTAAAAAAAAAAAAAAAATTGATGGGATTAAATTAGCACAATACATAACAGTCGCTTTAGCAGAACATCAGTTTATGTTACGTTTAAATCTTTTTTTTTTTTTTTTTGATAGAAAAGAAACGAAACAGAACAGAACCAGCATTACACCAAAAAAGATAAGACAGGGCTGGGATTCAACCAGAAAAACTCCTGCGCAGAGGAGAAGGCAGCGAGAGCAAGCTTAAAAGCCAAGGAATTTCCAGACTTGGAAATCGCAAGACATTTGCAACAGCCTGCCTCTAACAATAACGCCTTGATATCATTAACAATGAGATTTGAGGCCCCAAACAACTGGTTAGAGGTGGAAAGGATCGAATTCATCCAGGAGGAAGAAGATTCAGCCGAATCAATCTGCAATTGATAGAAACAAGCCAGAGATAGGCCTTCCCTCAATGCCATCAAACCCCCCACCTCAACAGAGAAATTACCTCTCACCGTAAAGCACCTAGCCACCAGAATCAAACCTTTATCATCACGAATGGCCATGCCAATACCAATGCACACCGCATTATTCCTGAAAGCCACAACACAGTTAAGTTTGAGGCGACCCGGAGGGGGGGCTAACCAGTCCGGACAGAGCCTACGAGTGGGGGAGGGGAAATGAGTGGGGATAGCAGTCCTTGAATTCTGAAATTCCTTGAGGAAAGAATTGGCACCAGACGCCACCTGAGCCGGCACTTTAACCTTACTTGAATTGAGGGCTGAGTTCCTATTACCCCAAATTGCCCAGGTGATCGGACTATTTTATACCTATTTGAGGTCCCCCATTTCCGATCGTTTGTCTCGTTTTCGAGCGTATTTTTGTATATAATGTTTTGTTTGAGCCTTGTGTAGGTACATATTCCCTACAATAAGGTTTTGAGCTTAAAGATTAGTTTGGGAGGCAAAATGAGCCAAAAATGGAAGAAATTGTATATGCTCGTGCAGAACATACAACTTGTGGGGGTCATATCTTCCTACTCAGATCGAACTACTCTGATATCTTTATATATTCGGAAAGCCCCGGAAGTCTAGTTTCCAGAACATTTTACGGATTGTGATTCCGAGCTTTCTACAGGAAGTTATGCCCATTTCCGTAACGGTGCGCGATGCTAAAATGCTGAAATGCTGTCAGGTCTGAAACGGCTACTTCAAACGGCGGCCTGGCCGCCGAACCAAGCCGCCGATTCACTCCAGAGAGTCGTTTTTTGGGCGAATTTCAGGGACTGTTTCGTCCTTTCACCCTAACTTTCAGCCCTAACCTCCCAACACTATATAAACACCTTATTCTCTTCTCTCCCAACAGAATCCACTCCCCACACACTACCTCACACTTCTTCTTCTTCATCTTCTTCCACACCAAAAGAGAGAGAGAAGCTTTCAAGGGCATCCATGGAGGTTTTTCCTCCATGGATGCCTTCCATTTCATCTTCTACCCATCATCCACCCATTTAGGAGTAGATTGCAAGGAGAAAGGAGGGTCTTTGGACTAATTTCGAGCTAGGGTTCATGGAGGACTTAGAGGAGGTTTTCTTCAAGGGTTGTCTCCTTTAACTCATCTCTTTGTATTTCTTATTTTCTTAAATGTGTAATTCCCACTTGGGAATATTTGTAAACCTATATTTGTGCTCAATATATATGTTGGTTGTTTTTATATCTAATTTGTGTTTTGATTCATTCTTGGTTTTATTGAATATATCTCTATCTTGAAATGCTTGTGTATGGAGATTGGAAATTAATATGTATTCATGGATGGGATTAGGAGTAGATTAATGTAAATTAGGAGTAGTTGTAATCAAATATCCCATTTTGTGTTTGTATGTTGATGGAAGGTCAAAATTACATGTCATGAATGAGTTTGAGTGACTTAGAGTTAGGATTGTGCCTTTGGAGGGGCTCTCCGGGCATAGTTTTGGCTAATTAGCTAGGAAGAGTGGGTGAACCTATAAATTGCCATATTAGAAGGGTTTGGTTCATTGTTCTTGTTAACAATTGGACTTTAGCTATTTCTCACACTAAGGGCTTTAGGTGAGTCATGGTTAGAGTTACAATTATTGGTCTTTGGCTATCTCTCACGCTATGGGCTCTAGGTGAGTTATGGTTGGAGATACAATCACTCTTTCCACATTCATTGTACCTAACATTGCCATTTTACATTACGAAGCTATCATTGGGCTAAATGTAGTTTTGTTTGTAGAATCGGTTCACATATGTTGGTTGCGGTTTCGTGTTTGAGAGGTTCTCAACACACTCTTCGACCGTTAGCTTTATGAATGGGTATAAATCGGATTGAGGCAAGAACGAACCCTTAACTAAAATTGGATGCACTTAATGCCTAGCAACCAACTATTTGTGCACTTATGTATGGTGAACTTGTTGAACCTTGTGTGACCATTTTCATGCATCTCTCCTATCCACCATTTTATTTATCACTTTAAACACCACTCTCACCATTCCATATTCTCTTTGTTTTTATTTATTTTCATTTCCATTCTCTACTCACACACACACCGCATTGTACATACATTTCACACACATCATTCTCACCATTTCCGCATTCTATTTACATGTTTACAATAAACACTAGAACTTGAAATGGTTGACGAATCACACCTCCCCGCGGAACGGTACCCTCGCTTGCCGCTTTACTAGTCTTTTGCTAGTTTAGAGCACATTGCGTAGGAAACCCTTTTACAAACGTAATAATCTTTTGATCCTCGTGATTCTTTCAACGACGGAAAAAGCGAGTATCACCAGGCTGTGATACAGAAAAGCTCCAGCTTATCCTTCCCAAAACCCGACAGAAGAGAGGCAAACACATCCTGGGTGGAGATGGGGGAAGAAAAGGGGAGGAGACTGCTAAAACAAGTAAAATTCTTGACCTTTTTTGCCCCTTTACACCAGAAAAGGGCATGACTTGTAGACTCGTTGCTGGACTCACAAAAAGGGCAAGATGGAGAGGTCACAGCTCTTTTCTTTCAAAGATTGTTCAAGGAAGGCAAGGCAGCCCAGAAAGCCCTCCATACAAAAATACGGACTTTTGGAAGGAGATTCATGCTCCACAAAGATTTCCACCACTTACCCAACGCTCCATGATTAAAGACAGAAGCCGAACCATTTTGCTCAATGGCCACCTCATACCCACTATGCACAGTATACATCCCCCTCTTGTCAAAATGCCAAAGAAGGAAATCATCACCACCCCTCCAGCTGATCGGAATAGAAATGATGATTTCTTTGTCCACAGGAAACAAGACTCTATCCATCTTCGCCACATCCCATTTCTTACGGTTGGAATCAATAAGATCCGAGACCGGGATATCAACTTCCGGGGATGGCGTGATCGGTTTGAAAAAGGAGGGGCGGGGAATCTAGGGATCCCGAAAGACATTGATCTTCCTCCCATCACCCACACCCCACCTAAGGCCCTTAGAGAGCAGCGAACGACCCCACAGCAAGCTGCGCCAAATATGGGAGCATCCAGACTTGATAGTGGCTGAGAGAAAATCCGTGTTCCTGAAATACGTAGCTTTTAAAATCTGGGCAGCTAGTGACTCTGGATCCTTCAACACTTTCCAAGCTTGTTTGACCAGAAGGGATTGGTTAAAAGCCGTGAGGTCTTTAAATCCCTGACCCCCTTGCCTTTTAGGCCTACACAAACTATCCCATTTCCTCTAACTGATCTTCCGTTTCCCACCTCTGGACCCCCACTAGAACTTAGACATCATGGACTTCAGATCATTGCATAGACCCACAAGGAGTTGAAATAAGCTCATCGAATAAGTTGAGATTGCCTAAGCCACTGCTTTGATCAAGACTTCTTTCCCACCACAAGAGAAAAGACCGCCATTCCAACCCTTCACCTTCTTCCACACCCACTCCTTAATATCATTAAAAAGCCGTTTTTTGTTCCGTCCCACCATCGAAGGGAGCCCCAAATATCTGTCTTGGCTGTTATGATCCGTGATCCCCAACGAATCCTTGATTTCAACCATAGAACTCATATTAACATTAGGGCTGAAAGTGATGCTGGATTTCTGAAGGTTAATTTGTTGGCCTGACCCACGCTCATAAATCTCCAACAGCCTCCTAATGCTCTGACTGCTTGCCATAGAAGCCTTACTGAACAGCATGCTATCATCCGCGAAAAACAAATGGCTGATCAGAGGGGCTCCTCTACAGCACTTGATACCCAAACCTCTACCATTCCTTTCCGATCTAGCAATGAGGCTGGAGAGCGCTTCAGCGCAAAGAAGGAACAGATAAGGAGAGAGCGGGCAGCCTTGCCTGAGACCCTTGGAAGGGGAGAGGTGCACACCGAACGTCCATTTAGGATAAAGGATAGGCTGGTTGAAGAGACACAATACATAACTAACTTGATCCAGTTAGAAAGAAAGTTCATTTTGATCATGACTGCTTGGAGGAAGTCCCATTTGACTCTATCGTAAGCTTTGCTTATATCAACTTTGAGAGCCATCAACCCCCTACTACCTACTTTCCTATGAGCTATGGAGTGAAGAGATTTGAAGGCTACCAAAACATTATTGAAGATTTGGCGACCCGGAACAAAAGCTGACTGGTTTGGAGAAATCAAGTCCAGAAGAAACCCATTGAGTCTCGAGGCTAGAACCTTGGAGACAGTCTTATACAAAACACTGCAAAGAGAAATGGGTATGAAGTCTTTAGGGGAGGTAGGGTGTTGAATTTTCGGGATCAAAACCACGTTAGTAGAGTTGAAGTCCTTAATAGACGCAGCCCCATTTAGCACCAGAAGGCACACCTTAGAGAAGTCCTCACCTATGATGCTCTAGAACTTTTGGAAAAAAGCGGCATGAAAGCCATCCGAACCGGGAGCCTTTGTTGGACTCATATCAAAAACGGCAAGCTTAACTTCCTCATTGGTGAAAACAGAATTTAAACTAACCTTTTGCTCATCCTTCAGGCTGCCACTTATACATTCTGTAGCCAACCTAATGTCACGGGGAGAGGGGTCGGAAGATTTAAATATAGTAGAGAAATATTCTTGGATGATTCCCGCGAGATTAGCTTCTCCAGACTGGACCAGACCACTGTTATCTGTCAGCTTGTCTATCCAATTCTTTTTTCTCCTACTAGTAGCTTGAGTGTGGAAATACTTGGAATTACGATCCCCTGCCTCTAGCCAATTCACACGGGACCGTTGCTTCCAATAAAGCTCCTCTTTCTCATTCAAACATTCCATTTCCGCTTCCATAGACCTGATAGATTGCATAATGCCATCCATCCCGCAAGAACTGTAGATAATCTTAATCTCCCTGTTTTTTTTGTCAATTTCCCTTCCCTTGTTCTTAAATCTGTCATTGCTCCACCCCATGAGTTTCGAAGCACACATGCTAAGGTTCCTGCTCAACTCCCTCACAGAATTCAAAGAACCACACTCGTCCCAGGCAGATTTGATAACAGAAGCAATATCTGGCTCTTTTAGCCAAAAAGGCTCGAATCTAAACGAAAATGGACCACCCCTTTTGAACTGTTGAGAGACCTTCTGATTCATCCTCAACAGGATAGGCCGATGGTCTGAAGAATTGAAGCCCAAATGTTCCACATTAGCCTGCCTAAAAGCATCTCTCCAAGTGGAATTAGCCAGAAACCTATCTAATCTTTCCTGCACATTTGCTCTACCATCTCTTCTGTTATTCCAAGTTAGGAAATGCCCTAAACATCCCAGATCCCAAAGATCACAATCATCCACAGCCTGCCTGAACTGAATCATACCGGCGATAGATTTATCAGAACCCCTACCCTTTTCATTCATACACAGCAGCTCATTAAAGTCCCCCCACCCCCCACCCCCCACCCCCCACCCCCTACCTAGGGGAGGCTATTAACCACCTGGAGGCGCCTGAGGAGGTTCCACGAGCTCACCCTCTTGCCCGGGTTTGGCTCCCCATAGAATCCCGAGAACCGCCAAAGAAACCCGTTTTCTATTTTGATACTAACATCAATATGCTCGATAGAATAAGAGAGCACATTGACCACTAAATCGTTTTTCCACAAAAACATTAAGCCACCTGTACTTCCCTCACTGTCAACCCAAATCCCATTGCCAAATCTAATCCGATCTTTAAAACTACTAGCCTTTTGCCCCGAAATTTTTGTTTCAGAAATAAAGACAAAATCTGGAGAATGCTTCTTGAGCAGCCTTGACAAGGTTGCAAACGCACGGGAATTCTTGGACCTGGAGGAAAGGAACTATTACTTTTTGAAGATTTCTTACCCACTTTTCCCATTGCCAAAACTCTCTGAACCAGACTTGAGATTAAAATGGAGGACTGAATGGGATGGCCCTCCCTCGCCGATCGCTTCCATTTCCTGTTAGATTTTTTCTTAGGAGATATCACCATATCTGAAGCCACCGGTTGGTTGGACGAAGACTCGGTAATCTCAGCTGAGATTCCCTTATTCAGGGAACCGATCTGCTCATTAATAGGTAGGCCTTCCCTCATTTGGGCCTCTACCCTTACTATATTGGACCCTTTGGTAGAAACAGTTTTTCCCACTTCTGGCCCACTGGCAACAATTTCCTCACTAGTTTTGGGCCCAGGCCCACTTGTAACGATTAGGGTTTTGGGACCATCCTTAACCATCATCTCCAACTGAGTCGCCGCCGATGAAGCTGTCGGCTTCTTTTGATCTGAAGACGATTTTGGTTCCTTGATTAACGAGTTCGCAATCTCCACCTCCCTTGATTCCTCCATAGACCTTTCTTTATCAGAATTGCTACCGTTTGTTAGAGACAGATTTCTACTTCTTGTTTTCTCTAGGACCGAAGCTCTCATCCATGACCCGAATTTCGTGGTTTTTCCTGTAAGAGCTTCGTTTCTCGCCTCACTGTCCAGACATTCTTTGATTCCATGCCCAATCTTCCCACAGGCATAACAAAATTCCGGGAGCCTCTCGTATTTCAAAGCCACCCCCACTACATTCTCAGATTTGTCTAGCTTAAGACGGAGCCATCGTTTCAACGGTTTTAGAATGTCAATCTGCACTTTGACCTTCAAGAATCTTCCCCAACATTCTCTGGAATCCAAAGGAATTTCTATAACCCCACCGATCTGTTCCGCCATCCATTTTGCCGATCTTCTGTTCATACACATAATTGGGACATCGTGGATTTGAACCCATAATTCCACCTTATTAAACCCCAACCGGGAAATGTCGCTTGTACCTGTTGGTTTTTCTAGAGCAATCAGACTTTTTTCAAAGTACCAAGGGCCCCTCTGCCATATCCGGTCTCTATCCACCTAGTTATTGAAGTAGAACATAAAGGTATTCTCCCCTACCAATTCAGTGTTTACCGTCCCAAATGGACTCCACAGTTGTTCGTTTAGAGCCCTGAAAGCCTCCCTATTCACCCTCTTACCTTCTAACACTTTACCCACTAAACAATGGTTTACATCTGTCACTCCATCCAGCTGAGTTTCTTCCGCCATCTCGTGGATGGCACCATCCTCGTCTGCTAGATATCTGAATCAATCATTCCTACTAGCTAGGGAAAGAGAGAAAGTGTTGACGGATCTGAACCTACTGCTTCTCCGGCGATGAAGACTCACCCTCGAAGACCAAGCTCATTTTACCTTTTGACTCTCAGAGAGAGAAAAAAGAAAAAGACTGATGCACTCTTTGACTTTACGTTTAAATCTTTTAAAACCAAATCTCTATGAATTAAACCCTTAATATAGAAAAATTGATCGAAATTTTATTTTCATTTAAGTATTTAACGATTAACTAGTAGCAAATAGATTAATTGGCGTCTTCCTGTATCTTATCTTCAGATCAATAGCTAATAATAACACTATTTATAACAACATAAGTTTAAATGCCCAAGTTGCCCCCATCACTTACCGCCATATTACCATGCCGCCATCAAAATGAATACCGGACCGCCAAAGCCTCTTTAGGGCATTTCCGTCATAGAATTTCAAACTTGGACATTTTGATAAAAAAAAAAGCAACCAAAAAAAAATCCAAACAGAAGTTTGCATGTAGGTTCTTATAGATATCTTGATAACTAGGATCGTTAGATTTACATATTTTATCTCTAGTTAACCATATTGTGTGTGGTCTTACACTATACTGCATCTTGAATATTTCTACATATTCACTTAGACTTGTGGCTTCTACATTTGAATATTTCCTCATAGAGTCAAAGTCATGTGGCTTCTAGTTAAAGTTGCACAAGCAAGCAAGTATTGCAATCGAAGGGTTTGTTAGCGAACAAACCTTTCACTATACGTGCAAAAGCGTTGCCGGATAGAACACAAACAAACACAATAACAAAGAAAAGATAGATGAGGAGAAGTAATCTAAATCCAAGCACACACAACACAAGATTTTACGTGGAAACCCAAATCAGGGAAAAAACCACGGCTGCCAAGACGACAAGAGAAAGTTCCGATATGTAGTAAATTGTTACAACCACACACTCATGATCTCTCTCTAACTAATACCCCAAACCCAATTACACTCAATGCTCACTTTGAGATCTCTCTAGTATTTGCTATTTTGCTCCACCACTCTCAGGTGTTTTTCACACACTAATAACCTAGTTATTATGGTCTATTTATATGTATTACAGGGAGTTTAAGTTAACAGGAAATCCTATTCCTATACATACAAGAATTACTTGTTCCACATAAATACTATTTCCTATTTCCTATTTATGACAAGTCTTCTTCAAAATAGAAATCCTTTTCCTATTCGAACTTCCAGAAGCAACATATTTCCTCTTCCATAAATATTTCCTGATTCAACGCGTGCTTGTGATTAACTACGATTCAAGTTGCAGTTGGCCACCCGCTTCCTAAATCGTGTTGAACTTGACCATTCAGAAAACCGTGATCCACGCGCTTCATCCTTATCAATTTCTGCTTGTGACCGCTGCCTAGGCATTTGCCTACCCGGCGGTCCTATGTTGGCAAAACATGGGAGTTTAACGCTGCTTGTTACCGCTGCGTAGGCACTTGCCTACCTGGCGGTCCTACGTAGCGGTAATTCACCGAAAAAGTTCCTCTGTTCTTCTTTGACTTCAAATCTCCCTCAATCATAATCTCATACTCTCAAACACTCTTACGTCTTCAGGAAGTCTCTGCATTGGTAAATCGTGTTTGGTAATCATTGGTAATTCGAGCCATATCCAACAGGGTTGATTGTTAAGTTCTTCATAGAGTCAAAGTCATGTGGCTTCTAGTTAAAGTTGCACAAGCAAGCAAGTATTGCAATCGAAGGGTTGATTGTCAAGCAAATAGTCTAAAATCATTATTAAAGGCCAGCGTGTAGAATAGCTAGTGTTACTTCCAAGAATAGTGTGATTAGGGTGTCAACTTAGATTGTAAACAAGTATTTAAATAGTGGATTTGAGGACCTGAATGGCTAGATGCACTAGCCCTTGAGTTTTTCTTAATTGGAGAGTTTCTCATGTAAATCAATTCAATTGTGTTTTTATTGTTTTCGCATTTTTATTGCGTTGGTTTTTTGTGTGTTGTGATTGGTTGTGGTGGCTTGATTTTTGATAATCTTGACTAATCGAAAGTTGGTAATTAATCTTGATTAACAACCCATCCCCCACCCCCTGAATGAAGAAAGATTTTGACCATTTTAATAGATTGATGAAAGAAGATTTCAATTAAGTACAAAGAGAGCATAAAAGAAGTATTTTTTAGACACTCAGCCAGAAACCAATCTTTGTGTAAATTAATTTGCAAATTTTAGACCAACAAATTTAGATTTTTAACTTTTATTTAAAAAAAATTCTTACCATGTCTAGGATAAAACTTTATTGGAGAGGAGATTGGTTTAAATCGGTTTGGAATTTTTTTTAAAATTTTTTTAATTTATAAATAATTGGTTTGGAAAATTTGTTATCAAGTTTTTGATGGATTTGTAGAGGTGATTTGATCTTGATTTTATAAAATGCCAAGATAAATGGGCTAAAAGACCGGAGAAAGTTGTGGGAAATTTGTTATCAAGTTTTGTAGGTGGCGTTGCATGGTTGTGGTTGCCGATGACCTTGTCATGGAAAGATGATAAATGAGGTGGCAGCTAGGGATGGAGAGAGGAGTTTGTGATGGACTAGACCTCTTTTTTTAATTGTTGTTTTTTTATATAAGGGCATTTTTGGCGTTTGATAAGTCCAAACGGGTCAACTTAACAGAATACTTACTACTCTTAAGTTCAAGTGTCTCTTTGTAGAATAACCTTATTTCACTGTCTAGGTGTAACCAACCCAAACCTAAGGGTGTCAATGTAATTTCCCCAATGTTCAATGGGCTATCAGTATAGGCTTTTTTTATATATATATATATATATATCTTTTTATTTTGGGTAGAAATGCATTTATGAAAATATATGAGGTCGTTTTACAGTTTTTATTTAGATATTTTTCTAGTTATAATTTTTTTTTTTTTTTCCTTTTGAGATTATTATAAATTTTTCAATACTATTTGATAGGTGAAACAATGATTTTACCTTGTGTTATAAAGACATAAGGAGGTCATTTGTTGAATATTATGTCTTTTCGACAAAATATAGAATAACTTTGTGCAGTGATGGACCATAAACTCTAAGATATTTATCATATAACTCATATAATAATATCTTAATTATAGAACAAGACATATCAACATCATAATCTATTTCTAAACATTGATAATACGCAATTAGATATTCAGACAAATTTTATAATCTACAACATAGATTAAAACACATTGCAATCAATTAAATATTTGGCAACTCCTAATAATAGTCTAACCATTTTGATTTCGTAGCGGTAATGGACTCCAGTAATTGTATGTCAGATGCACAATGAGAAAATGCACCAGCAATATTAAGACTTTCAATAATAAATAAATTAGTTATAGGATAGTAAACAAAAGATAAATTGTTAGTAGCATTATTAAATACTTTTAACAAACCACAAATTTTTGTTCAAACATCCGAATGGTTTGAATAAAGATTAATGTGACTAACATTATATTGAATAAAAGTAACTAATAAATCCCTATAATCATAACTTTGAGCAATCAATTTATAAGTAGAATTCCAACGTGTTGGAACATTACGAGGAAATCTAATGGCACATCTACCATTTTGTTTACAAATTTTTACCCATGCTTTCATTGTAGAAGGATGTTCCTACAAATGATAGAGGGCATCTTTAATAGATTTAATAAAATCTTGAAGAGTTTCTAATCCTTTTTAAACACATAAATTTAAAACATGGCATACACATACACATATTTGATGAAAAAATTTACCACCAAGATATGGTTTGCATAAATCAATTAAAGTAAGAATAGCTGCAGTGTTGTTGGAAGCATCATCAAAACCAACTGCAAAACTTTTGTTTTCAATTTTATATTCTTCAAAAATAATTTTAAGCTGTCTAAAAATATTAGAAACATTGTGTGCATAATCAAAAAGTATAAATGCAATAATTTTTTTTTGGATAGGTCCATGCATTATCCATATAATGGTAAGTGACTCTCAAGTATGAATACATTCGCCAATGGTCACTACATATGTTGGCACATACGGAAACACGACTATTATATTTTTCAAAATATTTTTTCTTTGTAATAAATTTTATGAAGTTCTTATGTGAGAGTGGTTTTAAGAACACAACATACAGCAGGATTTAATGCTCTTTGACAATAATTATTAAAACCAACATTTTCACCAAAACTAAATGGTAAGTGTTCTACTGCAACCATTCTAGCTAATTTTTCTCTATTTTTTTCATCACTATATTTAAATAATTCTTGGTCAGGGGTAGCAAACCTGGAAATTTGGGCTTGTGAACTCGATCTGGACTGTTTGTCTGGATGGCTGTTTGTATATGCTTCAGATATGAGCCATGTCCTCCAGATTTGCTCCACTTAAATACTTTTTTGCAGTAATTGCAAACCGCTACAGTGCTTCCATCTTCTTGTGTTGCTTTCTTCATATGGGATATGAAGAGATCATATTTGAGCTACTTCTGTAACTTCTCTTCCATAGGTGGTTCAAATTCAAAATCTGGAGGGGGATCAGACATATTTTCTAATTGACTTATCAAATAGGGGTTGGCATCAGGATCAGGTTCGTAAATTATTAGAGGGGGATGAAGAGAGTTTAGGGCTTCAGTATAAGCTTGGTGTTGCAAGAACTCGTGATAAGTGGTGTCGTCATAACCGACATTGTCCGTCATACGATCCTTACCTTTTATTAAAATGGAACGCCTTGCACCGTCTCCACTTCCACTTGCCATTTAAAAAAATTGAATTGTAAAAATCTTTGAAAAAAAAAATGTGAAAAAATTGATGGAATTAAATTTGAAAAATTTGTTGGAAATGAATTTTAATTGAGTAAAAAACTAAAAATAAATGTAGCAAATAAAATAAATTTTAATAACTTAGTAATTGAGAGAGAATTGGAAACTTGGAGAATTGAGACTTGAGAGAGAAATGAGAATTAGAGAGAATTGAGAGAAAATTGGAGTGAGAAAAATTAAATTGAGGGGAAAGAAAATGATAAAATAATAAAATAATAATAATAATAATAATAAAAGTTGCCGTTGGAGGCCCAACAGCCTGCTGGTGTTAGCAGACCGTTGGGCCCAACGATTCACAACATTTAAAAATAAATAAATAAATAAATCAGCCAATGAAGGACTGGAACCATCGGTTCCAGAACCGGAACCAAACCGGTGGTTCCGATCCGATTCCACCTTTTGGGGAACCGGAATCGGAATCGGAACCACCTTGGTTTCAGTTCACGGTCCGGTTTTGGCTTCGAAACCGAAAAAACCAGATCGATCCTATTCCGAGGCCTATAGTTCCGGTTCGGTTTTCCATGGTTGGAACTGAACCAGCGTCACGCCTACTCACACTTACACCATGAGGTTATGAGTTCGAGTACCGGGGGGGGGGGGGGGGGGGGGGGGTATTTATAGAAAATAAAAAGAAAAAAATAATAATAATAAACCTCCAACGGCCTACTGACATTAGCAGATCGTTAGGCCTAACAGTTCACAACATTTAATTTTTTTTTTTTAAAAAAAATAAGCCAATCAGGGACTGGAACTGTCGGTTCTAGAACCGGAACCGAACCGACGATTCCAATCCAGTTCTGCCTTTTGGGGAACCGGAACCGGAACCTCCTTGGTTCCGATTCACGGTCCAGTTCTAGTTTTGAAATTGAAAAAACTGGATATGGTCATGTTCCAAGGGCTATGGTTCCAGTTTGGTTCCACGGTTGGAACCGAACCGGCGTCAGGTCTACTCACATCTGCACTATGAGGTTATGGGTTCAAGTACTCCCCCTCTCTTAAAAAAACCCCGAATTTATGCAATCGTGTAATACTTCAAATAAAAAAAGCTTAAAAAATTAAAAAAAAAAAAACTACAGTATTGTATATGTATAACTTTGTGTATATTTTGACAAGGGAACCATTTTGATGTATTTTCAAAAAATTGAGGATCAAATACTCCATGTCGAATAAAAAAGTAACAATTTTCCAAAATATAGGGACTAAAATATAATTCTCCCTTATTATTATAATATTTTGAGGTGGTTGACTTAATAATCATTTCAAATTAAAAAATTTAATTAAATTTTTTTTTTTAAAAAAAAAATCACTATAGAAGAGATGTAGATCCCCTTCTTTCTGCATTTTTTATTTATTTATTTATTTATTTTTTATTTTATTTATTTATTTATTTTTTTTTTGTATTTTGAAAATCATAAAACATTTCACTACTTTCATAATTGTTTTAACTTTTAGGTAGATTTTGTAGTTATTGAAATGTTTAAGGTAGTTTCTTAATTTTTTTTTATTATTTTAATTACATATTGTTGTGCAAAAAGTCATTTTTACCCTTAGACCATCAAGTCAACCGTTATTTTCATATTCAATTTTCCCTCCACTGCTAAAAGAGCGAGGAAAAAAATGGGAACTTTTTTGTTTACAAGGTAACAGATTGTGGTGTTGTTGGGTGTTTGTTTAAGGTCTCAAATGATCCAGTGTAGCGTGACCTATGATAGAAAGGCTATAGTCATCAATGGAGAGAGAAAAATCCTCTTCTCTGGTTCCGTTCACTACCTTCCCTTCCATTTACTGTGTTTTTTGTTATCTGGGTTTTTGATTTCTCTGTTGAATATTCAATTGTTTTTGATCTGATACAGAAGACAAAAGATGGGGGTGTTGATGTTATTGAAACTTACATTTTCTGGTTTGATAATTCTTTTTTATAGTTTTTGCTGAGGATTTCCTGTTTGGTTGAAGTATGTACCAGGCAACAGTTTCAGAGCTGACAATGAGCCTTTCAAGGTCAAAATTTTCTTTCACTTCACTCAATTACTACTATTTTGCATATGTATGTTTAATTTTGCAAGACATTATTGCAGAGGGCAATGCAAGGATTCACTGAGAAGATTGTGGGACTGATGAAGAGTGAAAAATTATACGAGTCTTTTAGATTGAA
Organism: Acer campestre; assembly: GCA_954870605.1. Lineage (NCBI taxonomy): Eukaryota > Viridiplantae > Streptophyta > Magnoliopsida > Sapindales > Sapindaceae > Acer > Acer campestre. Next base: position 37,822,272 of record OX940803.1, read on the forward strand.
GTATTGAACCAAAACAAAAGGAAACCCCTCAAATCGAAGAAATAAACAGGATCAACCAATTCAAGTATCTTACAAATGATGGATGCTTTTAGCCACCAACTAGGAAGCAAAAGCGGCGCAGAAAAAAAAGAAGAAAACCAATCACAAATTGAGGATTATAAACAGAATCATACCGTATCAAAACCAGTAGGACACATATCACCGAAATCCAAGGCAAGAAACAAGTAAGACATACATGATCATTTATTCCGAGAAAACATCAAACTTATGAATAAAAGTTGAAACACATTGAGTTATTCCGATAAAGACAACTTAGAGAAGCCAACCTCTGGTGAGCCCTGCCATAACCATGGTCCAACTTCAGAGCCTCCTCACACTGCAAGATAGCCTCCCTCAACCTCCCAATTGCAACCAAAGTTGCTGCCAGGTTATTCCAATACCACAGCGTTTTATAGCAACATCAAAATGGCCTTATCATACAACTTTAGAGCCTCGACAAAGTTCCCCTTTTTATACATGTCATTGCTGAGCTCCAAAGAATTTCCCACTAACGTTGGTACTTCTCAAGAATAGCTATGCCAAACTCCACCTGGGATCCAATGAAATTCGTACTATCATTGAAAAAGGCCATCACTGCCAGCAAGTAGTGAAACAATACCAGTTGATAACCCTTCATAAAGACATCATTGTATTGAAAATCTGAAACATTAACATGTACACACAAACAAAATAAGTTAAATGATCAAAGTTATAAAAGTAATTACACAAAATTAATTAAAGCTTTTACACTGAAAAACCATAACATCTATAAGAGGAGGGCTGTGATAACATGCCTTTGCAAAACCATACTACCTGCTTCACATTGGAAACAAATTCTATAAGAAATATATTTCAATCATAGCGATTTTATTATTATAGCTCTAACATAAAAAGCACGAATTACTCACCTACATCATGTCAACATTTTTTCTTTTTGTGGGTTCTTGGATAGGAAATGATGGAAGTGAATTCAAGCATTCACGATAGTTTCCCTCCTTCAGGAGCAAGTTTATGACTATGGAAACTGTTGATGCATCTGGAATCAAATTTTTTTTCTTCATTTTGTGGAGAAGTTCAACCACTTTTGGTGTCTCATTTTTTTGGATGAAACCACGCATAAGGATATCAAATGTGATGACATCCGGAAAACAACCCTTTTTCTCCATATTTGATAATACGGAGTTTGCCTTTTCTAGCTCTCCCCTCTTACAAAACCCATTAATCAATATGTTATATGTTACAACATCTGGCACAAGGCCTTTGTGAGGTAAACTATGGAATAGCTCCAAAGCCATTTTGATCCTTCCACACTTACACAGTCCATCAATGAGGCAATTGAAAATTTCAATGGTAAACTGAAATTTGCGATTTTCTAAAGTATGAAATAATTCCAATGCATCTAAAACACGGTCATTCTTGCAGAGTCCATTAATAAAAGTAGTAAAGATCCTTGAATTAGGCGCAACATTAACATATTGCATCTCATCTAACAGTTTTCGTGCGTCTCCAACTCTGCCTACCTTAAAAAGGCCAATTAGCAAAATGTTATAAGTAACAATTGTTGGTCTAATTTCCTTTGAAATCATTTCCCTATACAGATTCATGGCTCGGTCAACTTTTTTATTCTTACAAAATCCATCCATCAAAATACTGTAGCTAACAACATTAGGCATACACCCCTTACTTGCCATGGAAACAAACAACTTCTCCGCGTCACAAATTCTTCCCACTAAGCAATAACCATCCATAAGTATGCTATAAGTGTGGGTGCTAGGTTGAAGACCTCTCTCAATCATAAGTTTGTACAATCTATTCGCTTCATCTATCTTCCCATTCTTACAAAGTTCATCTAGTAACACACCAAATGTCACTATAGTGGGCTGCACACCCTGATTCAGCATCTCTATGACAATGCTTTTAGCCTCTTCCGAATCGCCAACACAACACAAACCATGAATAAGAGAGTTATAAGTGACTGCATTCGCAGGGATTCCATTGCCCTTCATTTCAGAAAATAGTTCTTTCGCTTTATCTGTATACCCGTCTTTGCAAAGGCCATCAATCATACTAGAATACCAAACAACATCAGGCTTACAAATGCCACCATATTTACTAATCCCATTGACCATTTGTTCATGCAACTGAAGGGCAACAATGGTATGGCCTGTTCGACACAGGCCGTGAATCAAAGTCCCATATGTAACCACGTCAGGCCTACAACCGAAAGCATCCATTTTCTTAAAAAGACGAGTTGCTTCCATAATTCTATCCTCCATAAAAAGACCCTTAATTAAACTAGAAAAAGTCATAACACATGGGTTAAAACCCCTCCGCAAAATGGAACCAAATACCACAAAACAATCAGCAACCCTACCCATCTTGCAAAAACAATTAATCAAAATGTTTGAAGTGATTAAATTAGGCACCAAACCAACAGAGTTCATTTTGATCTGAAGAGAAATAACATCAGCATAATGCTTATTCTTCAGAAGAGCAGTAAACAAAATACTGAAAGAAGACATGGGAGGCGTTGGTTGCATATGAATCATGTAATCAAAGAAGTAAAAAGCTTCATCAAGGTCGATTTTACCTGATTTGCATTGCACATGAAGGAATTCACGAAGCCGAGCTGGGTCTTTTGAAATAGAATTTGAGCGTGAAGTGGTAAAAAGCTTGTACAGAGATGAGAGTCCATTTCTGGGAATGGAAGGTCTTGAAGAGAGTAGTAATATACCTTTGAAAGCTATCATTTTCAAAACCCTTGGAGAGAGATAATTTTTGTTACATACGAGCTGAAGTCTGAAGAGGAGAATATGAAATGGACACAACGGGTCGGATTAGAATTCAATCGGTTATGGACCTAACGGGTCACAAAGTATTGAATCCGGTTGGTGGCCCAATCTCACCCAATCAATTAATAAATGGCATTACTTCATAATTTAATGTCCACTCTTAAATGCTCCTCGATAAATGATAACACATGCTGAGATTTTGGTTTTGTAATGTTACAAATATGATTTTATAATCTCACAAAATGAGACGGTTTGAAATTTTTCTTGTGGACGTAGATACCAGAGAAGCACCCTCGATTAAAATTTACAAACTGGATTTTGAATATATAGAAGAATCCAGGTTTTTTTGATGTTAAGTTTAATCTATTTCGTTTTGTTAATCATAACTACTAAACCAGATTCTACTTACTAATAATATTCATCCCTTTTAGGCATCCCCCTGCTTCAATAAAATTTTCCAGTTTCAAAGTGCAAGGTTTTCCCAAATATAGTAATAACAGTTCAAAGAATATTAATTCTGAAGGAAAAAAAAAAAAAAAAAACAGATGTTAAATTAGTGTGTACGATTCGAATAGAGTGTGTAATTATCATATGTTGGAAGTCATTAAAAGAAGAGACTAAATTAAGGTGTGTAATTATTATAAGTTTGTTCTATTTCCTCTTATAGCTTAAATTAAGGTGAATAAGTTTGTTTGTTTTTTCAATTTATATCTTATTTTTCTCAGTAACCTTATTTTCCCTACTTTCCTAATTTAAAGCCCAAGTATAAATACTTCATTAATATTAAATTTATTTTTATTGGATTTTTTTTTTTTTCCATGTTATAACTTATAACTCATAACTATAAAGTGTATTTTTGTTTTAATATATAATTTTTAGTCAAACATGGTCTATCTGGGAACAGAGAAATGGGGATAGGAATACCTTCCCTCCAAAACTACCCCATCCCCATTTTCGCCAAATTATTGATATTTTAATTCCTTGAACACTAGTGAATTAGTACTTTGAAAAATTGTTAGAATGGATAAACTGAATTTTTGTGTTTGGTTTTTATTTATTTTTCAATTTTCAATTTTTGAATTTTTTTTTTTTTTTTTTTGAAAGAAAATTTTGAAGTATTTTAGAATAGCGATTGAGAGGAAGAAAAACAAAATTAGATATAATTGTTTTTGAGCCCTTTACATTTGTATACATCACAATTCACAGTCACAGATGGACTGTTTTGAGCTCTCCTAATTAATCATTCGCAGGTTTTTCACAGAAACTCTCTCCAATGGTTTCGAAAACCTCACTTGTTCCTTCTTCTTCAAAAACAGCTTTCAAAGCTAGATTGTTGTCTTCATTCACTCACGAAACGAAACGAAGTCTCGTCTCTGTTCAAACACCCAAATTCTAAATCAAAATCTATGACGGAGGTAGACCCAGCTCGGCTACGTGATTCCCTTCATGGGAAATGCAAATCAGGTAAAATCGACCTCGATGAAGCACATTACCTGTTTGATTACATGATTCATACGCAACCAACACCTCACATGTCTTCTTTCAATATTTTGTTTTCTGCTCTTGTGAAGAATAATCATTATGGTGATGTTATTTCTCTTCAGAATAGAATGAATTCAGTTGGGTTGGTGCCTGATTTTTTCACTTTAAACATTTTGATTAATTGTTTTTCCAAGATGGGTAGGGTTTCTGATGGTTTTGTGGTATTCGGTGCCCTTTTGAGAGGGGGTATTAACCCTAGTGATGTGACTTTTAATAGTATAATTAAAGGTCTTTGTATGGAGGATAGAATTATGGAAGCCACTCGTCTTGTTATGAAAATGGTAGCCTTTGGTTTTAGGCCTAGTGTTGTTACTTATGGGACATTAATTCAGTGGCTGTGTCGAACAGGCAATACGCTTGCTGCCCTTCAGTTACATGAACAAGTGGTTAATGGTAATAGCAAATACGTTGGCATCTGTAAGCCTAATGTTGTTTGGTATGGTAGTATGATTGATGGCCTTTGCAAAGATGGGTTTACAGATAGAGCAAAAGAACTATTTTTTGAAATGAAGGCTAATGGAATCCCTGCCATTAATATAGAATGTTTCTTTTATATAAAAAGTTCAGCAACTGTACTATGGGCATCAATTAGTATATGTATGTAGATAGCAATTGAAGAAAAATCAACCCTATAACAAATTTGTATTAGATATTTTTTGTGAGCAGTCTAAATATGGTATACATACATCAATTTGATGATCTTTATATATGTCAACAATTACTAGTGATGCTTCATGCAGGGCTGTTGGTTTCCAGACACAGCTGAAGTTCTTGTAGGAGTCAGCTACAGGATAGAGATTTCGAGAATCTCTGTTTTACGTGTAGTGTTGTGGCAGGTGTGGTTCTGGCGTAACCAGGCAGTCCACTCTTCTTCTCTGCTGGGTGTGCTTAAGATTGTGAATTGGGATCTCTTGAGTTTTTAAGGTGAACACGGATGCTGCTGTGGACTTGAATGATTTGAGGATTGGCCTATGGGCTGTTGTCCGTGACAATAGAGGCAGTGTTATGGCAGCATGTGCCCAGGTTTTAAAGTCTGGTGCCCCTCTTTAAGTTGCTGAAGCTCTGACCATCCTTCAGGGAGATGAGCCTGGTTCTAATAGTTGTGGAGTCGGATGTTTCGTCTCAATCCCTCCATCATCTGAAGTAGGGGGTGGTTGTTTTTGATATTCTGCAACTTATTGACAGTGTCCCTGTAACTGGTGTTGTGTTTGTTCTTCGTTTGGCCAATGTGGTAGTTCATAGCTTAGCTTTTGGTAACCTTACGTTTTAATGTGCCTTATGTATATAATCGGTAAGGATTCCATGTTGAGAGAAAAGTGCTGTAATATTAATTTTAATTTGTAGAATCAATGACTGTATTGGTTGTTTATCAAAACCTTGATTCTTCTGTAAATTCAAAATCCAGTTTGCATAATACAGAGTGTAAATTGCTAATTAAATTGATATGAGGGTGTAAAAACTATTTGTGAAATTACAAAACCAAAGTTTCAGGATGTCAATGAGGTAACATAGTTCACCTCATATTTTTTGAATGAAGGGTATATGTGTAAATTCTGTTAGTACAGACGATTAAACTTTTCTAAGTGGTTAAAAACGAAACTCTAATATTTAGGAGGGCTATGTTAGAAATTCTCCTTTATTTTAATTTATATTGATTATGTATTTATGTTTAGATTGCCTAATCATTTTCAAATTGTAAAATACGTAACTGTTTTGTTTTTAATTTGAATATTTGTCACAGTAAAAAAAAAAAGAAAAAAGAATTTAAATAGTTATTGTTTGTTATAAATTTATAATTTTCAAATAGGTAACTGATTTATTTTCGATTTGAATAATTGTTACGGTTAAAAAAAAAAAAAAAAAAAAAGAATTTGAATAGTCGTTGTTTGTGAACAGGGTTTAGAGAAGAATATTGATAATGTATTTATGTTTAGATTGCTTAATCATTTTCAAATTTTAAATTAGGTAACTGTTTTGTTTTTAATTTGATTAGTTGTTACAGTAAAAAAAAAAGGAAAAAAAAAAAGATAAAAGAATTTGAATAGTTGTTGTTTGGGAGCAGGGTTTGGAGAAGAAGAAGTTGCAGAGAGAAATGTCTAAGTTGATGGTTTACCGGAGGAGGAAAACAAGAGGCCGTACTCACTTGGAGGAGAACCAGTTGCAGAGAGAGATGTCGCAGTTGAAGGTTTACCGGAGGAGGAAAACAAGAAGCCGTATTGACTTGGAGGAGAAGCAATTGCAGAGAAAGATATCTCCATTGAAGGTTTACCTGAGGAGGAAAACAAGAGGCTGCATTGACTTGAAGGAGAAGCAATTGCAGAGAGAGATGTCTCCATTGAAGGTTTACCAGAGGCAGAGGTGGAAAACAAGAGGCCGCATTGACTTGGAGGAGAAGCAATTGCAGAGAGAGTGTTCATGGGTTCCAGGTACACCTGCAAAGTTGGGAAATTCTGAAGAAGAGAATACCAACATCTACACCACAGAATCCTCCTGTTCTCAAAGTAAGTGATCTGAATCGTACTGTTGATTTTGTAATTGGGAGATGTATGTTGAATTTAAGATTGAAATTTGTGTCTTGTGATGCAGATGGACAACAGACTGTGCAAGAGGATGCGGTCTCTGAAAAGCAATCAAAAAACATACAGTTGAAGAGAAAAAGACAACAGGAACCGAAAAGGAAGAAACATAGACCCAGAGTGGTTGTTGAAGGTCTAAAGCCAAAGACACCAAAGCCTGTAACTCCAAAGCAAACCGTGCCATCTAAAAAAAGAAAATACGTAAGGAAAAGTATAAGACAGGGAAATTCAGTTTCGGAGGAAAGAAGATTGCCAAAGAGAAGAAAGTCTTCCAAGAAAACCAGCAAAAACAACCCAGATGTTGAAGTTGCTGAAAAAACATCATGTAGGAAAACTTTGAATTTCAATTTGGAAAGTGGACAATTTCAGCAAAATTTTCCAAGCATGTTCAAGAAAATGAGGAGACAGAGATTGAGGAGAAGCGACCTGTCTTTATTGGTTGCCCCTCCAATATGTAACCAGCTACCCAGGCTTCCAGCAATCTCACGTGGTGTAGGCAGGCGATCTAAGAAGCAAGGTCGTAATGCACAAGGCTCTAACAGCGGAGATGGTACACTAGTTCCCTATCAAGAGCATTTTATTAGAAACCGGAAACGAATAACAGGGAAAGTTTATCTTGATCTAGACACAATGAGGGTGTGGAACCAGCTAATGAATCTAAAAGATAGCGATGCTAACAAAAAACAAACAGATCCAGAAAAGGAGGATCAGTGGAGAAGAGAACGAGAAATTTTCCAAGGAAGGATAGAGTCATTTACAGCTCGTATGCATATCATTCTAGGTACGTTTTCACTAGACATTATTATCTACCGGATCAGAATTTACTGTTTGTCCAAAACAATTAAAAAAAATCATATAGTAATATGTTTCTCCTTTGTGATTATGATAGGTGATCGACGTTTCAAACCATGGAAAGGATCAGTTGTGGATTCAGTGGTTGGCGTTTATCTAACTCAAAATGTATCGGACTGTCTCTCAAGGTATTTTCTTTTGTACTAGTTGGCTCCCAATGACTCAAAATCAAATAGTAGTGATTTAATAAGAATATTGAAAGTTACTATTTTTATTTCAGCTCTGCTTACATGTCACTTGCTGCAAAGTATCCCCCTAAGACAAGAAGCAACAATACATCTTCTGCTAGCGCAACATATGATTTTGAAGGGAATCTACTGTATTTTGTCACTGAGCCTGAACCAGATAGGAGCCCTGAATTGAAGAACAGAGAAGAGCCTCTAGATGAAGGGACAGACTTGAAAAATGTAGTTGAACCCCATACATTTGAGGGCTCTTCTAATGTTCAGCTGACATCAGCAAAAATTAATGAATCGAAAGTTGAGTATGGATTTAAATCCCAGGATGCCACTATCAAGAGAAGGATAACCTCGAGAGGGAAAGGACCAAAGCCAAAAAATGACAAGGCAAAAAAGGCAACCCCGAAAGAAAAGAAGAAGGACAATAAAGAAAAAAGAGACTGGGATCTTTTCCGGAAAATGTATTCTAGTGATGAGCAAATTAGCAGTGATCAAATGGATTCTGTGGACTGGGAGGCAGTTAGGTTAGCAGAACCACATGAGATTGCTATGGCTATCCAAGACCGTGGCCAACAGAATGTAATTGCAGGAAGAATCCAGGTACAAGACAAATAATATATTAGGCATAACAGAGATTTCAAGTTAAAAGGTTTCCTATCTCATATGTGAAACTATTCCCTTTTACAGAAATTCCTCACCAGATTGGTTGAAGTACATAAGAGCATTGACCTTGAGTGGCTAAGACATGCTCCGCCTGATATCGTGAAGTAAGCTAACCATAAGTTCATTAAATAACTTATATTTGAGATACATTGTGTTTACATTTACCTGTAATTTCAGGGAATACCTGTTGGAAATTCCAGGATTGGGGTTGAAAAGTGTGGAGTGTGTACGGCTTTTGTCACTTCAACATATTGCCTTCCCTGTAAGATTTAATCGAAAATCATGTTAACTTACCTGCTAATGAGGTTTGTTTGTATGCCTGGAACTTATTTTCTCCTTTATGTTCAAATTAGGTTGATACAAATGTGGGGCGAATCGTTGTGCGTTTAGGTTGGGTTCCTCTCGAACCACTACCTGAATCACTTCAAATACATCTCTTAGAACAGTAAGTATATACATCATTGGAAAATTCAACAAAATTTGGAGACTCTAATCTTGTATCTATGTAGGTACCCACTAATGAATACCATTCAAAAATATCTTTGGCCACGTCTTTGCAACCTTGACCAAAGAACATTGTATGTAAATTCCATCTTCAATTATATTTTTTTCGCAAAATAATTTTGTGCATTTCATATGTGTATCTCGTTTGATGTGTTAATTAATGTAGGTATGAACTACATTATCAATTGATCACCTTTGGGAAGGTATTGTATCTCACTCTTTCTTGCTTTTGATTTATTACACAAAAGAGCTAATGGGTGGCTCCATACAGGTTTTTTGCACCAAGAGGAATCCTAATTGCGGTGTTTGTCCTCTAAAGGGAGAGTGCAAACATTTTGCTAGTGCATTTTCAAGGTTCGCATTTCATTTAAAGGCTCAGTTTCTTGTTTTGTATAACAATGTAAAGCTAAAAACAGAAGTTAATACTATCTATATTTGTAGAAATCTGAAACTGTCTAGAGAAACATTTTTTTGATAATTTTTTAAGCCGCGCCTTTCAAATGTTATATTCGTATGTAGATAGCTTAATAGTATCTGATTTTAAGATACTGGATGCAGTGCACGGCTAGCCTTACCAAGGCCATCGGAGAAAGGGATAGTTTATAAGAGAAACCCACATGTGGATGTTAACCCAGTACCCGTAACTTTTTTGGAGGCTGGCATGTTACCAAGTCCATCAGAGAAAGGGAACCCACATGTGAATGTTAACCCAATACCAGTAACTCTTCTTGAGGCTGACCTGCTTTCAGAATCAGGAATCCTGAACAACTGTGAACCCACCATTGAAGAGCCGGCATCACCAGAGACTCAATGTACCGAAATGTCATCGGAACCAGACCTTGAAGATTTCGGTTGTGTTGAGCCTGAAGAAATACCAACCATCAGACTTCAAGACAGAGAATTCAATATTGAACAAATACAGAATTTCTTGGAGACTAACAAATTGATGCTCCAAAAATCTAGAGATTTAGTACTTCTGGCTGCAGAAGCTGCATCTATGCCTGCACCTAAACTGAAGAACGTAAATCGGTTAAGGACAGAGCACCTAGTGTAAGTTGACACTTTTAATTACTTAAAACTTGGAATATGTAGTATTTTACTAATCCAATAAAGGCTTGAATCTTATTATGCTAGTGGAACGTAACCATGCTGCCTGATTTTCTACCTTCATGCAGCTATGTACTTCCTGATAATCATCTTCTTCTTCGAGGGGTACGCTTGTTCACTCTCTGTTAGATATTCAAGTATTGGCATTACTCTACCTAAATTCTGATTATGCTCTATGAATAAAATTACAGTTTGGGGTGAGAGACACAGACGATACGTGCCCCTACCTTCTTAGCATATGGACACCAGGTGCAACATGAAGAAAACAAAAATTAATGATATGGAACTTGATATTTATCTAATTAATCCGATGGAAATCCAGTGAAAAACACAATATTTTAAATGATATGTTGCAAAAGGAAGATGTTAATTGATTTAACTTTGTTGGGATATTATTTTGTTTCAGGTGAAACTCCAAATTCATTTGAGAAACCGACAAAAAAATGCAATTCCGGAGAGTCCGAGCTTTGCAATGAGAAGACATGCTATTCTTGCAGTACAATTCAAGAACAAAATGCTGATATTGTCCACGGAACAATTCTGGTGAGTATAACTAATAGCGGTTTACACGTTCATACCACAATCGTTGCAATTCTTTACTCTATACAATTATGAAACGACAAGTAACAATTCATGAAACAGATACCTTGTCGAACAGCAAATATAGGCAGATTTCCATTGAATGGAACATATTTTCAAGTTAACGAGGTGAGAATTTATTCAACAATATCTCTAACTGTTATTGCTTTAAAACCATTAGCAGTTTAGATAATGCTTTGCTTATTTATAATCATCATGCAGGTATTCGCTGACCACGAAACCAGTCATCAGCCCATTTGTGTTCCTAGGAGTATGATAGCTCAACTACTGACACAAACTGCATACTTTGGAACCTCAGCAACATCGATATTTAGAGGTAATAGTCGCTCGTGTGCAACGAGTTTTGCATTTCTAAGGGTTATAAATAGTCGGCTCAAATAATGGATTGTTTGATACGTCACAGGTTTAGACTTGGTGGAGATTCAGAGATGCTTTTGGACAGGTATGAATACTTGTTTTAAATGCCTTATTCTGCCTGTTATTTAGTTCATATGCATCCCATCCACATAATGTCAATCAAATTCAATTAAAAATTTGATTATGCAGGATTTATATGTGTGAGAGGATTCGAAAGAAAAAACGGGGCTCCTAGACCCCTTTCGAGAAGATTACATACTCCCCCAAGCAAGATGGGAAAGGCATATGATCAATGGAATGATGAATAGGAGATAATACAGTGAAGCGAACCAAGCCAAAGCATGGCTTCAGTTTTTGTAAAATCATAGGCAACTTATCTGAATCTATGAAAAAAAAGAAAAGTAGATGCACATATGTAGTAGTGGATTTTCATAAGAGATCCAAGAGGGTAGTTTCTATTTGTTTTAGTTTCTCAGTTTATGAGGTGTGAATTTTCAACTTGTTTTGTATTGATAAAAGTTCAAATTAGTATTGGAACAGATTTGAGATGTGATATGCAAGTCTTTTGTTAGGGGAGGAGGAGGAGGGGGTGCAATTAAACAAGAGAAATGTATTCATTTGAATGAGTTTCATCAAAAAGTTCCTCATCTTTTCGTTTAAAAATCAATCTCACTCCATACTTTCTTAGGTAATCCTTACATTGCTCCACTTTCGTTTTCTCACTTTTCAAGCATAAACAAACAAATATTATCTTATTATTTTTCCTTGCTTTCCTTCTTTCAATTTAGTCTTTCAAAATTCATAAAAATAGATACGATTTCATCAAGGTTCTTACCGAATTAAAATAGGTATACCTCACTTGATAACTACTCATATATATATATATAGCAGAAGTTTTTCTTCGTCCTGATATAAAATATATCAGTTCCTTGTATGTGGGTCATTGGATTTAAAAGATGTTTTGACTTGACTGCATGCAGTTGTCAAAACATTTAAATCCAATGGCCCACATGTAAGTAACTGATTTATATCCGTTCGAATTGACAATAGAAAAATTATATATATATATATATATATATATTAAATATTACACTATTTCGGAATGGGTGAGGGGATATGACTCGAACCTACAACTTAACTAACTTCATCTCGTATTTCTTTCAATATTAATGTAAATGCATAGGCATAGCTAGAGAATTTGCTCGGACTTGACTAAATAATTTTTCTTCGATCAAAAGTTTATCTAAATAATAAAAAAAATAATTTCATGTTTCAAAAGTTCAATGAAATTTTATTGTAAAATAATTTGAAAATTTTTGGAGCACTAAAACTATTTTTTTCGATTTTGTTGAACATGGAGCACCACAAAAATATACCAAAAATTCAAATTTTATTTACAAATAGATTCCATTTCATTACAAAAATTAAAATAAAAGAGAATTTTCTAGTGCAAACCATTTTTGTCCAGACCATCAACACCATCATGAAATATAGAAATATAGTGAATAAATTATAGAAAAAAAAAAATTCAAAATTTTTGGAGTTTAGGGACTATTTGAACTAAATTTTTAAAGCCAAACCATTGAAAAATGAAAAATTGAAAAAAATAAAAAAATAAAATAAAAATGAAACATTACCATTTTGAATGAGCTCCCTTTACCATCGAGGCAATTTGAGATGTGGTAAATTGGTAATATTATATATGTGATTTTTAAACATTCATTTCTCCCATGTTTATCTAATAATAAGATAATTTTAAATTTATTTATTGAATATATTTATATATATACATATTTATATATGTGAGTAATTTTTGCAGTGAGGATTTTTTATAATGCATACTTTAAGCACCTTTGATGAAATTGTATGTAATCAAATGTTTTTCGATAAGATTTTTTGTATGCATCCTAAGAAAATTAAAATACACATTTGGTAAAAATTTAGAAATTTTTTGGATTTGAGAACTATTTTTTCTTATATTTTCCAATTTTTAAATGTTTTATCTTCAAAAAAATTGGAAAAAATTAGTTATTGCACCCGATATTTCTTAAATGTTTTCCATAAATATATTTCAATGTTTTCACCATCCATACAAAAAATCAGATCAAGATTCAATATATTCCATGCAATTTCATCAAAGGTGCTTAAATGGTGCATTGTAAAAAGTTTTCATTGGAAAATTACTCATATATATAAGTGAAAATTGCCAAAATTGACCACATATATTATAGGAAAAAAAAATTTTAACCACAAATGAAATTTCATTTGTTTATAACCACTTTTTTAAGAAATTACATGAAAGCCCTCATATAAAAACCCCAAAATCAACTCTCTCTCTCTCTTTTTTCTCTTTTTTTCTTTCTCTCTCCTCTGGTCTCTCTCACTGATTTCCCTCTCTCCCCCCGATTGGCCTCTCGTCGGCGTGATGGCGGCTCGTCGGGCGCCGAGAGACAGCACTGTGCGTTGTTGCTTCGCGAGCTTCGCAAGCTTCGCGAGCGCTATCGCTTCACGAAGCCAACAGCGCTGTGCGCTGCCGCTGCAGCTTGAGGCTCGGCAGCGCTGGCGAGCCTCCATCACGCCGGCGAGAGTCCAATAGAGGAGAGAGAGAGAGGTAGATCGGGAGAGAGGCAAATGAGAGAGACCAGAGGAGAGAGAAAGAAAATTAGGGAAGAAGACATCAACTTTCACATATTTCATTTTTGGCATGTTTTCAAGTTTCACATATTTCATTTTAGGCATGATTTCAAGTTTTAAATTTCATTTTAGTCATGATTTCAAGTTTCAATATTCAAGTTTGTAACCATGATTTCAAGTTTGAGGGTTTATAAAAATAAAAAAAAAAACTAATTTCAAGGGCATTCTAGTAAATTACAGAAATACAGTGATTTTTTTTTGAAAAAGTGGTTATTAACAATTAACTTTTCAAAAGTGGTTATTAACAAAAGTTTAATAATTCCTATGGCCATTTATAGTTTTCTCTCTCTCTCTATATATATATGTCATTAATATTAAATATGACTCACTTTTATTACTAAATCAAATAAATGTCAATGTTTTGAAGGAAAATCATGTACAAAGTAAGGGGTTGTACGGTGGTAGGTTTTTTGACTGTTTTTGTTTTTGTTTTTCAAAAACGATTTCAAATTCGTGTTTATTAACCGTTTTTCATTTTATTTTCAAAAAATAAAAAAGAAAACGAAAAACAAAACCAATGTTAAAATTGAAAAACACGTTAAATATGTTTTCCATGTTTTTCATTTTGATTTTCACTTTTTTTTTTTTTAAACATCACAAGTAAATTTTTTTTTTTTTTTTATTCTTCTTCATCTACGACTCCTCTTTCTTCTCTTCTCCTCCTTATTCTTCTTCCCTTCCTCTTCTCTAGCGTCCTCTTCTTCTTCTTTTTCTCTTCCTTTTATTCTTCTTCTCCTCCTCCACCACTTCTTCTTCTCTTCTCTTCTCTAGGAAGCAAATTTGCTTAGATTTGGAGGAGCAGATCTATTCCTCTGATCTGCTCCTCTTGATTATTATTATTATTATTGTTATTATTATTTAAAGATTTTAACTGTAATTTATATTTGATGAAAAAAAATATTTATTTAATAAAAATTTTGTTTCTTATTATGAGTTTAGTGTTGGATTTGTAGTATTTTTATTTTTATTTTTATCAAAACATAATATTTAATAAAAATAATTTGTATTAAAAAATGTAAATAGATGTTGATATCTAGGAGAGTCATTAATAAACAAAATATCTCCTATAATGCGTGAATTTCTCAAGATTATCCCCTTCCTCAAAAATTGGCAACATTATTAAATATGAACACAAAGTCCATTGAGGTAGCAATAGACATTACGCCAGTTCTGGTTCTTGTTCAGTCCGGTTTCTAGTTCAAAACCGATGGTTTCGGTTCCGATCCAGTTCCTTTTTTTTTTCCTTCAAAACCCACTCCCCAATCACAAATCAATAGATTTTCCCAAATCAACCCTCCCTCCCTCTCTCTCTCTCTCTCACACACAAATCAGCCCAGATATTCATCTCTCTCTCTCTCTCTCTCTCCCAATTCAACCTAAATTTTCCGACAGTTCAATTCTGTTTTGCTTGGATCGATCATCATCTCCTTCTTTCTTCTTCATTTTCTTTAGATTTTCGGCTTTGTGACCATTCCAAAGGTGGCACTCGCAATCACATGAGGTCGGGAGTGTAGTACAATAATAAGTAAAATTCATTCCCACGAAGATTGAGTGATTAATTATCGAAATTGATTAACCAAATTACTATTCAAACAATCAATAAGAGATGATTTTCATATTTAAATCCTATGATTAAACTAAAATACACTACTAAAACAACTTTAAGCTAAGATTGCAAAATAATGACAAACAATAAAGTCGAATGTAACAATATGAGATAATATGCTAAGACTAGAATCCACTTCACCCTCTCCTATTTAAGCTCTAGACTCAAATGTGAATTGTAGACTCGTGCACCCAACAATAATCTCTACTCTCGAATAAGTAATAGAAATTACATCCAAACATACCCAAAGCCTATCTCTTGATGACCCTAGACTATATGCATGAATTCATTAAGAACTCTGGCACACTCAAAAGAGCCATACATGCTAGCATCGCATAAATCTACCTTACTCAAGGAGATCAATCTAATGAAAGCATTAAATACTTAAAAAATCCATAGAAAACTCAAGCACATATGAATAAATTCAGTGGTCTATGTATGAGTTCAAAGGTTTGGTTTCATCAACCTTTAGCACTAGAAATTTAACTCATGTTACAAGATAGAGCCATACAACATATATAAGAAAATAAACTAAAATTCCCTTAAATATACCTAAAGGATTGTGGGGGGGGGGGGGGGGGGGGGGGGTGGTTGTTGAATATGTATAGTAGATTACTTTAACAAGACAATATGAATATGATTAAGCAAGTGTTATAAGCAATACAAGTTATTATCAAGTAAAGAAACTTAAAAGCGAAAATTAACACAAGTGATTTTTACGTGGTAAAACCTCAAATGAGGAAACATCCACGAGTTGATACCATAACCACCGGCAAACCACAATTTACTATGAAAAATAGGAGATACACACTTAAAAAGCAATTAACACATGATACACTCCCCAAGCTATCAAGTCCTATTCTACCATCGGGTCTACTAAACCACTTTGCCTACTCCATATCCAAGATGTGATTATCACACCTCTAAAAAGCAACTTCCTATCCAAGACGCTCACATATCTAGGAAGATTCCTTTCTTGTCTATCTGAATCCTCCTGATCCTAGACAAGGCTTCTTCCTTAATTATCTAGACCTCCCTGATTCTATCTAAGACTTCTTGTTTGGCTATTTGGAACACTTTCCTAGCCAAGTCTTCTTACTCAAGTAAAAACTTCCCTCGCTTCAACAAGAGACTTCCACCTTATGCAATGCAATGATCTAAGTGTAGTACAAACAAATAATATAATGCAATCATAATCAAATAGAGAAAGTAGATTAAACAAACTCTATGAACATGTAATTAGATAACTAGATTAGGCTTTCAACAATCAATCACAAAGATATATAGAAACCTAAGCATGTGAATCAAACAAGAACTAGATTAGAGTAGTAGATATCACAATAAAAGCATCCTAATTCTTAGAACATGTGACTAAATCTAGAAATCAACAATCAAGCTCAAGAACACAAAGTATTTCTAGATTCAAATTCATGTTCATCAAGTTTAGCTGAAAGATGTTCAAATAAAATCACAAAAGCTTAAACTTGAAAATCAATCAAACAAACCTAAAAGTTGAATCAATATCATTCTAAACACTTTTCTTTAATCAAATAAGAAGATTCAAGAAGTTCATCGCAAAAGAAAATGAAAAGAAGATGATTCACTTACAAATGATGAATCACGAGTAGAGATCAGATTATTGCAAAACATCAAGACATCATTTAAGTTTGAAAATGCTTGAGGTTTATTCCTCTCTTCAAGAACAACAATTTCAAATTTTGAATCACTCAAATCGAAGTTAGATTGAGAGAGATATCATCAAAACAAAAAATCAAAAACTTGAAAAAATTTCTGCACTTGCGTTTTTCAAAATTTTCTTAACACATGGAATGGGAGGAAAATAGGATATTTAAAATAGAGGGAAAAAGGACTTTCAAGTGACCAACAAAGGGTTGTTACCTCTGCCTTCCAGTGGAGGCACGTGAGCCTCACGGGGGCAGAAGGCATCCCTTCCCGAGAGGCTCACGCACCTCTCACGAGAAGGGGTGCAAATGGCCCTTGATCCTCACGGGGGCAGAGGGCATCCCTTCTCGAGAGGCTCACGCACCTCTCACGAGAAGGGGTGCAAATGGCCCTTGCCCATTCTTCGCCTCCCTTGTGCTCCTCTCCCATTCTTCGGACGTATTTCGGGCTTCGAACTCTGAATTCAAATCCGTCTTTGGATTATGAACAGGGACTCCCTTACACACAAGGAAGACTATAAAACTTTGACCAAAAGATATGAATTCGACTCGATACACGAAGACAAATACAATGCATGGTAAGTGAACGGAAAGTATCGTAACATCTTACTTGGAACATGAAAACTAATGAATGAGTAACTGAAACGACTATGAAACAAATATACGCATGTGTCTAATACAACTTAGAGGGGGATGAATGGATTGTTAATCCGGTTATTACCAAATTTTCAGATTAGTCAATTTTACCAAATTAACCCAATTTCAACAATCAATAAAATCAAGTATAAAATGTGTAAATTAAAGAACACTTGATTTTTACGTGGAAACCTTCAAGAAGGAAAAACCATGAGCTATTCAGCTAGCCACACTCGATCCTCAAATCCACTACTTGTAATGATATTTACAATCTAGGTTGACCATTGTAAGTTCCTCAAGTTTGATTGGCTTGTTTCGGTGACAAACCACATATGAGGTTTGATGTAAAGGTAGCTTAGGCTTTTGATGGTTGGTGCTTTACACAACCAAGGCCCTCTCAAGACCTTAAGAGAAGAATCACCAAAGGTATATTATTGTGCTTACTTATTTTGAAGAGATCTAGTTGCACACACACATGCATAACCCTAATTCTTGTATGTTGTGTGGTTCATATAAGTGCTTTCATGTTGATTGATATCTCTTCTTGCATATTTATTTGATTGCATCTTGTTCATTAAAATGCCATGACATGTTTAGGCATTACGATGCAAAGCCATGGATTCCGTTCATGCATGTTTGATTGATTGCATCTTGCTTGTTTTACCTTAACATGTTTAGGCATTAGGATGCAAAGCCAAGGGATTTCGACACCCTGGCTCGATGGTTGATGACCATAGAATCAGGCCACCGAATTGAAACCAATTGATCTAGTGTCTTTTCAGCGCGTTTGGTTCGGCATTAAAGGGCCACATAACATGGTCGCAGAAATAAGACCAGTGGGTCTGATTGTAATTCTGCACCCTTTTTTCGGCGGGTAAGGGCGTAGAATAAAGGCGCGTAATTGCCTGTCTTATGGGTACTTTTCCAAAATGACGTAATTTCATTTTGGCACCCAATATATATGACTCTTCACCTTTAGGTTGAGTTAAAGAGTCAAAAATCATAGTTTTCACTTATGATATTTTTCAAGTGAGAAAAATTCACAAAGAACTCTCCTTTATCACTCAAAGTATGTCCCTTGTGCATCAAAGATTCATTTCACATCATCTATGACCATATAGGATGAATTCATACATGGGTTTTCAACAGCACATCTTGCTTGGTAAAGTTTTCACTAATTTCATCTAATCTTAGTGTTTTTTTTTTTTTTTTTCTAATCAAGCCTTCTCTTTTATTACTTGTATACTCTTAAAACATATTCTAGATAGAAGATAGAGATTGTTTGTATTGTCTGGATTAAGTGATGTATTGTGATAGCTATACCTAGGATTGTTTAATCTAGATTAGCTAAGCTTTCTGACATGTCATTTAGCATTTGATACATAAGATTGATTTAATTGTCATCTTATAATCCTAGATAAGCATTTAGTGTTCCGTAGCTCTATTTGCATTTTGAATATCATATATATTCACATAGGCTATTTGATCTCTTCATTAAGAAGTAAGTCTTGTGTGGTTAAGGTGGCTTGGTGCACAAGCAATTGGACTAAGTTCACTTTTAAAGGCCTATGGGTAGAAGTGGTGGGTTATAGTCTGAGAATGGTTGAGGTCAACCTAAGATGTAAACATCATTACAATTAGTGGATTCGAGGTTCATGTGTGACGCACATAACAGCCCGTGGTTTCCCTGTTGAGGGTTTCCACGTAAAAATCAAGCGTCTTTCAATTTCCACACTTTTATGCTTGATTTATTATATTAGGGTTATTTTCGTAAAATTGACTAATCACGAAAATTTGTTAAAAAGGGTTAAAATATATTCACTCCCTCCCCTCTAGATTTATATATTAGAACACACCATAATTTTTATTGAGTTTCAATCACCGGCAAACCGTACGCGGTTACTAACCTACCATTACTACCTTGCGGGCCTTTAATAGCAAACCTAGATAACTTGCTTGTCAGAAGACTTACTTCTCAATGAAGAGATCAATGATCTATGTGAATATTATGATATTCAATTATACAAATAATGCTAGGTTAAACTAAATGCTTATCTATGATTAAAGATGTCCATAATAATAATCCTAGATATCAATAATGCTATATGTCATGGCATACAACATAACTATCATAGATAAAACAATCCTAGGCAATAGCTATCAAAATAAAAATCACAATCAATCAGCACAATAATCTTAATCTTGCAGATAAAATATAATCTAAATGAATACAAGTAATAAAAGAGATTAATTGATAAGTAAGAACATTAAAATGGATGAGTATGGTGTTCAACTTACCAAACTATGAGTGTTGAAGAAGACCCTTGCTTAGATACATCCTAGATGATCCTAGATGATGTTTAGATGATGCTTGATGCATATGGAAGTGAGTTTAGAGAATTAAAGAAGCAATTTTTATGCTTTTTCTCTCAAGTCTCTCTCAATATCTCTTTAGGGCTCTTGATGTCAAAGAGCTTGATTTCAGAATAAGAGATAATGGTATATTTATAGATACCAAAAACGAGCTTGGTGAAAAGACAAGTTTACCCCAGTTACGTGCCAAACGGTGGTTTCAATCGGCAATCAGGGCCGCCAATTTAAACCGCCGAATTGAAACCGAGAGCACTAGTTTCAAACGGTGTCTTCATTTGACGGTTTCATAACTGCCGATTTGGACCCTAGATATTAAATCAATCAAGTCTCAAAAGGTGGTTTCAATCGATGGTCAGGCCGTCAATCACAAACCGATGTTTCACCAAAAATGGTGAAACCAAAGGAGAAGACAAGAGCTTTTCCAATGGCGATCATCGGGCTAAACTAAGCACACAAACGTGGATGCACGGACGTTTCTGAAAAATCTTCGAGAAACGAATTACACAACACACTATCTACACAACACAAACAATCAAAGATGTGCAAGTGTGAAGAGAATGCATCCTAATGCCTAAAATGACAAGGTAATTATCAACCAAGATGTAAGCTGTAAGATCCTTTATTTGTATTGGCTTGATTCCATTGCAAAACTCTCTACATTTGTATTAGTTATTGCTTAGGTGATTCATGGAAGAAAGAAGCTTCAAAGGTGAAGAAGCAACATCTTGTGCAAATATCGTCTTTAAGGGGAACATCGCATACTTGGATACTAAGGTATCAATATTCTACTTCTTCTTGCAAGGGCATAAGCGCACACACACACAATTCATACATATGTATCCTTGCATTGTAGTTCAAACATTTGGTATAACACTTTCACACACATTTAGTATGTACATGCATTTATCTCATTGTTGACAATCTTGTAGAATTGAATGTTTTTCTCACTATCGCTTAGATATGGCATGCTTGTATTGCATATTATTTATTTGTTTGTGTTTCTTATATTTTGGACTTGAACATGATCTTATTTATTCCTTATTGAGTTCCAGTCATTTCGGTTACTCATTCATTAGGTTTCGAGTCCATACGACATAGCTATGCTACTTTGTATTCTCATTCATTGAGTTGTCTTCATCGTCGTTTTCCGAGATGAATTCTAAACCTTTTGTAAAAGTTTTATATTCATTATTGTGTGTGAGGGAGTCACAATTCATAATCCTAAAATAGATTTGAAATCAGAGTTCGGAGGCCCGGATTCGGCCGAAGAACACGAGCAGAGCGTGAAAGGAGTTTGCTTGGCCTAATAGAGGCCACGTGTGCTACATGGCCAGGGATGCTCTCTGCCCACGTGTGGCACACACGCCCCACACGTGGTGGCTGATGCGGCACGCCTTGATTGGCTCCTTCCTTTCCCTCTCCCTCTCTCTCTCTCTCTCTTTTAAAAAACATTTTCCTTCCCTCCAAACATAACTTGAAGAAAATTGAAAAGAAAGAAAGTGTGCAGAAAATTCTTCATGATTTTTGTCATCTTGATTCAATCATAACTTTCTCATTTCAACTCCGAATCACTTGATTCAAAAGCCAAAAATGTTGGTTTTGATGAGAGTTACAAACCCCAAGCCTTTTTAGAGTCAAGTGACTTTGTAATTTTTTCTGTGAGCTTATTTCATTCCGAGGTTCATTTTTTGTAAGTGAAACATTTTCTTCTTACTTTCATTTTTGATCATCTCTTTTAATCTTCATATTTGATTGATGAAATGTATTAAGAATGATGTTAATTCATATGCTAGGTTCGTATGATTGATTGATTGTTGAGTTTTAGCCTTGTGATTTCATTTGAACATATTTAGCTAAACTTGATTGAATTTGAAATTGATTCTAGATATGATATATATGATGTGCCTCATGATATTGTCTAGGTCTAATTTCATGATCTAAGAACTAAGATTCTTGTGTGATATATTGAATACTCATATCTTGTTCTTATTGATTCACATGCTTTGATTTCTAGGTACATTTGTGATTGTTTGTTGATAAAATATCCTAGAATGTCTTTAAGCATGTACATAGAGCTTGATTGATCATCTAGCTTTATTTTATTGTGATTTGCATCATTTGCATCACTTAGATCATTGCCTTGTAATTGGTTGAAGTCTCTTTCAAAGTGAGTAAAGCTTTGTATTGAGCAAGAAGACTTGGCTATGAATGAGTTCCGGCTAGCCAAACAAAAGTCTTAGCAAGGAGTTTAGTAATTCGGATAGATGAGCTAGGGAGCTTAACTAGGATCTCTTGATCTAGATTGCCAAGCAAGGAAATCTTTTTAGAGGCTTGTGAGCCTTGGATAGGGAGTTGCTTTCTAGAGATGTAGGACAAACCTTGGATAGAAAGTAGGCTTAGTGAATCATTAGCCCGAGGGTTGATTAGGAGGTGATAGCTTGAAGTGGATATCATAGTGTTGATAGCTTTGAGTGTGTAAGTCATTTTCGTATAGTGGATTTGCTTTGCCGGTGGTTGTGGTATCAACCTGTGGATATTTCCTCTTTAAGGTTTTACCACGTAAAAAACATTGTGTCTCATTTTTCACTTTAAGTTTTTATTTTCTTTCATATTTTACTTGTATTGATTCTTTTGTATATTGATGTTCACATGTATTAATTCATACTATACAATTGTTATATCATTTCAAGTATTCATTTCATTCTTATATTCCGCATTTTTTGAATATTGGAATAATTTGGGACTATACCTATTCACCCCCCTTCTCTGGGTAAAATATACACTATTGCTCTAAGAGAATTTCACAAGCATATATGTTAACGAAAAATTTTCACTGGAGTGAATTTCCAATTAACAACTTGTATGACCGCGATCGGGGTAGACCATGGTTGAAAAGGTACCACGTAGTTCGATGCCTATGCGTTTTCAATAAAACAAATTAAATACAACGACGATGAATCAAAATATAATATCAGTAGATATCATATATAACTTATTTTATTGATAATAAACACGTAATGGGAATACAATGGAGATTTTCAGTTGTCATAATAGGAGGGTTAAAACATAGTTGGCGATGGCGATGGAGATCTCGTGCATGTCGATAAGTGGAAAATAGAACTGCAGGGTTTTGGACTCAAGTTGTGGTCTCTTTTTTGTCTAGTGTCATGTTCTACATATATGTCTCATTTCTTGCTGTGCACTCCCCTAAATTCGGTCTAGTGGCTTAGCGATTTATGGGACGTTCCGTGGCGATAGGCAAGAAGATCGTGGGATTGACTCAAGGAATCAAGTGATCCCTTTTTTAGCAGAATTTGACAGAGTTGACTTTGCTCTCAAGTAAAACTTTTGAATGGCGGGAATGAGCCAATTTCTTTGTTATTTAAACGTCGACGTCTTACTGTCTTTCTTTGTAGTTTTATCTTGGCATACCTGATCTTACCTTGATAGTCTGTTAATCTAATTCTTTTACTACTTTGTTGGCTGGCTCTAGGAGGGATTGTGGTACATAGGCATCCCACTTCCTACTGGATCACGGTATCAGTGTATTGGGGTATCTATTTTATGGATTTGTATGATTTTAAAGACTATTATGATTATATGGACTAAACTTTTAGGATTCAAAAAGAGACTTTGGACTTTATTTATAGGCTATTAGGATTATCTAGACTTTATTTCAAGATTTTTTTGATTTTTTTAAATATGGGTCTTATAAATTTGCTAGCTAACACACAGATCTGAGCTGAGAAACCCAAATTAGCTAGCTGGCTTGGGCTGAAAAAAACCCGAACAAGATGTATTTTTTTATAATAGACATCAACAGACAATGAAAATACCCATAAACAAATACCACATTAATATGAATAATAGGCATCAACATATTCGAAGTTCTCAAAAACGCTTTACTAGACATGCATACTCAACAACAAATCTTCTAATATATATCAAATATACTAAATTTGGACTTCCACGATGAAGAAGCACCTAAAATTGATGTTGCCAAGGGCATTTGGGTACAAAAAATATTCGAACGTCTAATACAAGAACGCAAAACTTGGCCTATTAGGGGATAAAATGGTGAAAGAACGAAAAAAAAAAAAAAAAAAGGAGATTAAATCCAAAATATATATATATAGAATCAAGTTTGTCATAAACTTCCAAGTCAGATTTTGATAAATCAAAAAAAAAAAAAAAAGAAGTTAATTTGACTCTTTTCTTAAAATTGCGATAATAGATGGTTGATTTGTTGTTCCCTAATCATCAAAACCATTCATACTTGTACAGTCCTTCAACCATTGACATGCATAATTTGAACACAGTAAACATTGAGTATCTCGTCTCATGTCAGATACTAGTATACTACAACAACAATAATGCTCTTATCAAACACCTTACATGCACATTGATGGATACTTATAAATGATAACATTACCGAATACTTTAATTACTAGATAACTTTACTGGATGATAAAATTACTAGTTATTTTATCAAACAATCTAACCAAAAACTTAATTAAATTCTAACACTTTAATGATAACATCCAATAAGAATGAAAAAATATCGTTTAGGGTTCCCTATATTGCACTATATTAGAAAGTCAAACCGCATTAGATAATGCAACTCTTGTGTTTGGCAAGTCATTTGGTATTGTATTAGTTAATGCCAATAGTGTATGTAATATAGCCATCGCTGCATTAAATAATACCAACCAAATAGGTGGGTTTACGCTATATAGAAAATTGCTTGGGTACTGACCAGTCAGTACCCAAGCCATACTGACCACACCAAACCACACAATAAGGTGTTGCCACGTGGCAAACTCTTTTGCATTTTCCATTTTTCTCCTTGCTTTGGGTTACGTGGCAAGCAATGAGTGGTGTGGTCAGCACCTTGGATACTGACTGGTCAGTACCTAAGCATTGTCCTAACATAGAAAATTGCTTGGGTACTGAGCCATACTGACCACACCAAACCACCCAATAGGGTGTTGCCACATGGCAAAACTCTTTTGCTTTTTCCATTTTTCTCCTTGATTTGGGTTACGTGGCAAGCAATAAGTGGTGTGGTCAGCACCTTGGATACTGACTGGTCAGTACCTAAGCATTGTCCTATAACATATTGGTTTTTTATTTTAATTTTTTTGTTCAAATCAAAATTCCCTTTACAAGTGAAATGGAATATTGACTTGTTGGTTTCTTAAAAATTCCGACAACAAAAAAAAAAAAAAAAAAAAAAAGGTGGCGAAACAAATTTCGGAGCAGATTTGAGATTTGTTGGTGACGTGGACAGTGGATCACCATGAGATGGAAGAAGAGGAGGTGGCGAAGCAGATTTATTGGTGGCAGAGCAGATTTCTGAGAAATCGTAAATGTTGGGGTTTTCTGGTAAAGATTTGCGGAGGCTGGAGAGAGAAGCGCATCTGTTATTGGAGGATTTGGAGAAGAGATTGGTGGAGTATTCGCCGGTGATGTTGAAGTTGTTGTTGGTTGAAGAAGAAGAAGAAGAAGAAAAGGAATTGAAATTGAAATTGGATTTGGATTTGGAATCAGAAATCGATTTTTAAGGACGAGGAGATTTTGAAGATTGAGAAAGAGAGAGATATATATCAATGGAGATTGGATTTTTGAGGTATTGGTTTTGTATAGAGATTTTTTTTTTTTTAGGTCAACTGGTCATCTCCCGAAGAGAGATTAAGAAAGTTTTTAATTATATTTTTTTTATTTTAAAAAAAATTAAATTTATTACTTTATAATATTAATATTTATTAAATACAATACAATATTATACAATAACTTACCAAACATTTGTATTATTTAATATAGTCTAATACGATACATCACAAAACATATGATTGTACTAACAATAATACAATCCAATCCAGTATAGTCCAATACTATACAATACAATACAGTGTGCCAAACGAGCCCTTAAAGTACTAACTAATGTAAGACTTTTATCAAACACCTTACATGCAACTTTTAACTGATGGAAGACTTTTTCTGTTCTAGTGTTTATTCTATGGGTTTTGAATTTTGATGAAAGAGGAAATTTCTTCCATGTATCATCACTATCTAATGAAGCTTATTGAAAACCCTTTTGTTTTTGTTTTTCTCTTCTGAATAGTAAGTTGATGAAGATGTGATAGGGGTATAGAAGTTAAGGAAGATGAAGATGATTTTGAGCGAGAGTGAAAAAGTCTGGAAAGTCTAATGGGAGAGGGCAAGACAATTTTGAGGTCTAGCGATTTATATTTATCATTAAAAAGTCTAGAAAATCCATTTTGTCATGAAATCCTACAAATCTTGATCTTAATCCAATACCACTAGACAATTTGCTGCCTCATGAAAGTCTAGATCCAATATCACTATATATTATGGACTTTTTTTTTTAAAAAAAATAATCTTAAAAGTCCTAATCGAATACCACTAGATTTATCTAATTTATTAAAAGGTCTCAATCCAATATCACTTAAGTGTAAAATCATGTTATAAAATACTAACTTGCAAGTGCACAAATTATGAGATAAGTACAATGAAAAGTAGAGATCGTTCCCACGAAGAAAAGTGATTTATCGATTATAACTAATCCTAATTAAAGCTAAGCAATTAAAAATATCCAAGAGATTTTTGATTGATTGATTGATTGAACTACAGCTAAATTATCTAAAAGAGCAAGTAACAAGAATATGTGAATGTGATCAAGAGGTGAGAGACTAGGTAACCGATGCTCCCCATATGTAATACTCAATGTTCATCAATAAATTCCATTGACAAGATTCAATCCAAATTCAAAGTTCATTCTTATCTTAATTATGGTATTACCGTGATTCCTAACGGATTTAACCACGTGTTCTCAATCACCACTCACCCTCATTGAAGGTGTGAGCTATAACCAAGAACCCATTACGTGCAAGAATTAGTGAAACAAAATTGTCTCACATTAATTCCTATGTCGAGAACAATCATACTCATTCAATTGAAAAGTAATTAAGAGAACTTATATTCCTATAGCGCAATCTCAATTTTTAAATTATCGAAACCTTAGACAAGTATCAATTAATTTCAATAGATCAATGCAAGTCAAGATTAAAGACATATATTGAATTGAACAAGTCTAAATTTGAATTGATTAATAAAAATATTGTGTTTAAATCATAACATGAGCATTACATAGGTTCACATCGATCCCTTAATATGGAGTTAGTTAGCTCTTTAGAACTCTTGCTGCCAAAGATTACGGTATCTTTTGTAGTCTCCAACCTTGCTTTGCAAGAAGAACCCTATCAAAAACTAAGAGAATCTGAAACCCCTAATCTCCCGTTTTTCTTACCATCACACATCCTTTCCCACGATGCTTAGTGAACCCTCCTCTTAGCATCAGTGCTCCCTCACCAGAACCTACAACACATTCTATGGATATCCAAAATAAACCTCTTTGGCAATTGGAAAAGACTCATAGAATATGCTGGAATAGATTGGAGGACAGCTTTTATTAATACCTCTTTCCCTCCTACCGATAACATCTTACAGCTCTACCCACCAATCTTCGGCCAAATACGGTTCGTTATCATCTCAAAAAGCTATTTTTTGTTTTTTTTTGTTTTTACTAATAAAGCCTGGCAACCTAAGATAACGTTCATGGCATTTTACTCGATGGACTTCAATGATCGTAGCCAACCGATCCCACTCCACTCAAGAAAGAGTTTGACTAACATACATTCCATACTTATCAAAATTAACCAATTGTCTCGAAGCTCTAGAGTAAACATCTAGAATTCTATGAATCTGTTAAGGACCTTGATTAGGATCCAACAACAAACCCTAACGTGTACCCAAAGTTAGATAGATTTGAATCAAACCACTCACAGAATTAAGCGATTGATTCTGTAGAATCAGATAACGGAATTTACCTAACCCTAGCCCAAGCTATTCAAAGCAATTAACTGAGAAAAGCCGAATTCAAAAGAAACGAGAGGAACCCTAACTGGGTCAATTTTATTGATGAAACATTCAAAAGATACCAACCCTAAAAATAATAGTTCTATTTATAATATAATTAATCTTCTATCCTAACTATGACAGGACTAGTCTAAAATAGGAAAATAGTCTAAAACATAAATAAAACAATATAACTAAAATAAAAATAAATAAAAATAGTCTAAAGTCCTTTTCCAAAACAGTTTCAATTTCCTTATAATTCAGGAACCTAAATTGTGTCTCTCGTCATTCAAACTGCTACCATCAATCTGCGGTCTGGACCGCTGTTCCACAATTCTTTTAGATTTTCTAACGGTCTCAACATTCCCCCGCTCTTCAAGAATGCCCTTGTCCTCAAGGAAAAAATCTGGAAAACGTTCTACCATCTCGTCATAGTCTTCCCAAGTAGCCTCTTCTGTAGGGACCCCTTGCCATTGAACCAAAACCTGCCACACATTTGTCATACCACGTCCCTTCTTCCAATTGCGATATCAGAGAGCTATTATAGGCCGTATCAACAAGTTACCCTCTGCATCAAACGCCGGTAAATCACTTGAAATGAGACTCGGGTTTCCCACTCTCTTTTTCAACACGGTAACATGGAACACTGGATGCAATCAAGAAGTAGACGACAACTCCAACTTATAAGCCACCTCACCTATCCGCTCTAACACCTTAAAAGGCCCATAATACCGTTGCGACAATTTCACATTGAACTTTTTCTTTAGAGATTTCTGCTGGTACGGTTGGAGTTTGAGATACACGAAATCTCCGGGTTCAAAAGATACGTCTCTTCTGCCTTGGTCATAATACTTCTTCATTCTCCCCTGAGCCTTCTCAAGCTCCTTCTTTACCTTAGCTACAACCTCATCTCTAGCCATCAACTCTCTCTCGACTTCTTCGTTTCGAGCCGTTCCTTTCTCATAATTGCTTAGCATTGGTGGCGGTCGCCCATACATTACTTCAAATGGACTCATGTTAATTGAAGCATGATGTGATGTGTTGTACCAGTACTCAGCCCATGAAATGTACTCTTTCCATCTCTTTTGCTCCTCATGACAATAGCACCTTAGGTACTGCTCAAGAGTTCGATTCACCACCTCTGTCTGTCCATCAGTCTGTGGATGATATGAGGAACTTGCCTTCAACTTGCTGCCCTGCAAAGTAAATAATTCCTGCCAAAAAGAACTCATAAATAATTTCCCTCGATCAGTCACGATACTCCTCGGAATCCCATGCAATTTCACCACATTATCCACAAACGCCTTAGCCACACTACTAGCGGGGAAAAGATGTTTGAGCGGAATAAAATGGGCACCCTTGCTCAACCTATCCACCACGACCAGAATTGACTCGTAACCACCGATACTAGGCAGCCCCTCTACAAAGTACATGGTCAAGTCCTCCCAAATTTTCTCTGGTATCGATAATGGTTGCAACAACCCCATAGGGCGCCTCTGGTCATACTTCACCTTCTGACAAATATCGCACTCGGCCACCAATTTCTTCACTTCATTTTTAAGGCCCTCCCAATAGAAAAAGTGTTTGATCCTTACATAAGTGCGCAACCACCTCGAATGACCTCCTTCTTTGCTATTGTGGAAATGAGCTAAAATCTCCTCTTTCAACCCTGGTACCCCCGGTACATAAACATAGTTTTTGTAGTACAATAGCCCATTTTTATAGCGAAATCTCTCTACACCACCCTTGTGGTCCTCCAACTTCTTACAAATATCCACGGTTCGAACATCAAATTGCATGGCCTCTTTAATTCGATCTCAAACACGCCATTCGGCCCCACTAAGTGCCAATAATCCTGCCTCATCGTCTGCATATACAGACCACAATATTGAACTGCCATCTTTTCTGGATAAGGCATCAGCTACTTTGTTTTCCCTACCAGGTTGGTAGACAATATCGTACTCAAACCCAAGAAGCTTAACTAAAAACTTCTGCTGCTCCGGGGTCACAATTTTCTGCTCTAACAAGTGCCTCAAAGCTTGTTGATCAGTGATAATGGTGAATTTCTTGCCCAATAAATAAGGTCTCCACACCTTTACCGCGTGCACCATTGCTAACATCTCTCTAGCATAAGTACTCCAAGCCTTCTTCATTGGCCCTAAAGCCTTAGAAACAAACGCCAAAGGCCTCTTCTCTTGTACCAAGACTGCCCTGATCCCTTCTCCACTCGCATCGGTATAGACCTCGAATGGCTTTTCAAAATCGGGCAAAGCCAACACAGGGGTTTGTGTCATGGCCCTCTTCAAATCTTCGAAACCTTTCTTTGCTTCTTCCGTCCACTCAAAACTGTCTTTCTTCAACATAGCAGTCAAGGGTTTTGCAATTAGCCCATAATTCTTCACAAACCTCCGGTAGTAACCTGTTAACCCTAGAAACCCTCTCAAAGTCGACACATCTTTTGGCAACGGCCAGTCCACCATAGCCTCAATCTTTCTTGGGTCAACCTTCACCCCCGCACCTGAAATTATGTGCCCAAGATATTGCAGTTCCTCCTGCACAAAATCACATTTTGACATTTTAATAAAAAAATGATGCTGCTCTAGTATCCCCAATAATGACTCCTCTGACCATCCCCTGACCAGAATCTGTAATCGGCGAAACTCCTCAATATATACCGAAACCCTTCCTTCCTGTTTGAGCTTGGCCAACTGACCATGATGATTAACAACCGGTGATGGTCCCCATTGAGTCAAAAATTCTCGCTCGAAAGCCGTCCACCCCATTTGTCTACCATCTTGCTCATATTGAGCTTTGATCCATCTCCACCAACTATTAGCCTTTCCATCAAGGTAGATACATGCAGTAGAAACCCGATTGGCCCTTGCCACTTCATAAACCTGAAAGTAGTGCTCCACCTTGTCCAACCACTCATGTGGATCTCCACCATTAAAATGCAGAAAATCGACCTTCGGCTTTCTAGGGCCCCGACTATGGTGCCTTTCTCTTCGCCTATCACCTTCATATTCTGCGGCACCTCTCCACGGTTCCCTTCGTTGCCCATAAATTGGCCTTCGGCCGCGAGGTCTCCTATCAAATCTCGCATCTTCATCAGATCCATCATCAATCTCTCCCTCAGAAACCTCGTTATGCAACCAACGCTCCACCATTAATGGCCCACGTTCCACACGTCCTCCTCGTTTAAACCCTTCATGATTTCTGGTCAGTTTGGGCTCATCTACCTCATCTGACGAGAATTCTGCCCCCCCCCCCCCGCCATGAACTATGTGATCTCCGTCCGTTCCCTTGAGTCCGTCTGCCTATCGTTTCTTTTCCCTTGTTTTCAGCCAACTGTCGTTCAAGTCTCTCGATTGCATCATTGTTTGACCTAGTCAGATGCGCTATGGATGTCGTCAGTTCCGATAGGGACTTGAAAATCCGATCTTGATTCTCCTCCAAGGCTTCAAACTGCTGTTTGTTAGTCTTCGATCCACTCCCTTGAATAATAGAATCCTCCCTAGATCCCATGGCCTTGAATAATAGAAACCGCTCTTTTTTTTTTTTCTTTTTTGTAGGTTTTTTTTTTTTTTTTTTTGTTGTAGGCTGCCGTTGTAGGCTACCGAACTCTCAATGAAAGCACCAAATTGTTGAGGACCTTGATTAGGATCCAACAACAAACCCTAACTTGTACCCAAAGTTACATAGATTTGAATCAAATCACTCACAGAATTAAGCGATTGATTCTGTAGAATCAGATAACGGAATTTACCTAACCCTAGCCCAAGCTATTCAAAGCAATTAATTGAGAAAAGCCGAATTCAAAAGAAACAAGAGGAACCCTAACTGGGTCAATTTTATTGATGAAACATTCAAAAGATACCAACCCTAAAAATAATAGTTCTATTTATAATATAATTAATCTTCTATCCTAACTATGACAGGACTAGTCTAAAATAGGAAAATAGTCTAAAACATAAATAAAACAATATAACTAAAATAAAAATAAATAAAAATAGTCTAAAGTCCTTTTCCAAAACAGTTTCAATTTCCTTATAATTCAGGAACCCAAATTGTGTCTCTCGTCATTCAAACTGCTACCATCAATCTGCGATCTGGACCGCTGTTCCACAATTCTTTTAGATTTTCTAACGGTCTCAACAGAATCTCTAAACAATCTTTTGTTGTAGCACCTGAGAAGAAGAGGTTGTCATCCGTAAAGACCAAATGGGATATGATTAGCCCTATAAGAACACAATGAAAATCTGTATACTCATTCCGATCCATAGTTGCATATATCAATCCTGACAACCCCTTTAAGACAAGCAAGTACAGGTACGGGGACAACTGGTCGCCCTGCCGAAGACTACTTGAAGGCACTATTGAGCCACTCACACTACCATTTATCAAAAAATAAAATATAATTTTCCACACACCGTTCATAACCCATTGAACCCACCTATCAGAGAATCCAAGTATTCGCAAAACTTAGACAAAAATCCCATTTGACCTAGTCATATGCTTTCGACAGATCTAATTTTAGCACAACTGAACCCTTCTCTCGCTTCTTAGTTCGTAAAGCATGAAGGCACTCAAAACCCATAATCGCATTATCAATGATCATTCTCCTAGGAACAAAAATGCTTTGCGGTTCAAAAATTACCTCTCCTAGAACCACTCGTAGCCTATTAGCCAAGGCTTTAGACATTATCTTATAAATGACATTAAAAAGGCTAATAGGTCAGAAATCAGCCATTCGATCAGCAAATAATTTATTGGGTATCAAGCAAATCTAAGTTTCATTAAATCGCTTCACCAATTCCCCTTCATTTATACACTTCAAACTGGTCTATGTAATGCTTGATCCAACCGTATCCCAGTATTTTTGATAGAAGAGGGCTAGTAACCCATCCGGACCTAAGGACTTCATTGGAGCCATATCAAACACCGTCTGACAAATATCCTTCACTGTAAAAGGCAAATCCAGAAAATTAAAGTCTGCTACAAAAGGCAATGCTGTAACAAATTCAACACTTCCTCTAGCTCCCCGGATGGCAACTCAATTGTTGTAAATCAACCTGAAAAGTAATTAGTATCTACATTTTTAACCTACTAGTTTCACTCGCACCAAACCTCTCTATCGTCAAATAGTCCATCTATCACATTCCTCGTTTTTCTAGTCGAAGCCTTCCTATGAAAGTACGTAGTATTTCGGTCCCCACCCTCAAAGCTACTCAACTCTCGAACGTTGTTTCCAGTAATCCTCTTCCTTCGCTAATAACTTGTCAAGACAAGACTCAAGCCTCCGAATAACTTCCCAAGAGCTCGGTTGTAATGAAGCTGATGCCTGATGCAACTACTTCTGAATCTTAATACCATCCCTCAAAACCTTCATATCCTTACATTCCATCTACCTAAATTATAGCGACAATTTGAGATAGCAACGACAACTCGACACACAACTCTTTCACCAAAAAAGTTTACCCAACCATGATTAATCAAAGCACGAAACTTCTTCTGATCGGCCCAACAAGCTTCGAAATGAAATCTTCTTCTGCTATGCACATCACACACAGGAAACTGATCAGAAGCAGATAGAACCTCCAACATAATTGCCATGTGATCTCAACCCTAGAAGTCAAGATGATGCACCAAAGAATTCGGAAACAACTAGTGCCAACTAAGACTCTAAAAGCCTCGGTATAACCTCTCATGAACCAAGAAATTCCCATCCCGTCGATTACTCCAAGTGAACCTCGAACGTGGGCATCTCTAAATTCCTCCAGCTCATAAAAATCAGTAGCATCTCTAAATTCCTCAATCATCCACCGTTGAAGTGGGATTCCTCCTTGTTTCTTATCTGAGTTGAGAATTGAAATCCCCAAAACACAGCCAAGGAAAATCATACATCCTTTACAGTCTTCACATCAAAGTCCAGGCATGTCCACACTGCTCCAGCTTCGGACTTCTATAAAATCATGTCATGTGCCACATCGTAGAGTTTTGAGACTCAATTTTAACATCTACTTGAAATCGTGAGAAAGACAACAAATCAACACAAATTCTGCCTGACCAAAATAGGCACATACCTCCACTTCGCCTAACAAATTCCACTACTAACTTTATTCTAATCCTCTCTATTGCTTGTGAACCCAATTTTGTTTCCATCAAGAACAACACTTCCGAATCCAATCCCCGCTTCAAATTTTACAGGGCACGGACCACTCAATGACTGCCTAGCCCCTAAGCATTCCATGCTAGAGACCTCATTACGTCCGGTAGACCGGTGATGACTTGGCCGCTGATATCTGAGTGTTGATCTCAACACCCTCAGTTGAAAAATTCATCTCCTTCTCTTCAATGCACACATCATCACCTGTAGCACATTCTGACCTGGTACCTATGTCTCCAGTAACTTGGCGCTTCACCTCCCTTGAACTTGCCGTCAAATTCGCCTTCAAACCCACCACATCCCGCTTCTTCTTCTCACCAACCGTTTCTAGCGTGAAAATAATAAATATGTGTTTAAAGTAACCTTGGGGTGGGGGGAGGGGGGGTGTAAATAGGTTTTATTCGATTAATTACCAACTTTTTGACTTAATCAATTTCAACAACTATGCTATAAACTAGCTGTAAGATCTTTGATCTTTGTTGGCTTGATTCCATTGCAAAACTCTTTTTATTTGTAATGGTTATTTACTTAGGTGGTTCTTAGTGGAAAGAAGCTTCACAGAAGAAAGTAACTTCTCATGCAAATATCGTCTTCTAGAAGAAAAACGCGTACTTGGATGCTAAGGTATCAAGATACTTCTTCCTCTTGCAAGGCATAAGCGCACACATACACAATTCATACATGTGTGTCCCTGCATCGTTGTGCAAAAATTTGGTATAACACATTCACACTCATTTAAGTATGCACATGCATTATTCTTATATTGACAAACATTGTAGAATTGCATGTTTTATGACTATCGCTTGGATATGGCATGCTTGTGTGACATTGTGTTTATTTGTTTGAGGTTCTTGTATTTTGGAATTGAACATGATCTCATATGATTCTTTATTGAGTCCCGGTCATTTCGATTACTCATTCATTAGGTTTCGAGTCCAAACGATGTAGCTACGATACTTTTCGTTCTTATTCGTTGAGTTATTTTCGCTATCGTATTGCGAGATGAATTCTTAACCTTTTATCAAAGTTTCATAGTCTTCGATGTGCGTAAGGGAGTCACGATTTGTAATCCGAAGATAGATTCAAAATCAGAGTTCGAAGACCTAGATACGGCTGAAGAACGCGAGCAGAGAGCGAGAGGAGCAATATTGGCCAACGGCATGTTGGCCAACCTTGGTGAGCCACGTGTGGACCATGTGTGGCATACGGCCAAGGAGGGCCTCTGCCCATGTGTGCCACACACGCCCCACACGTGGAGTGATATGGCATGCTCTGATTGGCTCATTTTTCCCTCTCTTGATTTCTTTTAAATGTTCTCCATTCCTTCCCATTTCATTCTAAGAAGAAAATTTGAAAAAGAGAAGTACATAATTTTTCTCTCCAGCTTTCCCAACTTTCAAACACCATAACTTTCTCATTCGGACTCTAAATTGAGTGATTCAAGTTGGAGAATATTTGTATTCAAGTCTCCTACCTTCTACAAAAAGGTTTGTAGCTGTTTAATCACATTTTATGGTAGCTCTTCACTCAAAACCGAAACTGCACAAAATTCTTAAGTATTGAACTAAACTTTATGATTTTTTTTTTTTTTTATCTTTAATTACCTAGGGTTTTCTTCTTCTATATGTATATGTATGTATGGTGAATGCTACTAAGAAAGATAGCTTCATAATTAAAGCTACAAATGTGAACTAGTTTTTCATTATTTTAGTTTTTCATATGATTGAGAGTTGTATTGTGCTTAGCTTGATATCTAGAGTTATTTGTGACTTGATTGATTCATTTTATGATTAATAACCTTAGCATGTGCTTGAATCCTTTAATTGAACATATTTAGGATTAGCACATTTGATTTTGTGTTTAGAGCTTTCTAGGATTTAATTGATCATTTAATTATATCTTTGTTCTAAATACTTGCTAGAATATTCATTGATCATATCTTGTGATTATAGCATTTTTGTTGTTTATGTTCTAAGGTCTTGAATATATGCTTAATGAACATGCTTTGTTTTCAAGCTTTAGTAACATGAATAGAATCTAGGATTTGGCATGTTTTAGGTGTTTTGCATGCTCTAGATTTTTTGTTCATGTTTAAGGTCTAGACAACCTTGTTTTGTGTACTTTGTTGCCTATGTCTAGATCTTCATGGAGTGTACCTTATCCATACATTTCATATGCACATACATCATTTTGTATGGTGTCATGTTTTGGATCATAAACTAGAAGAATATACAATTGTGTGCTCATTGATTATTTCTAGTTTCCATAGGATGTATTGATCATATATTCTATATTGCATGTGTTTGCATCATTTGCATCACTTAGATCATTTGCCTTGCAAAAGGTGGAAGTCTTATCTTGGAGTGAGTGAAGCTTCAATTTAAGCAAGAAGACTTGGCTAGGAAAATGTTCCAGATAGCCAATCAAAAGTCTTAGCTAAGAGTTTGGTACTCCGGATGGTTGAACTATGGAAGCTTAACTAGGATCTTTGTAATCTAAATTGCTAAATAAGGAAATCTTCCCAGAGGCTTGAGAGCCTTGGATAGGAAGGACACACCTTAGATAGGAAGTAGGTTAAGTGGTTCACTAACCCGAGAGTAGACTAGGAGTTAATAGCTTAGGGTGGACATCATGTGTTGATAACCTTGAGTGTGTAAGTCCTTTTCGTCATAGTGGATTGCTTGCCGGTGGTTGTGGATTCAACCCGTGGATGTTTCCTCTTCAAAGGTTTACCACGTAAAAATCAATGTGTCAAATGTCTCTATCTTTATCTCTTTATATTTATATGTATGATCAATATAACTTATTTAAGATCTTCATTTCCTCACATCCTTGTAAACAAGTTATTGATAAAGAAAGAGATGCACACATTTTTTGTTGAATCAACATTTGTTTCTTATATCTTGTAAGTGTTTGAACATTGTATCTTGTGATTCTATATCAAGTTGTAAAGTTTTACTTCAATATTCAAAGTACAACTTGTGGAATTTGATCTTCATTGAATATACTTGTATATGAGATACATTGTTTCTTGGTATATGTTTTGTAGACTATGGGTGGTGAATTGAGCTTACTTGTGCTAATTGTTTTTTCATAACAATCTTGTTAAAGGATAATTTGTATGCTCACCAAGGTTTTGATATAAGTCATGAAAGAGTTTTCAAATCCCCCCCCCCCCAGGTTGTTTAGTATAACATTATAGGCATTTTCACTAACAATCAAACAAACAACAATAAATGAGCATAAAACAATAAAAACACCAGGATTGATTTACGTGAGAAACCCTCCAACTGGGAAAAACTCATGGGCTATCCATCTAGCCACACATGGTTCTCAAATCCACTATATATAATGATGTTTACAAACTAGGTTAACCTCTAGTCACACCATTACTGATCACTAACCCATCACTACTACCCGCAAGCCTTTTATAGTGGTTCTAGACCAATTACTTGTGCACTAATCCCCTTAGTCACAAGGCTTAACACTCAATGAAGAGAAAAGAATCTATGTGAATATATAACAATATCCAAAATATAATTAATGTTAGGCTACACTAAATACTTATCTAGAGATTCAATAATGGCAAGTTGAACAATCCTATATATCAATATCTAAATGCAAAGCATGGAGATTTAGCTAAAAGGGCAATATAGACCTAGATGCAAGCTATCAACAAATAATACATCTCAACCAACCAACAAAGACTCAAGCATGTTAAAATCAACATCAAGTAAAGAGTCAAGCATTTAATCACAAAATAAATGCTAATCCTAGTCAAACATAACCCTAGAACCTATCATATACTGAAGAAGACGTATGATATCTTTAATAATCACACATAAACTTCAGTTTCTGAATTAATCATATTCACCACCCCTAAGGCATCCGACTCGACAACCAAAGGTTCAAAACCACAGTCTTTCGCAAAGATCATTCATCTCAGCATTGCCATAGCTTCCGCAACTAGAGCCCACCTCAATTCTTTAGGTGTTGGAAGCTATAACTGTTCCCAAATTGTCACAAATCACCATACCTAACCCCACACTCTTCTTCTGCACATCGATGGCAGCATCTATGTTAAGTTTACAAGTACCATTCTCCGACGGATGCCAATTTATCTCATTCTGCCTCGCTAGTCCTCTTTGATTATATGTATCAAAGTTAGCCTCCAAAAACTCTACCGGAAAAGCCTCTTACCAAGACGCCACTGTCTCCATTCTATGCTGCCCACCACCATGAACCAACGGGTTCCTCAAGAACCACACACGCTAAAGGATAACATATAATAACTCCAACTACTTCTTACCCAAAATTCGAGTACAAGAAGAGAAGAAATCCTAGAAACACACATAACTCTCATAACTAACCCCTTACAAAATACTATACCTAATCCGTAACTCCTTCAATCTTGAGCATACACACAAAGCATGGACAATGGTTTCGTAAAGGCTGCAGAAGACTGGACACAAACTACTTGCCTGAACTTTTCTTCTCACAAGATTGACTTGTGTTAGAAGCCAATCATAGAAGGAATTCCACTAATATTTTAATTTTTGTAGGAAGGTTCAGGCCCCATAATTGTTTCCAACAAAAACCTGTCTTTCCTAACCCAGAAGTAGACTCAAAAGTGTCCAAAGTGTCTAGAGACATACCCACTTTATACCTACTCTTCACAGTGCAATTCCCAACCATTGTGAAATACCAACCTAAAGAATCATCCCATCGTTCATGCCCATGAGGTGAAGACCGAGCGAAGACCAAAAACCAAAAGAGATAGAGGTAAATGCCACCATAGACTCTGGCAATACAAACCAAAGCATGTCTATGCAAACGGCACAACTCACTGAGAACATGCCTCGTGTACTTGCCTCTGATCCTATGACAATTCCACTAAATGACACTTATCATCAGAGACCGTCAAAGGAGCCCGAGATCTGGACTTATATGAAGCCAGCTTACGCTCAACCATTAAGGACCTCTGAGAGGCATCCGTATCATCTAACTCTTCCTCCTTAGCCTAAGCAATCCAGGAGGAATCCGTAATAAGGCGAAGCTCAGCCTGAGAATCTGAAATCAGAAGCTTTGAACCCTGAAGCTGCACACCGGGATCTATATCCAACAAAAAGGAACGAGAAGAACCTGATCCACCCCAAAAACTCTCTAGGTAACATGATCAACCGGAACCAAATGCTCAATTGCCTTAACATCTGGCTTATCAACTGAAACTCGGTGAGCTTTAACTTCTAGACGAGCCGAAGGACCTAAATCGACACAATAGAAGAAGCCAAAGACTGAACAAGAGAAGCCACCGGAGGAACCCGAATAACACTCCTCGAATCCTGCAAATCCACCCCAGTCAAAATAATGGAATCCACCACAGAAGTAACAACTGAAGAGTTGGGAACCGAAGTAAAGTTAGC
Organism: Acer campestre; assembly: GCA_954870605.1. Classification (NCBI taxonomy): domain Eukaryota; kingdom Viridiplantae; phylum Streptophyta; class Magnoliopsida; order Sapindales; family Sapindaceae; genus Acer; species Acer campestre. Next base: position 37,862,001 of record OX940803.1, read on the forward strand.
TCCCACTACGGAGGAAACCACCACAACCTCAAAAACCGAAACATCACAACCCTTCATTATAAAAGTCAAATCCATCCAAATCTTCAACAGTTGGGCAAGATTTGTTATTGACATTTATGTTCATAAATCTAATTTTAAAACCCATCAAATTCCACACTTAACCAAAATATGAATTGAATACACAAATTTGAATTGAAGACACCCAAACTTTTAAAATCTTTTAAATTCCAACCAATTCTAGATTGCATATACCCCCATTAATTAGCAATTAATTTATATTTCCTTAAAAAAAATTAAAAATATATTTGAAATTAGTTTTTAAGAGAGAACTAGTGTATCAACCGCAACTGTGTGATGCCCAGGCTTTGTTAAAAATATTTATAAAAAACTTCGTTAATGCACAAACCCATGTATAATCGAAATGGTGTTTACACCTATATCCATAACTTTATCACAACAAATGTAAAATGAATGTGTTTGCTATTTGCTTTTTTACTATAACAATTATATGAGAAAATAATAAATAAATAAATAAAAGAATTGAAAATGAATGTGGGTACACTAAAAAATATTATTTCTAAATATTCATGTTTTTCCTTAAAAAAAAAAAAAAAAAAAAAAAAAAAAAAAAAAAAAAATTGTTGACAATATCTATTAATTCGAGACCAGGTATTTTTTTTTTTTTTTTGAAAACTTTCGTTATTGATAGGATTCAAGCCGCTGACTAGCTCGTCCATCCACCTTTTTCCTTAATTAAAGATGAAAATTGTTTTCAACAAATTAAATTTGACTAAAGGTATTTTAACATGGTGCAATTCATCTCATGATTTGGTCAAAAATTAAAGTAGCAGCATTAAAATTGAAAGAGAAAGAAAGTAAGCAATAACATTTTATATAAATGGAAGATAACTGTAGACAAAAAAGATTAATAATAAAATTAATAATCAAACAAATTAAACTTAAAGTAATGTTTAGGTTGAACACATATTTCGTTCTCTATATTGCTGTGTTGAGAACATAAAGAATCGTTAGATTTAATTACCATCAATCTATCTTTGAGTTTTAAATATTTTCTTTCTTTCTTTTTTCATTAAGAGTCAAAACTCCTGCAAATTACATGATCAAAATTAATAATTTAAATTAAAAAAAAAATAGTTTAACATAAGAACAAAATGCTGATATTGTCCACGGAACAATTCTGGTGAGTACAAACTAATAGCGGTCTACACGTTCATGCCACAATCGTTGCAATTCTTTACTCTAGACAATTATGAAACGACAATTAACAATTCATGAAACAGATACCTTGTCGAACAGCAAATATAGGCAGATTTCCATTGAATGGAACATATTTTCAAGTTAATGAGGTGAGAATTTATTCAACAATATCTCTAACTGTTATTGCTTTAAAACCATTAGCAGTTTAGATAATGCTTTGCTTATTTATAATCATCATGCAGGTATTCGCTGACCACGAAACCAGTCATCAGCCCATTTGTGTTCCTAGGAGTATGATAGCTCAACTACTGACACAAACTGCATACTTTGGAACCTCAGCAACATCGATATTTAGAGGTAAATAGTCGCTCGTGTGCAACGAGTTTTGCATTTCTAAGGGTTACAAATGGTCGGCTCAAATAATGGATTGTTTTATACGTCACAGGTTTAGACTTGGTGGAGATTCAGAGATGCTTTTGGACCGGTATGAATACTTGTTTTAAATGCCTTATTCTGCCTGTTATTTAGTTCATATGCATCCCATCCACATAATGTCAATCAAATTCAATTAAAATCAATCAAATTCAATTAAAATTTTGATTATGCAGGATTTATGTGTGAGAGGATTCGAAAGAAAAAACGGGGCTCCTAGACCCCTTTCGAGAAGATTACATACTCCCCCAAGCAAGATGGGAAAGGCATATGATCAATGGAATGATGAATAGGAGATAATACAGTGAAGCGAACCAAGCCAAAGCATGGCTTCAGTTTTTGTAAAATCATAGGCAACTTATCTGAATCTATGAAAAAAAAGAAAAGTAGATGCACATATGTAGTAGTGGATTTTCATAAGAGATCCAAGAGGGTAGTTTCTATTTGTTTTAGTTTCTCAGTTTATGAGGTGTGAATTTTCAACTTGTTTTGTATTGATAAAAGTTCAAATTAGTATTGAAACAGATTTGAGAAGTGATATGCAAGTCTTTTGTTAGGGGAGGAGGAGGAGGGGGTGCAATTAAACAAGAGAAATGTATTCATTTGAATGAGTTTCATCAAAAAGTTCCTCATCTTTTCGTTTAAAAATCAATCTCACTCCATACTTTCTTAGGTAATCCTTACATTGCTCCACTTTCGTTTTCTCACTTTTCAAGCATAAACAAACAAATATTATCTTGTTATTTTTCCTTGCTTTCCTTCTTTCAATTTAGTCTTTCAAAATTTATAAAAATAGATACGATTTCATCAAGGTTCTTACCGAATTAAAATAGGTATACCTCACTTGATAACTACTCATATATATATATATATAGAAGAAGTTTTGACAAGTGTATACACTTTGAGTCAAAGTATATAAATCTATAAATCTAATAGTCCATATTCTTCGTCCTGACATAAAATATATTAGTTCCTTGTATGTGGATCATTGGATTTAAAAGAGAAATGTATAAAATTCTGTTTCTGTTGACTTTGATATATTCATTTGAATGAGTTTCATCAAAAAGTTCCCTCATTTCGTTTAAAAATCAATCTCACTCCATAGTCCATACTTTCTTAGATAATGATGGTAATCCTTACATTGCTCCACTTTCGTTTTCTCACTTTTCAAGCATAAACAAACAAATATTATCTTATTATTTTTCCTTGCTTTCCTTTCAATATATTCTTTCAAAATACATAAAAATATAAGCGATTTCATAGATTTTTACCGAATTAAAATAGGGTATACTTATTTTAATAGAGAGGTTTTGACAAGTGCATATAATTTGAGTAAAAGTATATAAATCTAATAGTCCACATTCTTCGTCCTGATATAAAATATATCAATTCCTTACATGCGGGTCATTGGATTTAAAAGATGCTTTGACAACCAATGGCCTACATGCAAGGAACTGATTTATATCAGTTCAAATTAACAATAGAAAAACTATATATATATATATATATATATTAAATATTACACTACTTCGGAATGGGTGAGGGGATATGACTCGAATCTACAACTTAACTAACTTTATCTCATATTTCTTTCAATATTAATGTAAATGTAGGGGCATAGCCAGAAAATTTTCTCAGACATGACTAAATAATTTTTCTTCGATCAAAAGTTTATCTAAATAATAAAAATATATATATAAATGTTAATGAATTTTTTTAAAAAAAAAAATCGCGTTTCAAAAGTTCAATGAAATTTTATTGTAAAATAATTTGAATTTTTTTGGAGCACTGAAACTATTTTTTTCGATTTTGTTGAACATGGAGCATCACAAAAAAATCAAATTTTATTTACAAATAGATTTCATTTCATTACAAAAATTAAAATAAAAGAGAATTTTCAAGTGCAAACCATTTTTGTCCAAACCATCGACACCATCATGAAATATAGAAATATATTGAATAAATTATAGAAAAAAAAATTTAAAATTTTTGGAGTTTAGGGACTATTTAATCTAAATTTTTAAAGCCAAACCATTGAAAAATGAGAAATTGAAAAAATTGAGAAAAAAAAAATGAAACATTACCATATTGAATGAGCTCCCTTTACCACCGAGGCACATTGAGATGTGGTAAATTGGTAAATATTATATATGTGATTTTTAAACATTCATTTCTCCCATTTTTATCTAATAATAAGATAATTTTAAATTTATTTAATATATATATATATGTGAGTAATTGTTTCAATGAGGATTTTTTACGATGCACACTTTAAACACTTTTGATGAAATTGTATGTAATCAAATGTTTTTCGATAAGATTTTTTGTATGCATCATAAGAAAATTAAAATACACATTTGGTAAAAAATTAGAAATTTTTTGGATTTGAGAACTATTTTTTCTTATATTTTCCTATTTTAAAATGTTTTATCCTTAAAAAAATCAGAAAAAATTAGTTCTTGAACCTGAAATTTCTTAAATGTATTTCAATGTTTTTATCATCCATACAAAAAGTCAAATCAAAATTCAATATATTCCATGTAATTTCATCAAAAGTGTTTAAAGTATGTATTGTAAAAACTTTTCATTGGAAAATTACTCATATATATATATGTCATTAATATTAAATATTACTCACTTTTATTACTAAATCAAATAAATGTTGGTGTCAAAATAAGTCTAAATTCATAAATGTTTTGAAGGAAAATCATGTACAAAGTAAGGGGTTGTCCGGTGGTAGGTTTTTTGACTGTTTTTGTTTTTGTTTTTCAAAAACAATTTCAAATTCGCGTTCGTTAACCGTTTTTCATTTTATTTTCAAAAAAAAAAAAAAGCAAAAACGAAAAACAAAACCAGTGTTAAAATTAAAAAACAAGTTAAACATGTTTTCCATGTTTTTCATTTTGATTTTCACTTTTTTTTTTTTTTAAACATCACAAGTAAATTTTTTTTTATTCTTCTTCATCTACGACTCCTTCTCTTTCTTTTCTTCTCCTCCTTATTCTTCTTCCCTTCTTCTTCTCCAGCGTCCTCTTCTTCTTCTTTTTCTTCTTTTTCTCTTCCACTTATTCTTCTTCTTCTCCTCCTCCACTTATTCTTCTCTTCTCTAGGAAGCAGATTTGCTTAGATTTGGAGGAGCAGATCTACTCCTCTGATCTGCTCCTCTTGATTTTTTTAATATTTTTTTTTATAAGATTTTAACTGTAATTTATATTTGATGAAAAAAATATATTTATTTAATAAAAATTAATATAATAAAAATAATTTGTAATAAAAAATGTAAAATTTTAATGTAAATAGATGTTTATATCTAGGAGAGTCATTAATGCACAAAATATCTCCTCTAATGCGTGAATTTCTCAAGATCATCCCCTTCCTCAAAAATTGGCAACATTATGAAATATGAACACAAGTCCATTGCAGTAGCAATAGACATGACATTGTTGGGGATAATCCTCTATAAACCGATGAACACGGAAACACCGTGCCTAATATACGCTCATAACTCATAGCAAATAATAACGTCAATAAGCAGAAAAATAGATGAGAGAGAATAAAACAATCGCAACACAAGATATACGTGGAAAACTCAAAACGGGTAAAAAACCACGGGCCGTCAGGATGATAGAGAAAGTTCCACTATATGATAAATTGTTACAACCATATACTCCAGGATTCTCTCTCACACCTAACCCAAACTCCACTCACAAGATCCTCACCAAGAACCCCACAATATCCCCTAGGTCTCCCCTAAATATCACCCACGGATCTCTAACTTGATCCACCGATATTCCCTTGGATCCCTCCCCAGATATTCCCTTGGGTCTCCCTGGATCTCACCACACTCTCTCTGATGTTACATGGTGTTCTTTTTGCTCACAGCCTTAAATCTAATAACATAAATATTAAGACTATTTATACTAGTTACAGGGAGTTTAAGATAAAAGGAAATCCTACTCCTAAATGTACAAGACTTACTTGTTCTACATAAATACTATTTCCTTTTATGAAAAGTCTTCTTATAGGGAGTAAATCATTTTCCTTCAAGCACAAGAACTTTCAGAAGAATATCTTTTCCAATTCTGCGCAATATTACTGATCTCAGCAATACATTGTCTCTGCCGTATAGGTTACGGTGTGCACCCCGCTTCCAACACCACGAAACAATTTTTGCTCATGACCGCTCCATGTGCCGCGGCTCAGGCACGTGCCTACGCCATGGTCCTACGCTGTGCCTGATCCTCTGGACTTTACCGCCCCATGTGCCGCTGCCTATGCCGCGGTCCTGCGCAGCGGTACCTGCCAGATTACGCTTCTTCAGTTCTTTTTCAATCTTCAATCTCCCTTAAACACCACCATTCAACTTCCAAACTTATCCCACGTCTCCAGGAAGCTCCACATCAGTTAAGTCTTGTTTGATTCACATTTAGTTCATTTGAGAATACGAGCCAAATCTAACAATTCTCCCCTTTGGCTAGAATTCTCAAAACTTGTCCACAGCCACAATTCTCATCACCGAGAATTAACATACCCCACCACAAGGTATAACCACTTAGGAACAAACCATCCTAAGATTTTCCTTCAACACTTTTTTTTTTTTGTGTTCGTTGTTCCAGCACCATGTCGAAATATCATGCTGAAAATTGTAGTGCAACTCCTCAAGTCAGATTTCCAGGGAGTTCATCAACCATCGACATCTTTGTCCACCACACACCTTGCATCACTTTCTGGCCAATGCCTTGTGCACAATTATGGACCACTAGCAGCAACATATCCTCTTCCATGGCTAGTGGGGAAAACTGCCAAAAGGATAAACATGTCCTTACATCATCCAACCCTGTGAAAGATCTTCTGTCCTTGCATCACATACCTGGTGAAAGACTGTTACTAGAAACTGGGAGTGCTTTGCCGGATAAGCCCCACACCATACCACAGAGAGTTTTTTTTTTTTTTTTTTTTAGTAGTCAGGGGTTTTTTTTTTTTTTAATAGTCAATCAGCTCCTTGTGTAACCCAGATTGAATCTCCATGACTTGTACCTGTCACCATAAGCCAAAATTTCTCCTCCATCAATATTCTTCTTTTCATCAAACCCTAACAAGTTTGTAACCGCCTTCAAGACGCATCTTCTTTGCTAAACCATACTAGGCAACCATGATCATCATTATCCCAGTGCCACCAAGTCATCCATACAATCTCCCGTAAAGACTTGTCACCGCAATCGCCAAACCATATGGCTCTGATACCAATTGTTGGGGATAATCCTCTATAAACCGATGAACGCGGAAACACCGTGCCTAATATACGCTCATAACTCATAGCAAATAATAACGTCAATAAGCAGAAAAATAAATGAGAGAGAATAAAACAATCACAACACAAGATATACGTGGAAAACCCAAAACGGGTAAAAAACCACGGGCCGTCAGGACGACAGAGAAAGTTTCACTATATGATAAATTGTTACAACCATATACTCCAGAATTCTCTCTCACACCTAACCCAAACTCCACTCACAAGATCCTCATCAAGAACCCCACAATATCCCCTAGGTCTCCCATAAATATCACCCACGGATCTCTAACTTGATCCACCGATATTCCCTTGGATCTCTCCCCGGATATTCCCTTGGGTCTCCCCGGATCTCACCACACTCTCTCTGATGTTACATGGTGTTCTTTTTGCTCACAGCCTTAAATCTAATAACATAAATATTAAGACTATTTATACTAGTTACAAGGAGTTTAAGATAAAAGGAAATTCTACTCCTAAACGTACAAGACTTACTTGTTCCACATAAATATTTCCTTTTATGACAAGTCTTCTTGTAGGGAGTAAATCATTTTCCTTCAAGCACAAGAACTTCCAGAAGAATATATTTTCCTATTCTGCGCAATATTACTGATCTCAGCAATACATTGTCTCCGTCGTATAGGTTACGGTGTGCACCCCGCTTCCAACACCACGAAACAATTTTTGCTCATGACCGCTCCATGTGCCGCGGCTCAGGCACGTGCCTACACCACGGTTCTACGCTGTGCCTGATCCTCTGGACTTTACCGCCCCATGTGCCGCTGCCTATGCCGCGGTCCTGCGCAGCGGTACCTGCCAGATTACGCTTCTTCAGTTCTTTTTCAATCTTCAATCTCCCTTAAACACCACCATTCAACTTCCAAACTTATCCCACGTCTCCAGGAAGCTCCACATCAGTTGAGTCTTGTTTGGTTCACATTTAGTTCATTTAAGAATACGAGCCAAATCTAACAGACATTAGTTTCGGTTTGGTCCGGTTCTCAGTTCAAAATCGGTGGTTTCGGTTTCGATCCGATTCCTTAAAAAAAGTTTAAAATATATTTGAAATTAGTTTTAAAAGAGAACTAGTGTATCAACCGTGGGATATCCAAGCTTTGTTAAAAATATTTATAAAAAACTTCGCTAATGCACAAACCCATGTATAAGTCGGTATAATCGAAATGGTGTTTACACCTATATCCATAACTTTTATCACAACAAATGTAAAATGAATGTGTTTGCTATTTGCTTTTTTACTATAACAATTGTATGAGAAAATAATAAATAAATAAATAAAAGAATCGAAAAAATATTATTTCTAAATATTCATGTTTTTCCTTAATTTTTTTTTTTTTTTTTTTGTTGTTGACAATATCTATTAATTCGGGACCAGGTATTTCTTTTTTTGTTGAAAACTTTCGTTATTGGTAAGATTCAAGCCACTAGCATGGAAGTCATTTACCCTAACCCTAAACTCGTCTATCCACCAGCTAAAGCTACATCCACCTTTTTCTTTAATTAAAGATGAAAATTGTTTTCAAAAAATTAAATTTGACTAAAGGTATTTTAACATGGTGCAATTCATCTCATGATTTGGTCAAAAACTAAAGTAGCAACATTAAAATTGAAAGAGAAAGAAAGTAAGCAATAACATTTTATATAAATTGAAGATAAGTGTAGACAAAAAAGATTAAGGGTACATTGAAATTATAAAATTAATAATCAAACAAATTAAACTTAAAGTAACGTTTAGGTTCAACACATATTTCGTTCTCTATATTGCTGTGTTGAGAACATAAAGAATCGTTAGATTTAATTACCATAAATCTATCTTTGAGCTTTAAATGTTTTCTTTCTTTCTTTTTTCATTAAAAGTCAAAACTCCTGCAAATTACATGATCAAAATTAATAATTTAAATATAAAAAATTCATAACATAAAGTAATTTGTATATATATGTACAATTTTTCTATTGTTAGTTCATTCTGATATAAAATATATCAGAACGAAAAATGTGGACCATTAAATTTACATACTTTGATTCAAAATATATGCACTTGTCAAAACTTCTTTATAATCTATGGTCTATATTATTCGTCCTGATATATTTTATATCATGACGAATTTATAGTAGAAAATATATATATATATGTGGAAAACCAACTAAACACGCGCACAAAGAAAGAGATGGAGGAAATTACATGTATTGCCAACTTAATTAAGACTAAAATCTTGCCACAAGTCCTGCAATAGAAGTTATATTATCATGAGAGAAATGATAAAAAGACATATAAAAGATACTTTAGTTTAAACCCCATAAAATTGATTATTAAAAAAAATGTTAAATGAAGAACAAAAATTATAGAATTATATACCTATATGTGTGAGTGGAATAGTCAATGCATAAAACATATAAATATATTTTTTTTTTTTCTTCTATAAAACATATAAATATGAAGTCAAGATTATTGAAAAAAAAAAATGGGATTTTATTTTCATCTATAAATAGGAAATGAAAAACCAAGAGACAGAGATGGAGATAAAGATGAATAAGTTAGAATGAATGCAAGGAATTCTAAAAGGTTACGGTGAAATCAAAACATATAAATTAATTTTTTTTTTTTTTTTTAAATGAAGAATAAAAATTATAGAATGATATACCTATATGTGAAGAGTACAAAAGTGATTCAATGGATGCAAAATTATTGTGGTGGAACAAAACCACAGCAATTGCATTAAAAGTTAACCTTTATTTTTTTATTTTTTTTTTTTTTATTATTTTTTTTTTTAATGTCAACCTTTCATTTTAACCAAGGGAGGAAGATGAAATTTGGCACAATTAATTAAATAAATGCAAAATTAGTATGATGAAACAAAATCACATAAATTAAGTGAAAGTTAACATTTCTCATTTTTTTAAAATTTTTTTATTTTAATGTTAACCTTTCATTTTAATCAAGAGAGAGATAAAGATGAAATTTGTAACTGTGGTTTTTGCGTTTGGCTAATTGGCACAGATACCCCCTGAACTCTTCAAAAAGTTGCACTGTGCCCCCTAAACTTTTTTTTTCGGCACTAAACCCCCTAAACTCTCACAAATTTGCAATCGCTGAAGGAATCTACCCCCTGGTGAGGGGGTAAATTCCTTCAGCGATTGCCAAATTACAAGAGTTCAGGGGGTTTAATGGCGAAAAAAAAAGTTCAGGGGGTAAGGTGCAAATTCGGGTATAGTTCAGGGGGTATCCGTGCCAATTAGCCTTTGCGTTTTTGGGAGCTGGTGTGTTTCTGTTGTTTGCTTACTGTTTTTTTCTGGTTTTGTTTTGTCTGTAGGGGCGTGTAAAATAGCTTCGTTTGGGCTCGTTGTTGGTGTGGTGATGGTGGGCTTTGTGATTTTGGGCTTATTGTTGTTCTGTTTTTGTTTCATTTGGGCCTTTGTGTCTTGTTGCCCATCAGGGGCTATGGCCTTGCTTGGGCTTTTCAAAAAAATTCTGTTGTTAGAAAAAAGGGCAAATTGCACTGAACCCCTTGAGGTTTTGACAAGTTACACTTAGATGGAAACGTTTTGTTATTATACACTAACACCCCCAAAACTTAAATTTGACTTTTAAAATGCCTAAAATGCCCCTATTTATATTATTTTATACTTTATTTTTTTACCTTTTAACCAAAAACTTTATAAACTTTAATAAAATAAAAAAATTAAATAAAATATATGATTCATTAAATAAATAAATAGTTTTAAAAAATTAAATAAATAAATAGTTTTAAAATAAATAAATTAATAAATACTTTAAAAAATTAAAAAAATAAATAGTTTTAAAAAATCAAATAAATAAATAAAGGGTTTAAAAAACAAATAAATAAATGAAAAAAATTAAAAACATTAATTTTTTTTTAAAAGATATCCATTAATAGAGACAAAAAAAGTTCTAAATATCCAAACTTTTACGGTAAGGATGATGGTGAGAGAAGTTTCAAGATTCCCAACACTGAGAGTCTTCTTGCCTTCTTCAACCACTTCATTTAGTGTTGGGAACCTTGAACCTTCTCTCACCATCATCCTTACCGTAAAAGTTTGGATATTTAGAGTTTTTTTTTTTTTTTTTGTCCTTATTAATGGATATCCTTAAAAAAAAATTAATGTTTTCAATTTTTTCATTTATTTATTTATTTAAAATATATATTTATTTGATTTCTAAAAACTATTTATTTTTATTTTTTTAAAAAACTATTTATTTAATTAATTTTTTAAAAATATTTATTTATTTAATGAATCATATCTTTTATTTAATTTTTTTATTTTATTAAAGTTTATAAAGTTTTTAGTTAAAAGGTAAAAAAAATAAAGTATAAAATAATATAACTAGGGGCATTTTAGGCATTTTAAAATTCAAATTTAAGTTTTGGGAGTGTTAGTGTATAATAACAAAATTTTTCCATCTAAGTGTAACTTGTCCAAACCTTAAGGGGTTCAATGCAATTTGCCCTAGAAAAAATATTAATTCAATGAATGCAAATTTATTATGGTGGAACAAAACCACATAAATTTCATTACAAATAAAAATTTCATTTAAACCAAGAGAGAGAAGAAGATAGATGAAAATGAAATGATATGATTATTATTATTATTTAAATATAATATTATATGATTATTATAAGTTATTACACATGGCCATTTATGATGATTTCATAATATTATATCTTATTATTATATATTGTAACCAAAAAAATCTATAGAAAACCAACTAAACACTCATGCATAAAGAAAGAGAGGAATAATTACCTGTACTGCAAACGGGTAAAATATTGTCTTAAGTCCTACAATATAAGTCATATTATTATGAGAGAAATGATAAAAGACAAAAATCTAACAGATAATTCACTTTCAACATATAAGATATGAAAAACAAATATAATAGATATTTTTCTTTAAACCCCGTAAAATTGAATATTTAAAAAAAATTGTTAAATGAAGAAGAAAAAGTATAAAATGATATATAAAGAAAACTGTTATATGTGAGTGGATATATGCAGAAACATATAAATATGAAGGCAAACATGAGTTTGATTTGATTTTCACTTATAAATAGGAAATGAATAGTCTAGAGATATAGAGAGAAGTATGAAATGGTCTAGAATGAATGCAAGGAAGGCCAAAAGGTTAGGGTGGAATCAAACGACAAAAATTACATTAAAAATAATCTTATTCATTTCATCTTAAAAAATGGAAAGGTTACATTGCAATTAATCAAAACACATAAATTACATTAAATAAATCTTATACATTTCATCTTAAAAATAGAAAGGTTACATTGAATTTAATTTTATTAAATATAAGCATTTTCATTTTAATAAATGAAATTGTTACATTAAAATTAATCTTTATTTTGAGCAAAAGCACATAAATTTCATTTGAAATAATATTATTAAATTGGGAAAAGCAAAAGTTAAATACAAACTTGAAACTAAATCTCAAAAATTAAATTGAAATTACAATATAATGATTAAATATATTATATATTTCATAATATAATATCTTATTATTTTATTTCATGAAAAGTTGTTAAAACATATTTTATAAATGATTATATAATATCATATCTTATTATTATATATGAAATATTATATAATATTGTGATAATTATAAGAACATTAATAAATAAAACGTAATGTAATGACTTCTGGTTAGAAGAAGCTATTTTTATATGATCATATCATATTATATATGATATATAATAATAACATTAAATAATGACATATGTCACTCCCACATGAAAAGCAACTAATTTTATTATATTATATATAATATGATATGATAATATATTTGATATATAATTTGATTTAATAATAACCCGTCACTCCCATATGAGAATTTGCTATTTTTATTACATTATTATATATAATATAATATGATAACATTATTATAAGCTATGATATGATGATTTTATATTAATAACATTATTATAAGCTATTATATATGATTTTACAAACCATTAATTAGGAAGACACATGTCAACTCCAAATTATTCCTAATTAAAAAAATGATGTTATTTATGATGCTATTATTTATGATTTTACAAAACATTAAATAGAAGGACACATGTCTAGCTCCGGTTTAAAAAATATTGTTATATATGATCCTATCATATACGATGTTACAAAACATTAAATAGGAAGACACATGTCAACGTAGGACTAAAAAATGTTGTTATTATATCATTATTATATATGAATTTACAAAACATTAAATAGGAAGACACATGTCGGTTCATGACTAAAAATTGTTGTTATTATATTATTATATATGATATGATATGATGAAATAGATGGAAACAAATAAACTATTTATTATTAACATTAAATTATGTCATATGTAGCTTCCTCGTGAAAGGTAGCTATTTTTATATTATATAATATGATTATATATTAGCATAAAATAATGACACATATCACTCTCGCATGAAAAGTAGACATCTTTATTACATTATTATATTATACTAGTTTTCCAACCTGAGCATTGCACAGGCTTTGCATAAAAAAAAAAAAATAATAAAAATAAATAAATAAAAAATAAAAAAATTGGAAAACATTGTATTGTTTATACTGAAATTTTTGATGCAAAAATATTTAAACCTAATGAACATATAGTTTTTCCTTTTAATAAAGCATCAGTCATCAGATAGCAGGAAAAAATAAAACACACCAACATTGATGATATACATAGATCCTCAAATTAAGGAGAAATGCTACAAGATTTTATTTGTTTATCAGAGAAGTTGACATGTCTGTTGACTTCCCCAACAAATAATGTTCATTGAATTGTAATGTTAAATTCATTAATAATTGAATTATTGATATTATTAATAAATAACTAATTATATTATGATAAAAAATAATAAATAATAATAATAAATAATAATAAACTAATTATAAAACAATAAAGCAAGATGAACTGATTTTTAAGTAGTTAATGAATCTTATTTTAATTAAGGATACATATATTGACACCCATAAATATGATAAGCGCACTCATATTTATAAGTATACCTATGTCTAAAATTTCAAATTAAAACATTACTGTAAACACCCTTCTTAATGTCAATAGTACCCTTATTTAAATGAATGTTTTCATTTTAATACAATTTTATTTATAATCCCTAATAAGTTATTAACACACCCATTTTTTGTTTTTTCTAATTTGATCTCATGCAGCAAATTTGGGGACATAATACATGCACTTCGAAATAATGTGAATGTTGTTAAAGAACTTCCGGGGGATATACTTGAACAATTTGATAACAATATAAGCAGCATTGTGAATATGAAAGTTAAAGCTTGGTCTAGCCCTACCTATTATCTCCAAAAAGTCCTGCCAAAGCCGGTGCAAATGAGGTATGAACTGTCAGCTTCATTAATTTATATGGATAGTCTTCAAGGAAATGCCAAATTTTAAAAGAATTTTCTTTGAACATGCCTTATAATTTTTAGGATCAAATCTTCTTTGAATCGAAATTGAAATATTGGATTTTGGATACCTTTGAATATATATTTTTATTTTTATTTTTGAAGATAAAAACAGGTACGTCAAACAGAAAGGAAACAACATGAAAGGCTGAGATCCAGCCAAAGATATTCCTTTACAAAGGAGAGAGCCTTCGAAGCAAGGTTATGAACCAAGTCATTACGCGATTTGGGAATGGCCTGACACTTACAAGATATTTATTAAAAAAGAAAAACAAAAGGAACTGTGTGTGAAATTTGTTTTTTTCGTACTCAAACGATATATATGAAAAAAAAAAAATTGAGTTCATGCAATTAACGATTCTCTTTGGAATTATATGTGTGGAATTAATCCTTAAATCACGATCTTGTGGAATAGTTATTCGAGAACTATACCATATATTTGTTCTCATGATGCAGGGCCGTATGCATATCACCTCTCTCCAACAAACTGGCTCACAGAGTTCCTTCATATATCCAAGGACTTTGATGCTTCATCAATTTTGAAACAATAAGGTTTTCTGAATCCATAAGAACTCTTGCAGAGAAAATGGTTGAACGGATGGTTAAGAACAACTCTCATATTGGGTGGGGGGGGGTGGGGGAGGGAATATGTTTCAGTGTATCTTTGAGACGGTACCAATTTGTTTACTTTTGTGGTTTCTCTTTTTGTAGCCATTATCTTTAATTAATGCTTCATCAATTTTGAAACAATGAGGTTTTCTGAACCCATAAGAACTCTTGCAGAGAAAATGGTTGAGCGGATGGTTAAGAACAGCTCTCAGACTAGGTGGGGGAGGGAATATGTTTCAATGTATCTTTGAGACGGTACCAGTTTGTTTACTTTTGTGGTTTCTCTTTTTGTAGCCATTATCTTTAATGCTTCGTCAATTTTGAAACAATGAGGTTTTCTGAATCCATAAGAACTCTTGCAAAGAAAATGGTTGAACGGATGGTTAAGAATAGCTCTCATACTGGGTGGGGAATATGTTTCAGTGTATCTTCACTTTAAGACGATACCATTTTGTTTACTTTTGTGGTTTCTCTTTTTGTAGCCATTATCTTTATTCTCTAAGTGTTAGTTATCTCTTAAAAAATAGAATTAAGGTTGAACTAGGGTTTTTTTTTTTTTTTTTTTTTTTTTTTTTTTTTTTTTTTAATATAATGATATAGTTGAAGATATGAGTGTAATTAATGAGTGTAAATAGTATTTTGTTTATTTTTAATTTAAATCATTGTCAATTATAATGATGGTTATTGTCTCTAATAATCTATTAAGGAAACTCTTAGATCTCTAATATCATTAATAAACAGAGATTCTCCATTTCTATCACCATTATTCCAGTTTAGATAAGCAGATTCCTTAAGGATTATTTAATTTATTATATAGGTTAATTAAAAATTATTTTTTGTATTAATTGAAAAGCTCTCTATCTCTTTAGTAATATATCTATATATATATATATATAATGACAAATTATTAATTTTTGTTATGTTATCATTAACATATTTCCATTGATATGCTCTTAAAATTTACCACCAATTCCAAAAAAAAAAAAAAAAAAAAAAAATGATTAACATTGACTTGGTAATACAATTATTATTTTAATTTTCTTTGTAAAATATTTATTTATTGCCATTTAAAAGAATAATTAAAATTCAAAAACTTTTATTTTTAGAAATAATCATATTGTATTTAATGTATAGTTAATACATTCTAAACAATCTAAAAGAAAAGAAAAGAAAAAGGTAAAAAAAAAATAGAAAAAGAATTATAAATCATATATATATATATATAATAATAGAGTTTCAAAGTGCCACGTGTCAGCGTAAGAGAGTTTTTGAATTAAATGCTTTTTTCATTTCTTCAAAATAATAAAGAAATAAATGCTACAATTAAACCATTTATTTCTTTAATCAATTTAGTAAATAATAATAATAATAATAATAATAATAATAATAATAAAAGCAAATAAATAATAACCATTTCCTATTCAACCTTAATGTGGAATATCTTGGATTCTTAAACTGCGAAGCTAAATTCAAGGAATTAAAACAATGACTTTTATTTGATTAATGACAATTATGGTTTTGTAGACTCCATTATTTAAACCATCCTCTCTCTCTCTCTAAACCATTTATGCCCTCTCATCTCCCTCAATTTTCTCTATAAAAACCATCCAAAATCTCATATTTTTTTCCATCTTATTCCATTGACTTTCTCAGCAAATTCAAAACAAACGGTGGAAAATTGGATGCTATTGGGTGGTAAGAGGAATTTCTATAGATTTTTTTTTTTTTAATATTTGGTTGAATAATTTTAATCCTTTAGTTTTAGTTTTAGTTTTATTTTAGTTTTTTTTTTTTTTTTTAATCTCATATTTTTTTTCCATCTCAGCCTATTAACTCTTCCTTACGAGCAAACTCAAAACAAGTGGTGGGGAATTTGATAGTGTTGGGTGGTGAGAGTAATTTCTACGAATTTTGTTTTAATATTTGATTGAATAATTTTTTTAAAAAAAATTGTAGGAAACGCTTTAATAGTTAAAAAGGTAATTTTGGATTGATTATGGAATTTTAACTTTGGCGGTCTTGGATTTTCAATTAGCTGTCAACTGAGGTGTTTGTTACGGAACCATCCAGTAAGGCTAGCATCCTGTTCATAACCACCAATGCAAAAAATCAATAAACTGGTCGAGACTTATGATGTATTTTGTACTTATGAACGATGAATTCGATAGACATATTATTACTATAGATAAATATCATATATATATAATAATAGAGTTTCAAAGTGCCATGTGTCAGCGTAAGAGAGCTTTTGAATTAAATGCTTTTTTCATTTCTTCAAAATAATAAAGAAATAAATGCTACAATTAAACCATTTATTTCTTTAATCAATTTAGTAAATAATAATAATAATAATAATAATAAAAGCAAATAAATAATAACCATTTCCT